>JAGSMT010000272.1:0-228902 GCA_029286875.1 Lamproptera curius | reverse complement strand
CCACAACTTCATCTACATGGAATAACAAGGTTGATTCAATTATAATGTATAGTGATATAAACGGAGTGTATTGTTTGTATATTTATTGTAATTAACTAACATTTCATATCAATTAATATATTGACTATTACGAAATTCCATGTACCCTTTCAGTAATATACAATATTTTATATTAAAGGAGCATTAATAAAGCTGTTCAAAGTAAAACTTATGAATTAAGCTAAAAATAAGCTACTTACATTTGTACAATTCAAGTTGTAATCAATATCTTGGGTTATGTGAGAATGAGCTTGGCCTAAGGGCGGCGGACGCTTTAGATCATAGTGTACACAGTTTTCCGGTTTTCTTGACCCATAGAAACGAATTAGGAGATCCCATTCCGTGACATTCCTATCCGCCTGTGTACACCAAACAACCGTGTAACGCCCTTGGACTCCGTCCGTCGATGGCTCAAAAGACAATCCACTTTCAGAACCATTGTTACATTTTGCTTGGTATTCACCTTTAACACAAGTTATTAATAACAATGCCGAAATTACACATTTTATCATTTCGGCCATGTACACTATCGAGAGTACATCATTGACATTACGATAACATCGATTGATTTAACGGTGGTGCCTTTACAACCTGAGATTATTAAAGAGGAAAAGCATAAGGATAAAACCCGCATATGAAGATCTAAATATTAGTCCGTTCATGTAACGCACCACGCGAACTTCATCACTCAACAAGAAAAAATAAAAGCTATACTTTGACAGATTTAATTACAACCACACACTGTCCTTTCACAAAATTATAATGAGCCACCTTTTAATTTTTTTCTAAAGGATATATATTTTTATACAGTCTAAACATAAACAAATTGATTATTGACTGCATTAGTGTTAACACTATGTAGAAATAAACAGCAACACGATAATACAGAAACTTATAGTTTCTATATGTTCATATATAGAGATAAGACGTAATACAATATTATGATAGGGTTGGTGGAAATCGATATTTACACAATGTCAAAATCGATTGTATGAACAAATATGTTAAGATTTATTTAAATTATTTTGTTAAATTTAGCAATCATCTACTTTTTCTGACGAGAAAAAATTTGAATTTGAATTTAAATTTTTAATTAAACTAAAAATTCTTTTTGTTTTTTATTATAATGTTTTTTGTTTTTTATTTTTATTAGCAATAATAGCTACGATAACGGTGGATTACGAGCATTTTTTTTGGTTTGCGACCTCTCTATCTGATATCTCTACCACTGGACCACAAGAGAGAAGGTTTCTGCTAATAATAGAAGCTAGTAAAAAGCGTGAGAATTTGTAACATTAAGAGTTCAGCTAGACAATATATCAATATCGCATATAACCTAGATAATATTTTTTTTCTTGGTAAATCGACATGACACAAAGCAAAATTATTAAACAGAAACTACAATAAAAATCCGTACTTACCAAATACCTTGGGTTCTGTCGGCAACCATACAAATCCCAAATAATTTTAAAATGAGCTCTTTATTTGATCATTCAAGTATCATTTTATATGATACATAGTCCTGGACGTAATATAATAGTAGCATTAAAACCGACAAATAAAATGTATATTTTCATATAGTAGTGCTAATATATTTGTTAATTTAAAAAATAATGTTTTTTCTCTACGCAACCACTCGATTTTATTTGTAAATATGTACCAAAAAAACTTATTGATTTTATAATCTTCATAAGAATGCCATAAACAGGTTAAACTTACTTGCATTTTTTTGACGTGATCTCGTGTTCT
Organism: Lamproptera curius; assembly: GCA_029286875.1. Classification (NCBI taxonomy): domain Eukaryota; kingdom Metazoa; phylum Arthropoda; class Insecta; order Lepidoptera; family Papilionidae; genus Lamproptera; species Lamproptera curius. The sequence continues at coordinate 227,114 of JAGSMT010000272.1, read as the reverse complement.
ATAGAAAAACCAAATGGGACATACATGTGGACGGTGGCGTTGCCACAGGCGCCTTTTTCCACGGAGAGACTTAACTAAGGGCCCCGAGAAGGGAAGCCTCAGTTGGGGCCTTTTGGCACTTTGTGGTTCCCGTTAGCATGCATAAATCATGGGCTGCCCAGATAGTCCGAGGCCTTGAAGATAGCTTGAAGAGCTCTAGCTAACATTACTACCACTTCTTAAAGCGTTGGCGCTGGGAGTATAAGTGGCGCTAGAAACTGCAGCAACGCTTCTATAATAATATGCTATTAAGATATAGTGTCATGTAGCAAGGCCGATGTCATGTGTGTGTGTGTATTTTCCCTCTCTATTAAATGTATAGTGTATGTGTAACTACTGTGTGGTGCGTATATGTCGGCCGCGCCCTATCGCACCATACGGCCACCTGTAAGTCAAGCAGTAAATTCAAAACATGGTAGAGAAAGGACTCTGCAGGCCGAGCGCCAATGGTCGTCGCCACTACACGTCGTACCCAAAATGAACTCTTGGTGACTCAACGCAATTACTAAGCCCAACCGCAAAACTGTCCCGGGAGTAAATTATTTTAAATATCATACTAATCGAGAAAAAAAATTCAGACGATAGACCTAAATAGAGCATCTGCACAACTCCCCGTTTACGAGGCATACATAGAAAAAGGCCTATTACGACTCCTTTTGGCCTGTTCGATTTCGCACGAATCTATCCAGAACTTCGAAACGCAGGCCAAACATTTTAAAAGGTCTAGACTTCACTTCCATTTATTGATACAAGACATATTACTATCATCCGGAGACTTATTTTACAACGTACCGACAAATACGGCGACACTAGACGGTTCTAAGCCATGCATAAAAAGTTGAAGCAGTGAAAGCATTTCCGAACCATAAAACAATTGAAGACTGTTTCAAGATTTTAAACTCAAAATTTTTGTTCTGAAATAATAACCTAATTGGAATGTTTGTTAAGGTAGTTGGAGCGATGTTCGTTAGCGTCACAGATAACTTTTTTTACTTCCGTTTTGATAAATTAAGAAATTTATATGATATAATATATTGTGATTTTCGGGATAGTAAGACTATGTGCTGGCGATTTTAACTGAATCTGTATATTAATAGCTGATTGTTATTACGTTTCTCGTTAATCACTAAAGGAACCATATAAAAATTAAGAAAGCAACAGGAAACCATATCGGAATTATCAAACAAAGTTTTACAGAGTATTTATGCGATGGATCTATATATGGATCAATATTCGACCCTTTTTAATTAATTGTTATTTACAAAAATAATATGGTACTATTAACTTGTGTAACGGGAAACCACTTAAAAGCAGATCAAAATTTCTTCTTAACGTAAAACCAAAAGATTATTTTACAACAAAGAAGGATAGTGTTAGTTATTATTTATCAAGTGCTCACCTAATATTTACGATAGTTAATCATTCTAATCACTTACTTACTCCTGAATTATACATTCCTTACGGAATTATACATTAACGTATTCATTTTGCAGTTTTTTTTTTCATCGTATCAATTTGTGACCATCTACTACGAAGGCATTGATTAATAGGAGTATTGAATATTTCTATTTGTTTTTTTTAAACGCTAAAAATGTCTGCTAATGAAAACTGATTGATTTACTGTGGGTATAAACGTAAACGATACAACCTTAAGCATGCACAATTATAAAAAAAAGTGTAACCTATTTTAGGTAAAGATTTAAATGTCAGATTTAGAATTTATGTTCTTTTACTCGGCAATAAATAATGGATGTCTTATACTGAATAATAGAATTATGTATCTTTAAACCTTCATATTTGGCTCATCATTTTATGCAACGTAAATTCTCTAGTGCGACATGGTTTTTATTATTCTACCCGAAAATAATGTTTTTTAATCTTCTATTGCACATAACCATCAGGAGGTATTAACTTACTTAAATAGAAATTAATCGGTTTTCTGATCTTTAACGAAGAATATAAGCGGCACATGAATATAGAAGTCGCTAGTCCAGTAAAAAGCAATCCACCGGCTAACACTTTCACACTACGCAAAAACATTTACTTGGTTTCACTCAAAATATCTGGCACCTGTGACAATATAGTATATTGTTTGTACTGTAATATGAATAATTTTATTATGTTTCAATCGAAAATTTTATAGCTGATTAAAATCTTTTTTATTTACAGAGAGACGAAGAAGAATTGAACAAAATACTTTGTTAACTAAATTTATTGGAATGAAAATATTATTGTTCTAGTTGTGATGCATTCTAAGAAGTTGGAATCGTAATTGTTTAAGTATATACAGTTTAGTCGATTTTGTGGTACCTAAATAACCGACTTCAATGACAGATAAATGAATTGCGTAATAATAAAAAACTGTTATCTTCTAGCAGGTAAAAGCTCAAGTACTTTGTTTTGAGCCATAAAATACACTTAAGCCATCTATTCTTTTTGTCAGAATTAGTCTAATCATTATTAACGCAAAAAAGGAAAAAAAAAGTACTAAATTTTTTTAATCTTGGTACCAGAGATCCAGGAGCTATCTGAGCAAGAGACCTACGGGACAGACAAACGTGGCCTATCACTATCGGACCGGTCCACAAGTTTGCCGTAGCTCAACGTGCTATGGAACGCGCTATGCTCGGAGTCTCTCTGTCGGATAAAATTCGCAATGAATTTATCCGGCAAAGAACGAAAGTTACCGACATAGTGCAAAGGATTAGCTCGTTGAAGTGGCAGTGGGCCGGTCACGTGGTCCTAACAATGAAAGGCCAATGGCCATTAGGTTCTACAGTGGAGGCCACTTTTAAGAAAACGGAATGTTCGATCCCCGACCAGTTGGGATGGCGATCTCAGTGCAACATCTTTCTGGCTCATAAAAACGGGTTCTACCACTGTTATCAAGGCACACGCTGCCTCGATACTGGTAGTATTGAGAGAAAAAGGGCCCTCTATGGGTATAGAGGAGCCCTCTTCGCAATCCACGGACCTCAGTCCGTACCATAGCCCACGCCAAAGCGATGCATATTTTTCATCTCTGGGCGCTCGGTATCAGTTCTTGGAAGCTCCAGGGATTTATAGAACCTCTTCTGATCACTATTGAAAAGGCAATTGCTATGGTACCGCTCCACTCTTTCAGAGTACTGCCTAATGCGCTTACCCCATGCGACGATTCTGCTTCAGGAGGTCTAAGAATAAACTCGCTGGCCATGTAAATATTAACATTTGTCCCAGTAAACGCCTACCTCACAAAACGTGCTTCTCAGGATCTAGTGTTACCTGCCCTGGACCATAACATTTTTAGCCAATGGCGATCCCAAGTTCAATTCTTTGCCTCCAGGCTGGTATCGGGATAATCTTTCGCTTAACTTGTCGAGACTTGGGTATTTTAACACCACGCAGGAGGCACACCACAAGCGCAGCGTATCAATATGTAAATATACAGAATATCTGTAGTGTCGTCCAAAACAATGCTATTTGAAAAGTAGTCTGTTAACACTCCGCGTCGCCGTATTGATATGAATGCGGGGAAGCTTTCGTCTCTGGAGTATTCTCCTTATTTATTCCGTATCCAGCAGCTGCTCCTTCGAAGCCTACATCCATTTGCAAATCGGGTGAATTGATTTCGTTTCGCTCATATGGTTCCATCTGCTCGACAGCTACAGTCTCGGAAGGGACAGCTCATAGTCGCAATTGTTCGAGTTCGGCAGTTTCGAAGATGGTAGAACGCTGAAGGTACCGTACTCTGTCGGCCAGGTTTAGCTCCGTTACAGCAATAGATGGCTCCAGATGCAGAAACTCACGGTGCATCCTGGCCCGATATGCCGTGACGTCAACTCCCTTTGTAGCCTTGAAGAACGCTCGCATGACATTTTCATTTAATTACTTTGTCCACCACATGCGGCGCTTTTCACTAGAAGCGGGTACCTTTTGCTGGACTATTGGCCCTGCCGGCACCAAGCTGTCTGGTAGGTTGGTTACTGAGGCCTAACTAGATGGTCGGGTCATGGCCTGTTGAGTTTTGCACCCTCGCCGAGTTCGGAGGATTTGATCAGAATCCATATTCGCGCCTATGTTATTAGAGGAAAGGGTACCACTGGCAGCGGAGCCTCTTGTCGACAGGGGTCTACTTACGATGGAGTGCACCAGGCGCCCCTATGGCATTGTTAATGAGCAAGCTTTTAAGCACCGCCAGCCCTTATCGCCATTCGACACAATGCCTTCTATCTTTGGGCCGGTGCTGGCCGATTGCACTGGTGAAACAGCTAATATGATGCAGTGGGGGATGAGACCGTCACTCCCTATCCCTTATTATTATTTTCTCGTTCCTTTAAATACTGCTGCCAGCTATGCGTAATCACCAACCCAATTGCTCAATTGCCCCCGCGAATTGGCTTAAAGAAGAAAAAAATATATAAATAAGTACGCGTAAACTGCGTTTAAACTGTGCGTCTGCAATGTGTGGTCGGCGCGCGGTCCAATGGTTGCCGCTATGACGTCAACCGCGCATGGTCGCTTGACACCGCGAGGATTTGATCGCTTCGGGCGGACAGCAGGTGGACCACCGGTTGTAATTACGTAATATCAGTACTAATTGTAAACAAACTACTAGTCAATTACGAGACTTAGCGACATCAGACATATTTGCCAACCGGCGAAAGTTACCTTAGTATCGATAGGTGTGCCCTACAGATGTTAAACAACCGAATTAAAATGTTTTAAAGAATTTTGCCTAAATAAATCGCTTCAAAAGTCAGACTAAATGTTATATTAAACATTTTAACAAATTAATATTGGTTATGTAACATCGTATTTCTTTCACATAAAGTGTAAAAAACGTAACAAAATGCACAGTAGTCATATATCAGTACTATAATAATATAATACCTATAATAATATATAATGTCCTCCTAATCGAATCCGACTACGGCAGTCGATGTATTATGGAGATCAGCCAACTACGAATAGTATATGAGATATTAAAGTGAATAAGTCTACTTATGTGTAAACACAGGTGCACTCCCTCTCATAGTCCAATGCGATGTATAACCAACAGGACCGAAGAGAGATCAGGCGCAGAAACGACTTTTGTATTCTCAACCAACACATGGATCATCTTACTTTTCACGGTGATCAGCCCATATTGCCATAATTGGGACAGGGACTCAACAACTTTTCATTGTTGTTGAGTCTCTGCATCCTGCAGTGACTTCTGATCATAATAAAAATCTGTTCTGTTAATACTTTTAATAATTTTAAGAGGAAGCAATTTTAAACCACTTGCAGCTTGCGCGTATGAGGCCTTTTAGTCAAATTCATGCAATTTCTGTGAATTATAAAGCAAAAAATCTTAAATTGGTTAAGCATATGAATATAACAAATGGATTCTGAGAAACCGTAAAAATTACGATATGGTATCTATTGTACCGGGCGTTGCAAATTAAAGATAGTCCAGCTAGAGTAGTGTAGAGTACTAGTGAGGGTAAAATATCGATAATCAAACTTTTATAAAAGAAAAACTCAATAAAAATATTATTGAAAATAGAGTATTTAGTAGTTTCAGTAAGATCTTATAGTATACTAGACCTGACTTTCATTTATTGCTAATATTCTTTTGTTAGAGAATTTTTGTAAGTTCGTACCACTTTTACTGTGATTGAATAAAACTTGTATCAAACTTTTGGATGGAATAACATTACGAGTATCTTATTTTTCCCGCTAAATCGGATTCTCTTCAAGACAAAATATTTTCATTTCAATTTTTCTTTTCGGATAATTTTAATGTTTTTAAAATTCCTTTTAAATTTATTTTTATTCTAATTTTACAAAACCTAACGCGCGACTTTACAATTTATCGACACTTGACGACAGTAAAACAACATGCAGCGTCCGCGCTGTTCACTTATTGCGCCTGAGTGGCCTCCGGTTTAGGAGATGAAACATCTCTTTACGCACCAAATGTTTAAAATCACCACATAAATATCTGTGGTTTCAAAAACATATGTTATTTTGACTCTTTTTATAGACATAAGAAATAAAGAATACACTATCTCTCGTACTGAGCGACAGAACAAGTACATATGTTAATGAAGTACGAAACAGCGATCTATTGATTACTCATTGACCGTGAGCAGTATATAACGTTTATAACAAAGCGCCATCTACCAAACATATGTTTTCTTACTTTGGTAGATGGCGCTAAGAACAACAAGTGACAATCGCATTTCAGAGCTCTTAAATTAGTGTCATCTACTGGGAGCCTCAACATCTCAAAAAATAGCCAGTTTTAAGACGGCACCATTTTGTTTTACTAAATGGTGTCTCTGTATATTATCTACTTTGTGACTGAAACGAACAAATAAATCCCGCATAAATTATGGTTTCACGTATCCATGCATTTTGCGAGATCCTAACATTATTATATTGCCACAACGCGCCGCTAGGTGGCGTGTAATTAAAATGTTTAAGTCTCAATCGTCTAGAGCCACTTGCGTTGTTTTGTCAGTGAATTTTTTTAACGGTGCTCCGCTTGACCTTTCAGGAAGTCAAACTTAAACTGTCACTAGATGGGCTAATATTTAATTAATTCAGATACAAAATTTCTGCGCACAACTTTCTTTTTAACTGGATCTGTTGCTCTTCGGAATAAACCGATTAGTACTTTAACAAGAGAAGTGTCTCCCCACGGAGTAACTGGAAGCACCATGGGCACAGCCATCGCATTCCCAGAGGCGGCACTGAATTCGGTCGCGGCTTTATTAAATTCATATCTATCCCATACATATTGCGATTTTAGTAACAACGAGGCATCTTGCTCCGTATAGCCGTCGCAATGGTCAGCATGTTGAGCATTCAAGGTGGCACCGGCCGCTGTGCGCTCGAGTCGACTCCGGCTCTGCTCGTTGCCCCGCGGGGCGGATATCGGAATATCAATATATTTCAACTAGAGCAGAATAAATTAGACATTAATAATGGATTTCATTTAATTTATTTTTGACTTCTATTGTTTTGCATGTTTCCAAGTGCCCAATCTACTATCCATGAAGGGTCATATTGACATAATATAAGTAATAATAATAATGAGCAAATTAACCAATACCCAAACAGACTAAGTAGAGAGAAAAAGTTGATGTTATATATAATTATAAACACTATAATAATATTTATTATTGGTTCAAAAACTTACTACTCGCTAGTTTTTAATATTATCATAGTGATCCAAAAAATGTTAAATTATTTTCTAAATATAAAGTATCCCTTATATTTAGAAAATAATTTAACATATAAATATAAGGGAAAAGCAAAACATTAACTCACACCTTGCTGCTCCATTGAAATAAAACTGTACAATTGAAGGTTTTATTTGCACATTATTTTTGTTATTATAACGAAGGAAATAACCGATTGCAACCAATAAATTATTACACTCTATCAAACTAAGAATTGTAAACAAGACTGTTTAAACATAATTTAGGATTGTACTTAATATAAATGTCTTTGATTTTCATAGGAATGTTAAATACCAATTTGTTGAGCTAAAACTGCATACATTGCTAGTGCAGTAAGACCCACTGCAGAGGCATGCAACGCACGTAAAGCTAATAGGGACCAAGCACTTAAAGAAAGAATGCTGGCCACTGCATCCTCCAAGAGCATCCTGTATGGTGACAAGGCAAGCAGGGTTACAACAATTGGTGTATGTTTCCGTGGCAGGTCGCTCCTTGTCCAAAGCCAAACCAGGGCTGCTGTGGCAGCATGTTGCAGTAAAGCAACATTGGACTCGGCGCAGGACCGAACATATCGCCAGTCAAATTCCGATCCACGGGCGCCAACCCATAGTAACACACTTCTGGTAACAACAACCTGAAAGTTGATATAAGGATGATAAATAATGTGACCCTATTAAAATCATCTAAAGTAGCTATATACTGGCCAGGTAAGACTCAGAAATAATGTAAACCTAGGGTAATCAAAAAATAATATGTAGCAAACAGTTACACTGTTTATAATTATTTTTTGGTAAATTTAATTAAAATTAAGAAAATTGAAAGGGTACAAAATAATTAATATATGTTTTTATATGATGTAATATACATTCTGATTTTAATGATATTTTTGTTCACTGAAACGGCATTAAAACTATTTCCAATATGTTAAAGTATAATGTATTAAGGCATTCTAGTTTAAGGGAAACAGGCTTATTTAACCTCTATGCCTAAAATCTAAAATTTTTGGCAGTTCATTAAGTAGGTACTGAAAAGAAAGTGTTTGTACAAATATAGCCACCATATGCAATACAAACAGAAAACAAAATGTATTTACCACACTGTTGATATGTTTTAACCCATTCTTTTCTATTATTAGCATGATGATACTTGTTACATCAGGAGTGAAGTATCAAAGTAACATGTATTTAGAAAATACATTTGCCCTAAGTTAGGGACTTTCTCCTTTTGAGAAATCATTCAGAAATACCTCTCATTGATTAATTAAACTATACACTAGTCAAAAAGAGACGATGTAAAGAAGTTTAACAACAAATTTGATTCATGCCAAAGAGTCAGACCCACTTATTTATTAAATATGACGTGGGTACAATACATGGCGGCAATAACAAGAGGAACACAAGAGAACTAGGTTAGCTTCTAGCACTATTCAAGTCTGACGTAAGACTTTACATATATTCTTTCTATTACTTAGCATGTGTATAGGTATGGGGCTTATAATATTAATTGTTTTTGACCAACTTTCCAAAAGAAACAGGTACTGAATTCCACACATATGTTTTTTTTTTTTCATATTACTGCATTATATACTGCAAAACAGACTCTGTGGCCTAGTGGTATTCACCCTTGTTTTATTAACTGAAGGTCACGGGTTCAAATCTTGCAAACAACATTAAAATGTTTAAATTATCTAATATAATTTTTATCACTGTTTCTTGGTTGGTTAGGACAATATGGACAAGTCACTTAATTGACAAAAAGTAAGGTGAGTTGTTGTAGGAAGTCAGTACCTTCAAATTTACTGACAACAAATTCAGCCTTTGAATACAGTTTACCCTGTGGGTTGTCAGATGCCAGTGGCGTAAAAACTAAACTAAGGCAAGTCTGGATAGATTAAAAGCTACATGATAACTTGTAAAAGTGGATATGTGAAAGTTTTTATATTACTGCACTTACCACAATTACCCACAGCAGTTGCACTTTCATATTTGGACTAATTTTAAAGGGATACTAGCAAGAATTATTTAGAATATAAAGATTTACTTTATTAAGAAGGAACAAACCTCTGCACTGGCCCAACCGATAGCAGATGTCAGAATTTTGGCATGGCCTTTCCCAGGAACTGAATTGAGCGCAAAATAAAGACCTAAAAGGTCTGCAAAATCTACAGTTGCCTTCAGGATTTCCTGAAAAGGTTAAGAGAAACTTTTGTTAGTAAAATTACTGCTGGAGTGTTATAGAATCGCTAGTTATATCAATATATTGCAATTAAATTAACAATCAATGATTATTGACTCACCAGAAATACATCATATTCTCCATTTATTTGACTGCTATCAGAGTCAGGGAAAAAAGTTGCAAGTAATAGCATTTTGCATAGTTGAGTAAAGATATATAAACCTCCTGCGTAAACACATTTGGAAAAAGTTGCATATTCTGATCTGAAAAAACAAGTATACTCTATAATTTTTGTTTTATCATTGTCTAAAAAATAATAAAAAGTAACCCTAGATTCAGTTTCTTACATTCCCGAAAACTTGTAAGCCATATGATACGGTGCATATACTAATGCTAGACAATTACCAAAATGATAAAGAGTCATTTTTAATGCTAAATATTTAAGTTTTAATACAATTATATTAAATCAATAACTTTTTATATACGGCTTCAGTGGCACAATTTTTATTGACGTTTATATCAAGTCAGTTTGACGTAAAGCTGTAGCTCATTAAATTATAGATAAAATGTTTAACACAGGTACAATATAGCAGGTTTTTTAAGTTTTCATAACTTAAGTTTGTTTCTGAACATTATCAAAAAATTGGAATATAATAATTACGTAAAAAAACATATTAAGCAGTATTGGCTGAACGATTAATTTTTTTAAGAACGTTTCGTTTCACGATTACAATCAAATCAAAATATTACAGTTGAGTTTTTAAGTGTTTTTATGTTTATCTGCTAATTTTATATTAATAATATGTAACTTTAGTTTTATATTTTTAAAATTATATTAATGAAAACCCTTTAATATTTAATCTGCTCTGTGAAAAATTGTTTTTATACATTTGTGAAGCAGAAACAGAACGTTAAATTTATTTTAAAGAAAATAAGTACAAAAATAGTTTTTTAATGATATTTATAAAAGAAAAATATGAAAGCAATTAGTATCGATAAGAAAATTTTAATTTTACGGTAGGAAGATCGAGTAGTCATTGTAAGCGTGTTATATATAGCATTATTGATCCATGTATGATGGCCCAATAAATTACCTTACTCTAAATTTTTATGATTACACAATTTAATATTTGCTTTATTTTTATTAATAATAAAGAGACCTGATAATGTTTGAGATCTTTTTTAATGCCATTGTTAAATTTTCTCTTAAGATTAAAATTTTTGAATCAATATAAAGTTTTCATTCTATTCTTCCTAGTCAATATTAAAAAAACTACGGAATTTAAAAAAGATCTCATTACATATCAATGCATGTTGAGTTAGTTGTCAAATAAACTCAATGCAAGGCTATGGTTATTTATAGATATCTTAATAGGGTCGAAGAAAGGGATAAAAAAACATTAGGGTGCACTAAAAAAGGGGTGTCTTGTTAAACCCTTTCGTTTTTTAGCACAGGCGCAAAGGGGTATGGGGTGAGTTGTCCAATAGCAGGGTTGGATTTCTGAAATTTTGATTTTATTCGTCAAGAGAGAATTGTTCACCGCTCGGTGGGTGAAAGTCTCACTGACTCTCCGCAGTACCCTTTTAAACTTGACTGTAAGAGCATGTTCACAATATTCAGATTAGTTTTCTGTATGTGGGAGTTCTCAAAAGTTATGTAGAAAAAGTTTATATTGAAGTATAGTCCCAGGTGCTTGATTTCAACAATGAAATATGTTTGTTTTAGGATTTCCTGGTATGTATGTAAAAAGATTAATAGATACTACCTTTCAATATTATATTTATGTGAAATATCTGTTTGGTATTTATAGTAGTAATTATTTGAGCTTGAAGCTTTTTAATTAAAATTTTCAAGCATTATACATTGTATGATTGAAAGACTTATAATTGATATTAAAAGTGTTGCATAACATGAAGTGGTTTTAAATAATTGTTTTTGTTTATTGATGGGTCACTTATCTTTGGATAATTACAAAATCAACTGACTAAATTCAACTGCTGATTAAAAATTAAAGTTATTTAAACCATATGTATAAATAAATAAATATTAATAATAGAAAAAAATTTTGTTTATTTTTGATCTTGATGCAAAAAAGAGAAATAAAAAATTGTTATTGTGCTTTAATTAAGTAATGAGTAAGTAGATAATGCTAATTAGAAAAGACTTGTTTTTTTACAGTTTGTTGAAAAATTAGTTTTGGTGTGATTATGCTTATACAATATTTGGAACAATCCATTTGGGCTAAATGTAACTATGAAAATAAAAATAAAAATTTTACTATTCCTAGTTAAAAACATAACTCATCATCAGAGATAGAAACATAAAAGTTGGTGAAAGCTTTGACATGTAAAGAATTCTTTAAATATTTTTTATTTTATTTAGTTATTTCCAGAAGATTTTTATTCTACAGTACTGTTTTATCCTAAAACAAAAAATTAAGAAGTAATGTTCATTGCTCATGTTTTCATATAAAAAAGCTCCATAAATTAAGGAAAATATGAGGTGAACTCTTGAACTGACCAGTACACACTCCTTTGCTAATAAAGATCAAAGAGTCAATTTACCACACGTCCATGATAACCAAGGTCGATTTTAAATTCCAATAGTATTATGGTGTTATTAAGAATAAAAAAAAAAACAATTGGGACCATACATACGAGCGATGCTATTTCTATATAAACATTCATCGGCTATTTAAACTCTTTTGAACCACTTTATCGCAATAATTAATAGCCTATTTCCTTTCTCAGAATCTGTTCTAAGTATGTACCAAATTTTATCCAAATCAGTTTAGACAGTAAATACGGACGGACAGACACGAGTTACTTTCGCATTTGTAATATTAGTATGGATTAATCGTCATTATATTAACAAAATTGACGAACTCGTTCAAATATATAAATATGTAAAATATGTAAAATATCACGAAGAATAATAATTGTTATCTAAGTTGGTTATACAGATGAAACCTTATTTTCCCATAATTTAGTGTAAAAACGTTGAAGAATTAAGGTACTAATTAATAAATAAGGCTATTTATAATTAGTTTGGGAAATATGAAATAATTTATAGTGAGGTAGATTGAATTGATAATAAAATTGCCTCCGTCCTAGCGGTATGAACTGGCGCTATAGAAACAGGAGATTTTGGGTTCGACTCCTGTGACGCCATAACAACCTTTATTTTTCGTTTTCTTGTTGATCGCCTGAATGCCTGTAAATGAGAATGATCCTTACTTCAGATTAGCATGTAAAATGACGACCGTGTGCTTGATCTCTCTTCCGTAGTGTCGGTTATCCATCACATCGGTTGAGCTTACATTTTGCGCTATCATAGCGCAATTTCGGCTAGAGCCACCAGCTAGTGGTGTTTTTGAATTACAAGTAACTAGTAATTATACAAATAGGCTTTATGTTATTTTAACGAGTAACATATATAATCATATTGCCATTGGCCTAATAAAAAATCTATTGTGTTTCATTATTATTGTGCATTTGGCAAAAATATCAAAGTACTGGATTGCGACTAACTTTTTTAGTTTGCGACCACTCTTTGTTAGGTTTGTACCGCAAAGAAGCCAAGGGTTCAGCTAACCACGGTACCTAAAAAAGTGACAATTTATAGAAAAATAGTTCAGCTAATAAATATCAATATTGTATGTATTCAATAAATTTTTTTTTTTTGATATAAATCAAATACGTATCAATGCTTTCCCTGTATCTCGCCTGAAACCGTACAAAATTCATAATTTATTCCGATTTATACAGAATTGATACACAATCGTAGACTCGATGTAACAATGGCGCGAAAATTGACGAAAAGTCAAGAACATGTTCCACGATTCTATATTTTCAAATCGCATTGCTAAAATATTGAAAAAGAAAATTTGATAGAATACGTAAGTTTCCCGGCCAATGCTGGATTACATTTTCCGTATGCGACCACTCGATTATTTATAATTTTTTTTTTAAAAGTTATTGATATGTTGCGTTTTTAGCATATTAAATAAAAATAAACATTTATAATCGGCACAAAAATGTCTTACATAGACAGGCACAAGATACGGTGACCGGTCAAATGACTCCTCCGATTTATATGATTTTTTTTACTTTAACTGTTAATAAAACCGTTAAAAAATGGTAACTTTAGTAATGAAAGAAGGTTTAAGGTATGATTAAGTATAATATTTATACACATATTACCTGTTTACATTAAAAGAGCTGTAGATTCTTCAGGCAATTGTTGGGTTCCAGAAAGTTTAGCATTGGTTTTTACTTTTTCGCCAACTTCACTTCCTAAATTCATAATAAATTTCTTTCGTTTTTTGTTTGTACAGTTCGTACAACATGTTTTTAAACAGAATACAATAATTTATGCGTGCTAGTCTAGTATATTGAAAAAAAATCTATACGGGTAACCTATGAGATGCCGCTATGCCGCGCTTCACAAAGAGTGTGTGCACACATCATACATCTATAAAATTTCAGGAGTTTTGTTTCAAACAAAGTCATGCGAAGTGATTTGACGTAAGGTGGAATCTCTCGTCGTGCCCTTTTCATAGTTCCTACAATCGTAGTGCGTTATGCGATCAAGTAATATGGCAAGCTTATCTATGTTAAGAAGTTGTAGTTATTTCAACCAGTTATACATTGAAGCTTGGATTCACCGCAGCAGGAGTCATAGTTCATATGACTCCTGCTTCGGCCTCAACCATAACCATGAGAACTCGAGTTGTGAACGTTTTGTAAAGTTGCAAGACTTACCTGTACTGTACCTGATCACTTTCTAGCGTAGACGAACTCGAACTGAAAAAATACCGCACATTCATCGTAACTATCGTATTCTGCCCTTTCAGAGGAACTATCTCACCCACCTTCATGAATATTTTGCAAGATTGAAAGTATTTGTACATCTTGAACCCTTCGAGACGTTTTTCACAAATGTAGCATGCAGTCAAAACAATACTAACAGACTGAAAACTATTGAAAAACGCCTAATTTATGTTTTACCATTTACACTAAAAATTAAAATTAACATTTATAGGATCTCAGCCGTCATTTGACTGCCACCGTCTTTGCCGGTATATCTAGGTTTGAAATATATAAGTGAAAGCGACGAGCGATATTTTCATACATACTTTAATTAAATTTATATTATCAATAAGTTTAGTCAAAAAGTTTTTTTTGTGAATTTTTCAACATTTAAATTCAAATTGCAGGCAAATGACTGCTCCCGATTCTCTAATGTTAAACAGTTTAAACTTTCTTCCAAGTTCCCGCGAAGTTACGATTTTTTTATAAATTCAGTTGCAAATTACGCATAGCTGGCAGTAGAGGTAATATCAAGGAGATTTTTTTGTTAAATGGAAACAATGAAACTATTAATGGAACTAAAGTACTATTCTCCTTTTCATAACGTAAACTTTGTTTTCGTGCCTTTTGATAAAGTAAGTGCTTAATTAGTCGTAATTCGACGAAACCTTTCTATGTACTTCATAGTTGGCTAATCTTTCATTTAGATCGGCCACTGTAGCTAAAATCTGCTCAGAGAACATTGATATTATTATCATTCGTAAGGATCACGTTCACGGTTCATCGACATATAGATCGTCGGCCGCGGTCGTCATAGAAAGGACGTCAATTAACGAAGAATGCGTCCAATATCTAAGCCATTTTTAATGTTAATCCAGGTTTCGGAGGTCAATACGAAGGCTGTGCAAGATCTAATCGAACATATTCATATTTTATTTGCAATAAACTAAAGTATAATATATCTTGGGAAAATATTTGGGCGTGAAAATAGAAATAAGCACCGGAAAACGCACACCGCATTAACGGCAGCATATCATTTGGAGCGCACAATGGGGAATGGCCGCTGTCGTAGTCCACTCACGTCATCCCTCCATTACAGCATTGTCCTTGTACAATAGAGACAGAGTATAAAGAATCGCGGCCATTAGGTAAATTTCCTTATTCATTTTTTTGCGTGACACCCTCGACGCGCAAAAAGCGGGGAGCGATTATTTATCGTGTGGAGATGCGGAGAGGCGTCCGGAGATCTCAATCTTGCGATGGCGTGAGGGCTTTTTCGCCAACGACCCTGATCGGTAGGGGGCGCGCAGGTGACCACGCCGGGCTCCGATTAGACGCCTCTTGCGATTGCTTCAATCGTACATTTGAATTCCCATTCGATGATTAAGCTGCATACTTTCTACAACTTTTATAAATTAATTTAAAAAGTTTTCTGTTGTGCATGGTTCTGAACATTGTTCTTCACTGCTTATGCCTTGAACCTAAGTGTATGTGATATTTTACTTAAAACTATAGATAGGCAATACGAGCTTCTTTCCTACGGTATAATATTACTCTCGTAATTTTTCTCAAATATTTTGACCAGTACATATTAATGTAAGCAAAAATGTAATATCACAAATTTCTTATATGATTTTTGAAACGACGCAGTGTCCAACCGTTGTTGTTTGCGTCATTATTGCTTTGTTTCAAGGAAATACCGTAATTATTATAGATATACCTAGTACAAATAATCTAATTACTAGATACGCTTGGTTTTTTTATGTAAACGATTTAAAGATTTTAAAAATATTTCCTCAATCGTAACTTGTTAGTAGCACTTTAACCAAGTAATGCGTTAAAATTATTTATGAAGATGTCGCTTCATTTCAATATAAAACTTGCACATTCCGCCGTATCGCCTTCAAAGCTCGACTCGTGCTCACCTTGGATCCGAAGGCTATCGATCGGCCACGGAGGACGACGCGATGAACGTGTTGTCATTAGGGAGTTATAGAAAGATAATTTCAATTTGGGGTGCGGGCGAGCGATGCATTATTCAGGCGGTGTGCGCGGCCGAGGCCGGCGGGCGAGCCTAGTTTCGGATGCAGGGAGTTCTCGGGGGCCTTATCGGAAACGGCTTAGCGTGACCCCATGCAAACTCCCTAATGTCACATTCCTGGGCCCTCCCGCGGGACCCTCCGATCGATGCCGATGCAAAGTTCTCAGACGGGGGTCGGCCCTCCTCTGCGTCGCGGACGCTTTATTGTTCACCTTTTATCGATTTCATGTTTAAATCTCTTGGTCTATTTGCACTTGGCAATAGTAATCTGAAGTTTTTGACGCGTTTTTGGACGCTTAATTTGCCTTCAACTTGAATCATCTAATTTTTAATATCTTAATAAATAAATCATATTTCTAATATACATACTTTTTTAACATCACAATAAAAGACATACATAAAACATACCTATATAAAATTATTGCTGTTATGATAATTTTTAATTGAAATATTATTAACTATTCATTTTAAACCCACAATTAGATAATAGGTGAACGCCTAGACATATAGTTATTAAAGTGTGGTGAATACCCATTGTACTAAATAGTTTTTATATTTAAACAAATCTATGTATTTAATTTATAGAGCGGAAAACAGGGATACAATAGTAAAACTTATGGATTTATGAAGTCATACTTTCGATTTAAACATAAGTATGTCTCCAACATATTTATTATATAAGTGTCTAACCCTATATTTAAATTCAAAGTAGGCATTACGAATTAAATAGTAAGGTTGTAAGCGACATAGCCTCCTCCTTACTGCCGCTCTTTGGGACTGAGGTTAATACTTTTTAATAAGGTATTATTAGGCATTGTGTAAATTATGAATAGTTACACTATAGAAATGGTAAAAACAGATATAATATTCAGTAATAACCCTTGTTTCATATGTGAGAAGGGACACGGGCATACGTTCTCGCCGCACGGAGGGTCTATCACTCACAATCATATTTGAGCCGTGCGATAGCTTCACATCCCGAGGTCGGAATTCATTATTTATTTATAGGTAACATGGCTGGCTCACTGAATATTCGGTCGCTGATCAAAAAGTCCAATCCGGTTTTATATGCCACTGAATATTGAGCGGCGGACGGTCTTATAATACATATTTTGCAAGGATACTTGCGGCCGCTCCGGGCGGAGGGGGAGCTGACACCTCCATCCCGCCGCCGTCGTTTGTCTTATACATGTTTAATAGGGAAATCTATCCTTTCATCCTATTAGATTGGTTCAAAGTTTCAATTCAATGCATGCTACGTGTTCTTTATTACGTAGAACTTAGTTAAATTTTCAGGTGAGTGGCATTGATTAGGTACTATCACTTTTAAAATATTAAAACATATTGAGTTTTCGCTTTGCCGAACAAGAAAACTCTGAAAAGATTTAATTTAAAAAATTCTAGTTAAACTACAAATAGTACATAATTACTGGTGATATGCATATATAATTGAAATATAATTTCCTTTCGGTGGAAGTCATAAGCGGTGTCTTTGACACGCTGATTACGTTTTGTTATTAACGAGGTTGGTATTCATTATGTTGAAAATGTGTAGATAGGAACTAGAGCGAGCTCCGAGGTACGTGCATTAAGGATTAGGCCGCGGGAGCGGTTTCCACCAATGTTCCGTATTTATTCATAGGCTCGCGTGTAGTTTTATTCGGTCATAAATATTAAAGGCGGCTCGTGCCACTAGGATTTTCAATTGGACATCGCCGCCGGATCCCCTTAGATTTTAGGCTTCCTCCGTTCACGGATTAGAGCGGTCTGATGTATTGCCGCGGGTGGCGGTAAATCAAATTTTGATTGCTATTTTCTTTGTGGAAAGTCGCAATCCTCCGCCGGGAGTGGCGGCGGGTAACGTGGGTAACCGATCCCCAGGCGCGCACGGACGGATATTTCTTTTTTTCTCTCATATATATGTCTCATTCCTCCGACATTCGATTGTGATGTGTTCGGACAATTTCGACGAGTTTGCCATGCTATGTCTGAGTATAAAGAATATGTGTCGCATAATGTTTACAATGCTTAAGATTAGCTGTTTATATATAACATACAACAAAGGGGAAAATACCATATCAACAAGCATATTACTCTGATATTAAAGATTTAATTTTTTATGCAGTTTAATCGTACGTAGATTGCTTTCATGTTATAGATTATTATAGAATCCGGCACAACAATAAGCACCTTTAAGGCAAAGTAAGTTTTTCGTTCATTTTACAACCTATTTGACATCGCTCCAAAATAACTGATAATACGATTACAATGACTCATTCATTGATCATTGTCAGCACATTTCATCCAGCATCATATGATAGTTGCAGCATAATAATTTAACAAATATTTCGCGTTTTCGCGTTCATAAAATAATTAGATAACGGCAAATCAGAAAGCAATAAACTTATGGGTCCTATTTGTCATCTGTTAATGTTATTCCTAAATCGCCATATCTTTTCCAATGTCAGAAATTATTGACCCTTTTTTATCTTTAGTTTATAAAATCATCATAGAATGTAATCACTAAAGAAACATTATTGCACATGAAAGAATCGAAGTAAGTGAATTGAAGTAAGACATTTGTTTGGTTTCTTACGCAATTCCGTGCGCCGCTGGCTTGTCTATTGGCGGGAACATTTTAAGGGCGCAATTGTTACCGTTTGAAGTTTACTTAGGGCCGTTGGAATCGAATTTGGCTTGGATAAGTTGATTCCAGTGAAATAACTTGAGTGCAAGCGGGGTGGTCGCAACCGCCCGTGTCATTCAATTGCGGCCACGGATTGAACATTTTGCGATATCGTCGAGGGTAGCAAAAGCAATGTTCATTAACGTGATCTCACAATCATATATACTATCTAGCTGTTTTGGGTTAATCTTTGGGTCAGTGATAACTGAAAACGCAATGAAATATCTCACAAAATAAGAAATCTCCTATTTCATTGTATGAGTAAGAAAAATTATTTTGTTTAATGTCACTTAGGTGCAAAAACGTGGATGAGATTTTTTCTATTACAATCACAATTTTCAAGATGTCTTTGTCAGCATATAAGTGTAAAAAGGTTAATCAGCCCGAATAAATTGTCACAAATTTGGACCTATGAGTATGCATAAACATTAGGCCCTCCACTAAAATGATATTTGCTTTGAAATTTAATATAGCTTTCGAAACGGATAGATTACTATAATTAAGGTAAGGGAAAGTTTTATTCATGTCAGCTTAGGTGGACAAGAACCCGATCGGACGGGCATAGACGGAATCTGGTCACAATGTGCGATACAAGGAACAGGTCGCCGGGCGGGGGAGGCCTACCCGGGTAAAAAAGGGATCTAAAGAAATTCTCGACCCTTTTTATACTAAATAGATAGCTAACACGCCCTGAGTGGAGTTTCAATGGACGCTTTCGCCGGCCCTGTGAGGCAACGGAGGGAGACGAAACGTCGTATGAGCACATAGGCCGTATATTTCCGTGTCACAGGGCTTTTCCTTTTATTTTTTACGCGTGCCCTCTTCTAAGGGATAAAAGGCGGAATTCTCTTTAAATTGGAAATGTTTTCTAAGAGGATTACGATTTGCGGAGGTGTGTGCCGATTTAGTGCGAGGGACTGTCTTGTTGTTCGATCGCAAAGCCCCATCTCGGGTTTTACTTATTGTTGTTCTTCGTGTGCAAAGATTATACTTAACTACACATATAGTTTCGTTGTTATGATGAAAACGTAAAATACTAAAGAGTGTATTAGCTACGGATTTCGCTATGTTATTGCACAATCTATTGCAAATTAAGCACAAGTCAGATTGAAATAATGTATTTAACTAGTAACTCTAAATTAACACACATTAAAACAGTAATTTAAAACATTACTTAAACACTGGTTGTAAGTTTTGTTTGTTTAACTTTACCATGCATATAAGACAAATAATAAAACAAACTGGAAAAAGTTTACATGCTTTAGATCGTTCAAAATGTCTTTAATATTTTGCGTAGGCTATTACAAAGTGGGAATTAAGCAAGAGTTCGCTGCAAGGTTAACATCGTCTCCGCATATTAAACTCCTAAAAAATAGTAAATGTAATTGAAACGGACAAAAATTATGAAAAACGTGTAGATCGCTAATCCGTGTTATAAGTGACATTGTTTTTAACACGTTTTAATAGTGATAAAAGTTTATATATGGTCATAAAAAATTTGGCCCGTGAGTTGATAATTTCAGTTACTTTGAAAATTATGGAACTGCAATAACAATTCTTATTAAAAATGGTGTTTAGAGTCAGTAATTAATTAGAAAGTGTTCTTAGTGCGAGCATAAAAACATTTAAATCAAACATCGTTATGATGTGTGCTTAGTTTTCGCTTTGTCGACACATTGAACTTCTAACCTCTTTATGCAGAACTGCGACTGCTAACAATATACGTATACGAGGGCATTTTTTAAAATATTTACGTCATTACTCGGTGGCTCAGTTGGTTAACGTATCGGTCAGATTCAATCGATAAGGCTGATGTTCCGAACTCTATCTACATAGCCATTTTTTGACAATTATTTTCAAATAATAACTAACAAGAAAAATTTACTCTTAAAAAGTAATATGATACAAATAAAAACTATAGACAAAAAAGATTAGCAACCACTTTATAATGAAACAACGCCATCTATTGATAGGAGTCCCTATAATCATGGAAGAAGCTATATATTTATTATTGAAAATGCAAGAAGACATAAAACAGCAGAAACAAGACATGCTATACATGAAAGAAGATATCAAAAACACAAATTCAACAAATTAGAATTGAAAAATTATCTTTTGGAAAAAGAAATGAAGGAACAAAACGAGAAAATTAATAACGTGGAAAGATAAATAAGGCGCAAAAACTTAGTCATGTTTGGAGTGGAAGAACGCGAGAGATCCTACCATGAGTTTCAAGAAATAATAATAAACATAATTAAAACTTATTGTAATGTCTCGTGCGATAAAAACAGAATTGAAGCTGTTAGAAGATTAGGGAAGAAAAGTGACAGAATAAGGCCAGTAATAATTACTTTTGCCACTTTGGACTACAAAATTAATATACAAAAGAATAAATGTGGCCTCAAAAACACCGCGTATTACATAAAAGAAGATTACCCATTGAATGTTTTAAAAAAACGTAAAGAACTGCAGGAAGTACCACAAAAAGAATAAGAGGAAGGCAACACCGCATTTATTAAATACGATAAATTAGTCGTACTAAATAACAAAAAGCCAACTTCCTGTAACCAGTCTAACAAAAGAAACATATCCGTATCTCCGGAGTTGCCCCGCACTAGCAACCAAAAATTACATTGTAATAAGAACCAACCATCAAAAAGAAATAGATCAACAAATATGAAAGATTATCTATTTGTTAAACCGCAGCTTACTCCTTCCTAGCCGTGAGTTACTTAAAGCAAACCAAGTAAATAAAATCCTGAGAACCATAACAACCATCACAAGACCTCTTGCATCTCCCAGTACGGCCGGTCACCGCGGGAGATATCGACCACAACCCTCCAAAAGTATTTAGAGAAAACGTAGAACACTATTAATATGTACTCTAAACGAAAGATCCTTATAAACGAACTTAAAATGATTGAGCTGAAGGGAGTATAAAAATAAGAAAAAGCATATAATACTTTGGAGGAGGCTTTTACCCATTAGGGGTCCATACGTACTAATTTTTTTTAAATTATATCTCACTAAAAATATTTTAATTTTACCTTTCCTTTTATTGTACTGTAACTAGTGACGTATCTTATGATAGTTAGATATTCAAAGTGTGTATGGAAATAAATAAAGCTTTATTATTTATTTCCATACACACTTTGGAATTTATTATTATATTATTTTATTATTATAATAAAGTGGGTACTAAAAATGTATTTTATTAATTTTAAAATTACGTTACGTCCAATAATTTTTATAAGTTACTGATTTTATTTATATCCTTTAATCGCTATTAAGTTTTTTTTCTTTTAAAAATACTATAACTTAACTAAATAAAAGGATAAAACAAACACTGGCCGGAGTTAACAGCAACACTTGAAAGAGCCATTACAAATTATCCTCCCACACAATTAGAGCGTTCCCACGGTCGCGATAATGCGTCCGTGGCGGGAAAAAAAGAAACATGGCTACTTTATTGAGAGCTAACAATCACTAATACAGCTAGCACGACGTCCGCATAAAACTGTATGGTGCCAAAAAAACATAATGGTCAACTGACGCGCTGCAAGTTTCCATTTGCGACCCCAAAAGCGTTTATTGTGATCGATTCGGGTCCATTTCTGCGGAATTATTTGTTAACAAGTAACGTGAATGCTTGCAGTAATCCTGTGCAGTGACGGCTCACAGGGGATTTAGTTTAAATTTTCGCAAAACCCCCGCCCCTTGGCCTTTGCTTGTAGTCAGCGCAATTGGGCCGGCTCTGGCGGCTTAGGCCAGCAGCCCGTGCCGGTTTAATTTATTTTCAAGTTGATATTTATTGGAATTTTAGTATGACTATTGCCTTTTTTTTTCAAATTCCTCATTCATGGCAGATATTTATGAATTGATTATATAATAAAGTTATATGAGGCCCGTTTTTAAAAGACAATTATTAAATTAAGGAATAAATAAAATAAACTATAACTTTTGTAGCGATATTGCATTTACTGTTATTGAGATATTGAAATTAGTGTGATTGTTTATACTTTTCTTTATGAATTTTAGCAAAGCAGCAGAAATTGGCTAAGTTAGTCTCACTGTCTCCTGTACTAGATTTAAACCACCGAAACTGTGACGAGGGTGCACTGGGGAGGGAAAAAATATTTTTATTGTAACAACACAGGGGTTCGGACCACGATTTAAACTGAAACCACCCACAATAATTGAGTTTCACTCTGACGCATGTGTCGTTTTATTGAGACGAAAATTTGAAGCTTCGCGCAGGTGCTGGCCGTCTAATGGCAGAATTGGCGACGCTTGGCGCGAAGTACGGAAATCATTTCATTTGTAACGACGGCCATTGTTGGATTATCGGCCATTGGCGCTGGACACGCCGCGTCTCAAGGCATTTAAGCTGTAACGGCATTTGTATCTTATGACACCTGCGTGTAAAGGCTTTACGCGAAATTAAGATGATATTGCGATGGTCGTTACGTCTCTAAGCACATAATGCGCTCGTAACGCCTCACCAAACCCCGCCCGGTGCGCGAGTGCTTGGAAAGCAAACGTCAACACCGCCTCCCGTACGACTGCCCACAAACCACCACTTAACCAAGTAATGGTCGCGGCTCATCTGTCATTACCGAAATCAGTTATAAGCGACTGTAAGGCCGTCGCTACTTTTTTATTAGATTCGCTTTTTTGCTTTGCATTGAGGAGGTAACTGCGGACGCGATTTTAAAATACACTACAATTGGACAAATAATTAGTAGAACGGCGAAAAAATTACTTGGACTGTCATTTATAGAAATGACATAAACCTAAAGTTGTTGAACAACGCTTACATTTTTACTAATTTCTATTATGATCTTTATTTTTTTTTCGCACAGTTAAGCTACCTAGTATGTGTTATACAGAGAAATAAAGTATAAAATTAATAAGACTATTATTAATAAAGACTTAATTAATGAATTTAAAAGATGAATTTGAAGGAATCCTCCTATAATAATTTTGCCAACTTCGCTTGAGCTCGGTGGAGCAAGATACGGGTATCGTTTCGTTAAAGCTTTTAATTTGTTTCGAATAAAACACAACGCCTGTAATTCGGCACCAATGGTGGCGTGAAATTATAAAAAAAGGCGAAATGCCTTCGGGCAATAAAGTGCTCGCATGCTTTCTCCTCGGGCCGTAAAGGGCACGTCGCCGCCCTATGGTAATAAAACAGATACATTATAAATCGTAAGGGATATTGTCCACGGTTATTATGGCCGGAATGTTCGCGAGGCGTGACGTAATCAAATGTTTTATTGTTTTTTCACGGCGTCTACATCGTCATGTAATAATTTCGGACTCCCGGCGTGGGGCCCTTTCGGGAGGCAGCGGCTGATAGGCCGGCTAATTGCTTCGCCTATGCCCTTCGCGGGAGTGGACTTCATTGCCGCAAGTTTTGATTACAATTGTATTAGTCGTAATTTTTCGCAATCTTGACAGCAAAATTATCACTTTTACTATTAACTACTGACAAATAGCCACTGCAAATCACAGTAACTTTATAAACAGTGTAGTTATGTAATTACTTTATGCATTGAATGTGATTAATCCAATTAGAAGGTTTTTTAAATATTTATGTTTTTGAATAGAAAGACTTTTTACGGATTTAATTGTGTTAATTAAATTCAAGACATCTGAGTCTGCCCGTGAAATATAATAACGTGAAAAATAAACGTGATGAAATCATAAAAAGTCCTTTTGTTAAATAATTTGTTAAAGAATTAATTATAAAAACTTTCTAATGAACCTTCATACATTAGGAATTTTCTAATTTAAATTTGTACATTAGGAATTTTTTAGGCGTCGGAATTACTTAACTACATAGCAATAAAACATTATTTTTATTTTATTATTTTGAACGGAGTTTCACCCGTCGAAGGTCATATCTGACATTGACTGATCGGATACAACAAGGGGTTTTGTTTACAAATCGGAATATTAAAAGCAAGCAGTTCATTGTGTAGTATTGAGTAGCTCTAAGTAGTTTGCTCGCTTTGGAGGTGGCGTTAATGTAGAGATGGATCGCTGTGGCGGGTTAAAGAGAAAGGGTTGTCGCTTGTCACCGACGCATTATCTCTAAGTAATGGATGGAGACGCCTTTGTGCCATTGATGTATCGCAACTTGGCTATTGGAAAAGCCGCAGGAAAATGTCTCCTGTTATGTCTTTGTGGATAATTTTATATATAGAGTACAATAGATGGAATGAACAATGACTATCTATTGTACTCAACACTATAAAAGATAATTATAAGTTTGCGTCATGCTGATTACAGAAATCAAAGGTAAAATTAATAAAACTTGGCATTAATCTAGGTCCTTTTAAACGGTTAGTTATCTGTTGACAATGAATCAATAAAAAAGTAATAATCAATTTATATAAAGATATATGACTTAAAACTTTAAAGTCAAGATAAGTAGGTTGCTATTAGATGACAGCGATTGGTGGCGAACAATCTAGGATCATCATGGATCAAGTAGAATTGTTGGGTCACTTTTGTCCCTCCTCGCCGAAGCTGAAATCCTTGCCGAAGCTTTCAGCAATGTGCTTAGAGTATTCAAGGAGAGGCAAAACCAAATTAGGCTCAAACAATCACGCTGGAAGATTCCCCTACGTATCCTTATACGGCTTCCGCAGCCGTTATCCGCTCGCCTAGATAACAAAGTGTCGTACTCTATTGCCCCATACATTGCCCAAGAAAGTCCCTTACTGTACCATTAATCTTGTACAGTTCGAGTACCCTCGCTAGCCATGTATGAGGTACCAGTCAAACGCTTTTGTAATTTATCCAGGCGGCGTAGAAGGTCCGACGGTTGCGTTTGACTATTTTGCCTATGATCTACGTCTACTACGTCTACTACGTCTATGAGGAGTGGTTCCTTGGTCCCACGACCATCGCGTCGACATCGAGCTAGGAGTCAGTAAAGCGCTAACACAGAGAACACTTGTTAAATTGTATATGGTTTCACTCGGTGATTGCGACTCAGGTGAAGTGTGACCGGTAGACGGTCCCCTCTTTAGAGGAGACCATCTGGGTGGGTACCACCACGGTGCCTATTTCTGCCGCGAAGCAGTAATGTGAAAATACTATTGTGTTCCGGTTTGAAGGGCATCGTAGCCAGCGTATTTACTGGGTAAACGAGACTTAACACCCTATGTCTCATGGTAGGCAGCGCGTTGGCGATACTTCTGGTATTGCCAATGTCTATGGCCGTCGGTGACCACTTCCCATCAAGTGGCCCGACTGCTCGTCTGCCTGCGTATGCCGTAAAAAAGTGTGCACGCTTGTAATTAAGTAGATGTCAGATGTAATAGTTTTATATTTAATAAACATCGATCGGTTCCTAAATTTAAATTCTATGCCCCTCTTTATTGGATAAGTGATCTTATGGAATAATCAATCAGCTCTAATATCATAAAGTCGCCGTATGAAATTTCCCGCTTCCAAGTCCTGCCGTGATTAATACTCGAGGAATGACTCGCCGCGCAACCGACCAGATATCTATCGTTTTTCCACCAAACCTTCAAATAGATGGAGCCTTTTCAGTTGGCCTTTCAAATCATTTTCCTTTGACAACAATAACAATACACAACAGATTGTAAAGTAAAAATGTCTCTAGAATTAAATTCATGCCCTAATAACATTTTAAACGCGAAAGGTTAAAAAAGATTGATGGGTGTACGTAACTCTTTCAAAAGTTTATTTAATCAATATTTATACTACATTTAAGTAATTTCAAGGGAATGCTATAGCGAAATACTTTGAAAAATAAAGTGTAACATACGCAATATATAAAGCTAGAACTGTACTATGTCATAGGTTATTTATTTTTCACCGTTAATAATATAAAGTACAAAAATAGAATTATAGAAATGTATATATATACACGTATATATAATTTGGAAGTGATAATATTTTATCTCGACAGACGGCGGACGTGGCACAATCCATTACGTCTGAAAAAAATACACTTGAAATTCAGCGACTCATACAATATACATTTTGTTTGTTTGGTCAGTCGCTCCGTTTCCACCGAGGAGTTTATCCATATTTTTGTCTGTTTTCTCGCGTAAATCTCGTATTTGGCACATTGTTAGCCCGTACGTGTTTTATTGTATATTTCCTTTTTCAATTCAATTGTTAATATTTATTCAAATGAATAATATTGGAGTGTCTGTTTGTAATATTGAACAAAATATAGTAGACAAAACATTTGTCTGCTCGTTTGTCTATTCGTTCGTGCTAATCTCTGGAGTGGCTGATCTGATTTCGACGAGACTTTCATAAGACGATAGCTTATGTAACGATGGTTGTAACTAAAGCAATAAAAAAAATACTTTTTTTTTAAATTATAACTAAGTTGACTTAGAACTTTAAAATCATGGAGAACGCATTTTCCTCCAAGTCAAAACAAAGAGTAGTACAATAGATAATTCAAGCTTAAAAATATTAATTCGGGACATCAAGGAATGCCCTGAAGCTGGTCCCGTCGGATCAATCGCAGATGGACGGGATACATTCAAATGGCGATTCGTCTCGGCTTCCGCGCGTCTTATTATTCGTCACATAGAGCCGGGAATACGCGGCCGTCGCCGAGGGATTTCGGGCGGCGGCGGAAAAAATGGATGCTACTTACATCTCCGTCTTCAGCTCTAAGCTGAGATGTTTTATGGATGTACCGGATCGGGCACGCCTCTTGTGCGTCACTTTCGGTGGAAACACTGGCGGGATTGTGCGAGCGAGCTAACGACCGCCGACTCCATTATCATTTGATCGACGATTTAACTAACACGTGGGTTAATATTCGATAATGGAATGTATAAATTTGCGCTTCTTAACATTATAATCGTTAACTTAATGATTCAAGTGTGCTATCGAAATAAAATTGCATTGTGTGTAGGTACTTTCGAATTCTGGGGTGTACACACCGTTAAGAAAATAAGTCTTTGTCGCTGCTGAATGTTACGTAATTCGAATACTACAATATTATCAAATCACGCATGAGTATTTTTTACCACGGTTTAAAAATTTATTAACAGTAAAACGTCAAAATTTATAGAATTATTTACTGTTCTAATTCTAAAATTAACAGATTTTACCTTTTGATCGGTTTGTTATGCTTATTTCGATTACAAATCATTATTTTCACAACACTGTTTAAAGCTTTCAATTGTAATTCAATTTTAAGTCCTGATTTTTAAGTCATAACGTTTTAAATATTACCAAGACAACATTTGCTGAATGTTGAAGATATTTTGCCGACCAATTTTGGATAGCAAATTGTAAACTCGATGTTCACAATTACGTGCCAATAACAAATATAATAATAAGTATAGAGATACACGTACGTAATCCGTTGTTGTAGCCACAGCTACAGACAGCCCTCCGAGCGACCACCCTCCGGTCGCAATTCTTCGAACAGGGGAAACTTAACATTCACTGCATAGCTCGCTTATTACGCATTCAATGAGAAATTCTGCTCCACCGTCAAGGGGGACTGTCTCTTACAATCATCCCATCGGACTAACTCTACACTATCTAAAACACATCGTTGTGTACAACTAAGAGGAATAATTTCAATAATTAATTGGATTGCATTGCTTTTTGTTGAGCTTACGCGCGCGAACTCGCTCCATATTTAGAAAAGGCTCGAATGTGGGCCGCGTGTAACACAATTCAACGACATATTGTCACGATCATTCCTTCTATATTGGGTAAATTATGTTGGAGTTATTAATACGGTAATGGTTTATGTTATTTTCCTTGTAACTGTTCGCATCGGCCCCTTGATCTGGTCCACTTTATACAGCTTCTGAATATCTCAATTTCCATATATGTGTGTAATGAGTTATATATTTATATTAACTAGAATATTCCTGCTAATAATTGTTAAAGAATTAATCATTATAAATATGTTGCAGTTAGTTCTGTGTTATAAACATCGAATTGTAACTCCTAATAACTCTTTATTACTCACTATAGGATTTTAATACCCCTAACCTTAAAACAAACTGCGTAAGTATAAATATGGATAACAGATAAAATGCATATTACTCACGTTTAGTCTTCATATGCACTATATTATTATAGAATTTAGACTTCTTCTTTTCCACTATCTGATATCATTTGTGTAAAACGTGTCTGTTTTTGTAAAAAAAGGAAAATTCCCATGGTTTCTCATCAGTATAAGCCGAATAATATGTTATTCTTAACTGCCGCCGTAGCTTATTGGTAAGGGCGTGTGCTTCAGAAACCGCCGGATGATTCATGCGTCGGATGGGCATGTAAAAGTCGGTCGATCGTGTCGATTATCCGTCCCTTCGGACAGAAAGTACACCTGTGTTTGTGCGTACATTTGTGCACTATAATATCTTCTGTACAGTTGTGTGATCTCTAATATAGGATTCGACTAGGAAGACATTACTATCATTATATGTTCTTGTTAAGATCCCTAAATTCAGACACGATTAACGTGACCGTAATATTTTATGACAAACGGATTTTGTCGGGTTTAAAGTCTCGTCGGGCGGTGATGCAGTTTCATTGAGATAAGTATATCGCGCGGGAGGCGGCCGCAGCGGCGGACGGTCCCGTATAACGAATGGTGCTTTTATGTCCCTGAGCAGTTTTATGGGCCCGCGCCCGACGCCAATGAACGCCGTAAAACCTATCTCGGCCCAAAGCGAACATTGTATGCACTGGGTGATACCAGATTTATATATTTTAAAGCTTTCCAACAAATACCTGCATTTATAGCGTGTGTCTGGTTGTTATAAGGCTGGAACAACCGAAGAGGTAAGTTATTTATATGTTGTAGTAGTTATGAGCTTTCGTCAACACCACCTATCGACAGGTAACATATGATGAACGCACGAACTTTTATGAGTTTAATGCTAAGTTAAGTTTTCTTGTCGATGCAGGCAAGCAAAAGCAGGTAGAGAAATAGATTTTTTGTCATAAAAAATAATTGCAACAATCGAAACGTTTTATTTTTAGCTAGTAAGGCACCGATCCAATGCAATAAAAACTTGGTATACATGTAGATTATTGATGAATAATGTTAAGAGTATGTTAAGAAACGTGCTACTAAAGTGTATTAAACTACTGATGTAATCTGCACGCATTATAATGGAGCTTGATTTAATCTCGAGATTCTTTCGCCACACTAGAGTAACACGAACTACAGACAAAGCTAGGACGTTTTTTAATTCAGTATCACTTTATTGTGATGTGTTAATTCCAAACCTATTTACTCTTTAATTCCTTTAGTAATTGCATTACTAATGCGTTTAAAGACAGTTTTTAGGTATTGATTTGAGACGAGGGTTTAATTCTAGCCAACTTCACACTCTGAGTTCGAAACAACAGTTATTTCTCAGGAGTGCCGTTTGATGACATAATAATCTGAACGGAGGAGGGAGCTCGCTATCAGCGGGTGTCCGAAGTTGGCCCCTCGCGGTTCCCCGCTGCTTTGCAAGTGGAACGATCGTGGCGGCTTTTTGTCCTTCCAGGACGAACAAAAACTATTTGTCCTTTGGAGACGGATTAGGAAAAACGCGGGGACTTCTCCAAATAAGCTTAAGTGATGTAATCGCATCGGTGCAGGCCCTCGGGATAGTTTAACTTCGAGTTTTCTTTTCAAAATTCTTATTGTGTCCAGTTTTGTTTCATAAGAGTATATAATTACATTGATGTTCAATCAAAGTTCAACATTGAAGGAAAATGAGGTTATTAATATGTTTTAGTACTTATTTACAGGCTGCTCATATGAGTTCAAATGCCGCTTTGTTCTTGGTAGGTCTTATATCCGTTAGCGGTATTGATTAATAGTTCATTAAAACATTATGACCGACGGCACGTACGTTTGAGATTGTAATTGAATTGAAAAGTTTGTTTTTCGAATACTCTCAGCGCTCTTATTTCCTTGTATACATATTAAATAAATAAGAACCTTCATTATTTACCACGTAAAGCATAAGTAATAATTAGCTAGTGTCATATTTCAATTACAGGAGCATAATTCTGTAATTGAAATATTGCTTACAACAAAAAACATACGTTGACGATGTCATGAAGCATAAACAAAACTAATAACACATAATATTGAGTTTTTGTAACACACGGAATCCGCTAGTAAACGCAAAAAATAATTTTTAATAAACTTATTTTGAAATTGTTTTGGTGTGATAGTACAAAATGTGTGAGATTCTTTTTGTTTTTATGTTGACTGCGTGTGTCATTAAAGAAAGGAGCAAGTCGTTCACCTGATAGTGATACGCCCTACGCATAGGAAATAGAGTGTGGCGTCACACAACTAATTCTGGGACATGTGTGTTTGTGATGTATTCAGCTGTTCTGGTTATATAAGGAATTATTGAATATTTCAAGAAATTGACAAGGCATGAGGTGTGATAATCACACCAAAGATGCCTAAGATCTTAAACATTTTTATGCTATAATAAATAAAGAGATTTTGAAAGTTATAGGTTTCCCATTTATGAGTATTTATAGCCACGCCCACAGCAAGTATGTTATAAATACTCATAAATGGCAGGAGCTTCGGTTTGGAGGTACGGTATCTCTCCAATGAACTACATTTGATTAAACGAGAAGCACTATCGCTACTGGGTTTCTATGATCCATACCCCATAAAAATTTTAAACAACACATAGAACAGTACCTTTCATCCTTTTTTTAAATAAGTGTCTCATTACGTCCGGGGGACTTGAAAATATCCTTCGTAAGTTTATTTCATTATCGAGTTTCACTCAATATTTACAAGTGACCCTTCGTCGGAGCCACTCCGTCACGCTTCGCAAACTTACCCTTACCGACCACTCAAACCTTAATACCGACGTAACAAGGTACATTTATTCGATTACGGCCTTCGACCCTATTTTGTTTTGGAAAATTCGAGCAATATGTAGGTATGCGCCGCGTTGAACATTTGAAAGCTGTTTATGGCAAGGGCTTTCATGTTCCAGGACTTCTATAGGGGCAGTGAAGAGGTTTTTCGAATTGCCTTAAGTAGAAATTTTGATGCTTCACAACAAACAATATAAAAGAGACAAAACAGCATTTTGTTGAACACTATAACCTTAATCAGTTAATTAACGAAATTTAAATTAATTACTTTCGTCTGGTTCTCAAAGGAATAGAAGATATTAATTATTCCAAAAAGTCTTCTAGATATAAATCCAAATTATTACCAATAGTTTTTAACGCTATATTATGTGACTTTGATCGTCATAGACAAAATTTTGAGTAATACGCCTTTTAGTTAATTTTTATGCAGTTAAACTCAAATGACTTCTGTGGCGATTTTAGACATTACAAAGTAATAATCTTATACAGTCCGTGTTCTGAATATTTTACGTTAAATATTATTTTAAAGTATGTATATAGAGTGGGCCAAAGGTATGTTTAGACATTTAGTGGAGCCTAGCCGCGGCGGTTAGCTTAGAGAGTGGCCATCGAGAAGAATGGCTCGCGTCGGCGGCACGCTTTGTGCCCCGTGCATCTATAACGAGATCGGTGCCAGGGCTTGCGGATCCGATATTGATATTTACTTCGCTTCGCTTATATTGAGTTAGTTTTAATTTGTCATCATGCATAAAAGGAGTCGAGATTGTGCACTTACTTCATAGTCTTGCTATTTGGAGCTTAAAATACTGATGTTGCTAATTTTATTATGCATTATACGATTCGACCTATTAATTGCTATTTTGATGCGACTTAAAACAATTTATTTATTCTACTGCCCGATAAGGCGTTTGTCGCTAAACGACTTTGACACCCCGACCCGAATATATGTGTAAATGAAGAGATGACAGTGCTCCAATTAAGGTCAATGTCGGCCGCCTCCATCCAGCGCTGGTGCGGCAGCCCTGGCCCTTTGGGTCGCCGACGTCACCTGTCATCCATCAGTCCGCGGGGACGCGCTTGCATACCTCGCACACTAGGACCAGACACGCACACCAACACGTATATTCGCCGTGTACATACACCCACACAACACATAGAATACGTATGTGGATACACGCACACGGGCGCATTCAAATTTAACGGTACACGCGCGGAATGCAACAAAACGGTCCGCATTCCGATTTGGTTCGGAGCGGAGGGCAAAAAAGGGGACACGCTGCTTAGCATAGCGCGGGCCGCGGTACCGTATATGATAATTGCGCTCCCTGAAGTGGAGGGGACGCTAATGGCACCCGACATCGGTCCACTTGCACTCACCTCGGGAATGCTCCCGAGTAATTATGTCATTTGCAAGGAACGGAGCAGCGGCCATGTCATAAACGATCACGAGCAACTTTTTGATCAATGTCGATGCCATATCGTGGGAATTTATGCAGGTACTCTTGCAGTCGAAAGGGGAAGAGGCTCAAAACATTTGAGTAACGTTCAGCTATGTTCCCTGCGCATGAGAAATGCCATTCTTAATAGCACCTTGCTAAAGTTACATAAAAGTGATTATTAAAGGCAGATAAACATAAACTTTACAGATGATCCGGTACCAAAATCCTATTAACATTAAATATTACTTTTGGTATTGGCATAATTTAATCAATAAACTTTAGTAAAGTATTAAAGAATGACTGTTACAGTCAAAAGATTTTTACTTTCTTTAACAATTAAAAGAATAACATTGAACTAATTAAATATTCTATTGTGAATTGTTTTTGAAAAGTAAACTCAATTTCAATGTTATGGATTTTCACATTGTTAATGTAATAAAAAATAGATTTAGCAGAGGTTTTGTATTCTAAAACAAAAGTAAATTAATTAAGATTCGAAAATTGATAAAGTACCTCAGATCTTAAAATTTTCGCAACTTTATATGCCAGTAAATTCATTGCCAGTAGTACGTTATTAGTTCCGGGGTGTATGTTATAATCCATTTTCAGTTATGAAGCTATTTATCCGCTTAATGGTCTTCTGCCTACTTTCTTTTGAATGTCAAATCCCTCACTTATGGTTTTCTTCGTCAAAACTTATAGCTACAATCGGTTGTAGTTATTAGTAAGATAAGTAAGAAAAATGGAGCAAGCATTCCACTTTGAGTTCTCCTTTGTACCAATTGGTAACCGCAGTGCGCGTCATTTAGTGAAGTGACGCGACACTACTGGACGGTCGGCGTCTTCAGAGCAGACGCCGGGGCCGCTCCAATTGGCCGAATTAGCATACTTGTGCCGAGGCGCCTCCGAATTCGCCTTGTACCGCCGCTTCAAAGGGCGCGCCGACAACAAGCGATACTCGCTCCAAACGGGCCGACTTAAAATTCAAAGTCATCGCGTCTAAGCGTCAAATTGTACACCACTATCCGTACACCGAACGAAACGAAATAAACTCTATCGTATTGTACCAAGAACAATTTTATTTTAGCGACGGCCAATGATGGCGCAGACATTTGAATTGTCAAGTCGCGAACTGTGACCCTCTGGTAATGGGCGCAAATTGATCGCGGAGGCAAATTTTTCAACTGATCATACGAAACGAGCCGACCGACTCCTATGGGAAGTGCCGTTTAATTCATGTGTCGTGTTAGGCATTATGAGCCTTTTAAATTCTTAGCAAGTAGGTCTATAGATGTTATAATATTATTTTTAATATTTTTAAACAAATTTAAAAGACGTAAAGTATAATGTCACCAAAACAGCAATCTTGAGAATTAATAAAAAATAACCTGGATACGAAAGCGTTCCAATATGCCTAACGAATTCTACCTTTAAGAATATTTAAATCGAAATGTTCCAGAGAAAAGCTGTTGCGAATTTTAATTACTTCGAGGCTCGCACGAAAGGTGCATTGGGAAGCTTAAACCTTAATAACT
The DNA here is from genome assembly GCA_029286875.1 of Lamproptera curius. Taxonomy (NCBI): domain Eukaryota; kingdom Metazoa; phylum Arthropoda; class Insecta; order Lepidoptera; family Papilionidae; genus Lamproptera; species Lamproptera curius. The sequence goes on along the minus strand of JAGSMT010000272.1, from coordinate 192,285 downwards.
GTTGAATAAAAGATAACTTCCAAATGTCAAATGCGATGATTCGACCGCGGGCAGTGGGTTCGAGGCGGGCGTTTAATTACTAGTTTAAATTAATAACCCTGACTACGCAATAGCTTGCGTGTTCTTGTTTCGGCCACTGATACAAACAAACCATGGTGCGAATTATTCGACCTTTCTAGTACTCGATACGGCGCAGTTCGCTCAACCCTAGTTTTTGTGTGTTTGTTAACATTCCCCTCAAATGTTACCCGCGCATCGCAATGTATTTATCACCCGCTTTCTTCGTACCGTTACTTTCTCCATTCAATTTAAATTCATTTAAACGCTCTCTTGTACTGCTATATGTTTGTCTCGAATTTGTAGATAATGAACGTGCCCTTTGGATCGTTTTTGTTAACACTTTGCTTTTTTTATGAATTGTTGTACAATGTTTGCGTTATTTCGCGGCCATTAAATATTTATGAGCGTGAACCATTTCTTTCCCATCGCGTTTTCTTATAGCACATTGTTTACCACCGAGTATGTTGTAAGAACACGCTTAAACTCTTTTTTCATAATTATAATTTTATAAAGTTTGTTTTAGTAGTAGGATAAAATGACGTGTTTCCATAGGCTCTCGTGTTTAAGGAATGCCAAAGGCTGCATATACGGAAATATTTAACTAACTGTATAGATTTTGGAGTTGATAAGCTGCTTGTTTGAAATTATCTTTGTATATAGAGAAAAATTAAATAATATGTAACATGCAACATTGTCACAGACATTCTTATCATTTCTATTGATGAGTATTGTTCACTCATTTTTTAAACATTTTGGACATAACTTTCTGTTGTGGAATCGTTTACATAATGTATACATTGAATTAGCTACGATACAATTGCTACAGTGAACCTCCTTTTAGTAATAAAACCGCTTCGCAGTTATAATAGCGTACATAACAAATATTCAGTGCCAGAACGAGGTAATTCCCATCCTGTTTACAAGGAACTGAACCCGTCGGGACCCGCGCCCGTCCGCCTGGGGTGGCTCGCGACCGCCAGGAATCTGTTCTCCCTTCCGGCGGCGCCTTTGTCTAACGAGCCCAACAATCGCCAGCGGTCTCCACTTAACATTCACGGAACCGACAGACGTGACCGTGAGCCCTTTTTGCCCTCTGCATACGCTTTTTCCTCCATCCGCCATTCATTGCGGCCGAGAGTAACACGTTACGCGCACTTATATAATTCTCGCCGCGCTAATTCTGCGGCAGGCTCACATTCTTGCCCTTTACGTGCGCGAACCGGGCTGGTGCGCTTTTTGCTAATACTACAACAGTTTCTTTTGCGCTTTTTACAGTCTCATGTGTCAGTAAACGGTCGAACACTTTCACCTTATTAATGTAAACGCGGCCGGCGATCGATTTTATTATTTACGACGAACGAAAACGCATTGTTAATGGCTTAAACGCCTGTATCGCGGCAAAAAGCGCCTTATCTATAAATACCGTGGCGGATCGTGGAATGTGGAAAGGTGCCGCCGTTGACACCTGTTTTTACTAATTCTGGCTGCCGCAACGCTTTTGTCACGCCGATGCCCGAGGTTGCGTCATTCGCTTATATTATGTTTGATTCCTGTCCAATTAAATATTTACAACGTTAAAATGAAAATCTTCTTATAATCATCTCCTAAATATAACTATAATGCTCACGTTATTTTATAATTAAGTGTCGTATCTAACAAAATGCATCTCAATCAATCAATCTAATTTTGATTATAATTAAAGTAATGAAAGGCATTTTCGTACGATCATTAGGCATTTAGGACTTAAAGATGTATGCATGATAGGATGAATAATCTTGGTACTTCTCCGATAAGCGTATTCATTTTAAAATTATAATTAAATTGATTCTACGCGTATCAAAGTAAACAAACGGTAGAGATATATGCGTTATGAATGCACGCGTGTCTAATTACGCAGGGGATGTTGCATTTTGAGCAGAAAATAAAAGGCAAGGGTAGAAATGCGTTAAGTCTCATAAGAAAGTAGGGGAAGGGGAAGGGGATTGCATTGTCCGGTGTCCCCTCCATCGCGACGCCTACGACTAATGAATCGTTATCGATTTGCTTGTGTTAATACAACACAATATCACCCAACGTATGGCCATATACGTCAGATGCTTTATGTTGAAACAACAACAAAGACCTGACAAGTAGTTAAATATTAATGGTTGTTATTAGTGTTGTTACTTACTACGAATAGGCAAAAGTTTGATTTTTAAATCATATTTTTTCTGAATATAAAGCACACATGAAGAAGTTTAGAAGCGTTTAGGTCAGTTTGGGAGGTTAGTAACAATTGATAATAAGTTTTGACGATGATTGTTATTCGCTATGTATGTGTACACTGTAACATGTTAAATTTGATAAAAAGTCCAAAAATAAAAGTATCCATGTTACGTAAGGTAGTTTCGGTTCCTTTTTATTTGGCGTCCAATTTGTCAAAGTAACAGTGGAAAGTTTGATCCGGGGACGCTGCCGATGTTTGCGGAGTCCTGGGCCCGGGGGTTGCAATTTAATTACCAAATGGACCGTTTGTCCGGGACGGGCTTCCCTGTGCCCCCGCGGCTGGAATACATTGCTTCGCTGCCATAAACAAGATACTTAAATATTTTTAATGGGTTCTATTCAAGTTTTCTGCATTTGCAATATTTAAACTGCGCACGACGCTCAGACAAAATTCGGATAGAAAAAAAAATGTTGTTCATAGAGCAGGGACCACTGGATTCATTTTAGAAGGCACCAGAGAAGTGCCAACGCGGAGCATGTTTCTGCCATTAAAATTGAAATACATGTTCTGGTTCGAAGGCCAACGTGGTTAGAATAACTATTAAATAAATGAAGCGCAAAACCAATGCTCCGGTGCGTAAGAATGCTCTAGTTTTATAGACAGGGCTTATCGGTTAACATCCGGTGAATTTATTCCTAGTTTGTTACTTCATACACCGAAACAACAAATAAACTTTAACTAGATAAAAAGTAATTATGCTCAGTTTAAAATTTCGTATCAATTCATTGGTGATAGGTTTATTTCAGTTGGTAGGTCCTTTGAAGGGCTGCACAGTAAGATTTAAGTATTTACTAGGTAAAGACTTTACTTTGTTCAAACAGAAAACAACTGTTGTCGATATTATGTTGTAGACTACGATCCTTCAGGTGGCCCAACTGTACTCTTTAAACAATGCAAATAAAAGTAATTCATGTAACTTGCTATGTTCAAATGGATATATTCGTTACAAAACAAAATGATAACCGTTGAGCAATCGAAAATATTTAAAGATACGGACGCTGCAATAGTTTAGATTGTTTAAGCACAGGAGGAGATGGCGGTGTCCCTTTCGCTTTTCAAAAAATGGAAATGGCCTCGGTGATTTATGCCACAAGGCCTCTAATAGGTTCCAGTACCCTGCTTAAGCTGCAAATAGCTTTCAATTTGTTGGCTCGGCAGAACACCAAACTTTTTCTTTCTCCGAAAAACATTGAAATGCTAAACGATTTATTTTAACTGTTTATAAAATAACAATTTTCTGCTACGCCTTTTTAATTAAATCTATTTCAATTTGTGTTGCTATTATGCAAACAAACAAATTTCAATAACATTTTTTTCCAAATAAAAAACCAATAATAAACTACTTTACATTATTTAGACTGGTTTATAAGAAACACAAATTACGACTTGAGCATTTTTTTTATTAAATAAGTTAATATATCTAGCGATGTTATTTTTATTTTATATAACATAACTTTGCTTTTCAACCTATTAATGTGTATTTATTGAAAAGATGAATTATTCCAGAGGTATTTTTAATAAAAACGCATAAAGTTGAATGAACTGACCTCGCAGTACTTGTTAAACTTTTTTGTTAAGCTTTAAAAGCGTGAAAATGCCTTCGCACGTGACGTCTTGACTTCCCATTGGCTTTCTTTAGGCTTGTTCCTCTCAACTAGTTGTGTTGTTCAAAATGATTACGATTTCAAACATTACAATATCTGATCTTCTAGTTAAATATAGGTAATTTATGTTCCTGTTTGAAGATTTCCCTACTGAGAACATGAATATATAAGTTAATAAGTGGTCCCACACAATCATAGGCAGAATATCATGCTCGTCTCTACGTCTAAAATTAAATATAAACACGTCATACTCCACATTGCTAGGTGAAAGGCCATCAACGTATGCATGCCAAGTTGGCGGATATCATTTAGTATGCAGAAGGTGGGTTGTGAGTTTGCGCGTTATGCAAATGGGGTCCGCGGGACGCGTTTGGCAAGGGATTGGCGGCCGCGGGCCGCGAGCTGGCAGGGCGTGCCAGGCGCGCAGTCGCTCTGAACCGGTGGCCAATGGGGGCCCACCTCCGTATGTAAATCGGCCGTATTCAAATCACTTTAAAATCAAAACGCGCATGCACGCGGCAGCGCTTTTTTATTGGCCCTCCCGACAAAGGGCGAAGGCATCTGCAAGGGTTCAAAGCTCGTGGGGAGACAACCCTTCCACAACCCTTTTTTGCGTGCAGCTGTTTTTTCTGAACCCGATTTAGTTTGGGGCACGCGACCTGAACTGACGCGTTTTTTATCGGCTCCATACAAAGACGCGACAATTTGTATTTGCACTTTGATTTCACACCTGGGCCCATTGTCACTTAGCGCTTTCGAAAGTTATTTTTGTTTGGCGTCGGGCGCAGATCACGGTTCGGCGCGTGTTCTTCTGTAAAGTGTCCGCGTCCCTTAATTTGTGACTCTCCTTTTGGTGTTACTTATGATGTCGATTAAACTTAACGCACGTATGTAGCCACTTATCTGAATTGACGTTTTGTGACGTGAGTGATGAGGTGTTGCGACAGGACTAACATTGACACGCGTGGAGTAGACGTAAGGTGCGGTGTCGCGGGCGCGTCCGCAAACAGGGAGGTGTTGGCGGCAATCGGCTAATGTGTGTGCAAAGGTTCCATTGGCTCGGTTTACTACCGCAGCTATAATTTACTTTAACGTATATAAAAATATTAACTTGTTATATTATTATTAAGTAGGGGAGAACAGTATTTATTTTGGAAAATCTATTCGTAAGATGGGGGCATTAATTGCGCGACCCCTCCGTTGTACGGAGATTGAAGTTGCTGTGTACTTAAGGTGAATTTTGTGGTTGTTTTAGGAACGTTTAATGAAAACGCGAGGTTTGCTCGGAGCAAAGTCTAGCCAACATTGCGGGGATGTGTGTTCTCGAGCGGAAGTTGGAACGGACAAAGGCGTGTGCCACAATATTAGCCCACTGTCGCGAGGCATGTAAGTGGCAGTGATTTCGCCGACGGAGGCGAATAAGCAGCGAGATCGGAAATGTAATATCCGGCCGTCAACATGCGGCATTCTAGAAGCCATTTAATTTACAAAATATATATTATTTGTAATATTTACAGATATTCACTTTGCTGATCGTTAATTTTACATCCATTAATTCTTTTCGGTAAAAGTACAAGTTGAAACATAATTTAATTAAGTTAAGTTTTTAAATTTATTAATTATCTTCGTCTTCTTGTCTTCACGATGTTAAAGAAAATTTTACTTTTCACGTTGTATTTATACGCTAGTACTTTCTGGAATTTAAAATCGACGAAATTTGATTTTTTAATATTCGAAATGTATAATATTACTAGTAGTGGCATCACATCGAATATCTGTTGCATTGAATATAATTTGTTAAGAGATTATCGTATTAGCGATCTTTATGTGATATTCTCTGCGATATAAAGGTATGAATTTTTTATTTACTTTTGAATCGATATTTAAATAATTCATTTTACTTAATATACTCGGAATACCTTAAACACCCTAATGGACAGAGGTGTATTATGGGAGGCCAATGTCCAGCAGTGGACTATCACAGGCTGATGATGATGATGATGATACCTTAAACTCATACACTATAATAAAAGGCTGTACAGGCTTTTATGTTCCCAACATGCGTTTCGATTCTAATCCAACATATAATAACTACACTGACAGATAAGTTAATATTATTATCTACGCAAACAAAACTGATAAAAGATAATAGGATCTGTATTTTTTCCCGAGTGGAGACGACATCTTTGGTGTAACCAAATCCTCAGAGAAAGTAAAAGTCAACATGACGAAAAACATTTCGCTGTTATTTGCGCAGTATTGCGTTCCGGAAAAAAACTTTTCTTGCATTGTGTATGACGGCTCAGATAGACATACTTTACGCGTAACGAAGTTATAAAAAATCTTTCTTGTTGCATAAAGGCGCTTTAACAACTTAATGTGCAATATGTGATATTGTCAAGAGGATAGAAAGTTTTAGTGGCGTTTAATTCACTGATACACCATCGGATGCAGTTGGTTCTATATTAATGAGGGCATCAGCCCTTTGCCAGCATTGTTCGTAAAAATTGTTATTCAGATTACGACGACCCGTTTGGCGTAGTGGTTAGTGTTTGATTCCCACACTACTATTGTGTTGTTCGTCTAGAAAATATTATTCTTTATTATTATTATACCGAGTGGCTCAATTCCGGCTCCATGATAACTTGAAAAGATGTATCGGATAGGAAATTTGTTATTAAAATAAAAAAATTAGCTGATCTTATAGTAGTTAACTTATTGAATATTTATTTGTCAAACTTAAAGGCAAATAGAAATCCCATTATAATAAGTAAAATTTCAGTTTCATACAGTCGTTACCTATGTTCTTACCTTGTTCTATGAGTTATAATTGTAAAATATAAAGGTACTTATTAATAAGTAAGCCCGGTGTAGTGAGATCTTCTTAATAGCGTGGGAGGGTGGTGAAAGGGGTGAAGTTTAGGGTGAAGGTGGGTAGGGGAGCAACCCTTTCCCCTCTGGGGCTGGGGGCCATCCATCACGGGCGTCGAGCGAAATGTATTTTAATCCAGTGCCCCGCGCTCGGCCGCTTCATGAAACGTGAAAAATGATCCCGTAGCGCACCCACACTTGGAAATTGCGACCACTCTGGTGTGCGTCTACGAATAAAGTTCCCAGTTGCCATTGTCGCACACTTGTCATTGCAGTTAATATAATAATAGTAAAATTATGCTTTATTTGTTTAAGACATGAAGTTGGAGGTTAATTAACCTGTACTCAATGCTAAACAATAACATATTGATTTAAAAACCTTAAGAATTTATTACAAAACCTTGATATTAACAGGGAACGATAAACGTACTGTAGTGTTCTCGATTTACACGGATACTATAAATGCTTAGATAAATTTATTTACGTAGTTTATCGCTTTAAAGCATTATCTAAGTATCAGCCTTTTCGCAGTTTTTTTAACAGACGAAAAATAAATGCAATCCTAAGGCCATATACGCCAATAACAGTGTCCTTAAAAGAAAATAACTTTATTAAATGACACATGTATTGTATCATGAAGCGACTTCCAAAGTTACTCCATTGTCGGTATCTAAAAGTCGCTAAGCGGTGCTGGGCCATGGGAGCTGGTGGCGCTGTGCCAACCGTTCACCGAGGAAGCGGTCCCTGGGGACGCAGAGATTTCCGGCCTCTCCTCTTCCGCCACCATCAATCATACACAAATTGTTGCGCCCAACGGACGCGTCTCCCGATATGCGCGCCTCGATAGAGCCAGTCATCTGCCAGCCTTTTGCACCGTCCCCTGATAGTGCCCCTTTCGTCGGAGTCGCTTTCATCCGACGGCTTAATGATCTTGCCCTGACAACATTCATCACTTCACTTCATAACTTATGAAACATATCTTTTGCATTGAAAATGCGATGCTCTTTGTTTTATAAGCTTTTTATGTCTCAATAGCAATCGGCTGCGGACCGCGCGCGTCACCCCGACCCGGGTGCCATAATAATAATATTCAACGTTTTATTGGCCCGTATATGGTGATATCTCTCCCGGATTACTAAAACATCTGTCCCGGAAAATTCACTCTCGAGCCGTTTATCGCGTCCTCGAGGGTAGATAGAGAAAAAAGTGCAATAACGCGGTGTCATAACAAAGACGCCGCCACCGGCCGATAATACTATGATTAATACCCAGCGTTATCTTGAGAGTGCAGGCCTCGCCCGCCCAGAGGAAACTTGCCCCAATTGCTCCTAGAAATGTCTTAAGGAACCCTTCCTGCCATCGAAGCGAGAACTTAAATGTCATGGTGCTATGGTTCATTTTAGCGTGGCTGGCGTTAAATTTTAAGGTATTCTCCAGACTCAACATAAGAGTTACGGATTTCGCATAATGCATATTATATTCGTGTGAGGGAGCCTCCGAGGGTGAGTGGCGGCTCGGGGGTTGAGGGGGTGCAGGGGAGAGAGCGCGGGGGTCGGGCTCGGGGGGGGGGGGAGCAGGGGAGGGCGCGGGGGCCGCGTGACCGCACGTCTTTTGCACGCGACAAGCTCTCGACATTTTTTTTATTATTATTGCGCTCCGATGGAATTTATTCCGGCAAGGGTCGGTAATAGAATAGCGGCCACGCTCGTTTGGCCCCGGCAGCGATTTTGAATATGATTTTTTTAAATCACATAATGGAGTGTGTGAGCCTTTTTAACAGTTATTTTAAGGGGCGGCCCGCACCCTTTTAAGGGGTGGAGTATGAATTTTTGAAGACGGCGTTCTTGCCACTCGTAAATGGGTAATCGATCGCTTAAGGGTAGCCGTGGCCTATTATGATAGTGTAATGGCTCAGCGATAAACAATGTTAGTATTAGCCTTCAGCGGCAGGTGTATGCGGGCAATTAGCGGCGAAATATATGGCAATTATTAGTACAGAGGTGCCTGGAACAAAACTAATAAACAATTTAATGCACCAACGATTAGAACAAGATGTCTCGATCAATAGGCACTCTGCGATAGTATGTTTAGTATATACAAGAAAAATAAATATTCTTAACTAAATGGATATTTTAAATGTTTCGTATATTACAACGATTTTAAAATACAATTATCATAATGTTTTTTTCTATACAAACGGATCAGCACCATGGGTCATCACTTGTCTACTATTGTGACAGAAGTGCACTCACAACATGTCATGTAATACCTAAAAAGATACCAAGTTGGCAGATAAACATGCACTGTGTATCATAATATAGCGCTTAACAGGTAATAACGTATATGTAAATGTAAAGTCATCATCTGCCAAACATTTTAGATATCGCGCTGTCAAATAAAACGTTTAATACATGTTTTGAAATTTTCCTCTTTCAGCGTCGCGAAGGAAAATCAGCCCGCTGAGATCCGATACAGAGCATGATCGATGGCCTCGCACTCGAACGGACAATTTGTGGCTTCGTGACCCAAGCGACCGCGGCGGTAACAATTTAGTTAGCTTAATGCACATCGTACAAACTTATTAAGGTATGTTTAACATTCCCATAAATTGAGGTGTTTTGCAATAATTTGCTTTCGCAATAATTACCTTTGCATACCCAAAGGTGTATCTAGATGTTTAAGAAAGTTCCTTGCAAATCCGTGCTCATTGTCTACCCAGATACAACGTTCGCTTTTGGCAAAATGTAACTGATGAATATAAGTAACTATGGTTACGAAGAAGATAACAGTAAATAAAATATCTTGGAGAATTATTAGTATAATTTTAATGTTTTATAATAATCGCTTACATAACCAGTTTGTTTCCCGTATAAGTTTCAGGTGTTCATTGAACCCGTAGTCGTGCGGCTGAACTGGTGCCTTCGTAGCACCCGCCGGAGCTACGTTCCACGAGGCGCTCCGAGGTATTAATTTTTATCTCTCCATACTATATCAATATATAAACAGCGGCCTATTATATCATTATTTCTGATAAAACATAGTATCGGATATAGTAAATTTCTATGACTCTTTGATACGGTGTGATAGCAATTCCTTGTGTTATAAAATCATGTGTCAGATTGATTGCATTGTGTTTTTCTCATCGGGCTTTTTCTATTCGGAACATTTTAGCGCGTTCGGCATTATCCAGCGTGTGCGTTGTGCTCCAATTAAGAGCGTTAAGCGTGTGCAATAATTGGTTTACATTAGGCATATCGCCGTTTCACAAAGCGTGCGTGTTTTTCACCTTCGTTAGCGGACGTTTGCACTCGCGCCGCATCTCATTGGCCGCGCACCGATTGCGTGTCGGCCTTTTTTGCGGACATGGGATTGGTGCCTCGCGATGCCTCCGAGGAAGCTCTCCGAAATGATAGAGGGCAATAAATTGCGAGGAATGCACGGTGCTCGCGCTGTACGTCTTTTCCTCGCTTCCCGAGTGTGTGTAAAGTCGCCGAACGTTCGCCGGCAACAAGCGGCCAGCGCAAGTGGCGCCGTCCACGAGTGTTCCTTCGCCCCGAATCGTCGTGTTTTCGGAGCGTTCGCGGGCGGGGGTCGGTGTCTCCTTGCGATGGTAATGGCTCGTACATATTTCTGCAATTGATTAGGCGGGGGCGGTTGCCATGGAAACGGGCTGCACCGACCTCCCGCTCACCCCCCCGCCAGGCAACCCCCTCGCAGTCTCCGTCGCCTCTCCACGACCGAAGCGATTGTGTTGCTAGTGTGCCCATTGTATTTATGATATGATCACAATTTCATACGACGGCGTTACTGTGTTGTTAAATTATTACACTGAGTTTAATTTGTTCTTCTTGATACAATATAAGTAGAAGTTTAATTATGTGAAACAATTATCGCAGTGTCGATTTGAGAAAGATGTACACCATTATTACAATACTGAATGTATTTATAGAATTTCTATTAAATATTTTTATTTTAACAACTTCGAGAACGAACTTATTCACTTACTAATGGCTAAAACAAGGAACTTTACAGTTCTACCCAATATTATTTTTACGAATTATACACAGGCACTAATATGCAAGTCTTAAACTTTTGTCAATAATTTGTTTTAAAAATTGCTCGGCCCTTTCTAACTAAATAAAACCTGATCACAGATTAATTTCTGTTGCATTTAACAGAAGGATAGGCTACGTTAGTTTCCTCGGTGCTATAAATAGCTATAAGCGTGAAAAGAACCAGCAAATTTAACGGAATGCAATAAACAGCTCACCGTTGGCAATTCGCGAATACCTGCTTCCGGTTAATTGGCCACAGGTTCAATTCCGCCAACGATTGTCTTCTGAAATAGGTTATGTTCGCTTCGTACGGGTTTCAAGTTAATTCCCTCGCTGGTAGCTAATCCCGGCGTCTAATTATCGCCACCCCTTGCCGCCACCCCTCACCCTGAGCCTTACTAAATTGATTCCATGCGACTGTAGCAAGTGTTATTGCTCTTTACAATAGCTTTTGAATTTTGTAATTAACTTTTTTTTAACGTTTCACCCCATTTCGCTGTTAAAAAAAAAGCAGCTATGAATTTTAAATTTATTTAAATAATAATCAATTTCGTAATTTTCTTAATTGCTATAACATAATGGTAATTTGAATAAATTCCCTATAATTGCTGAACCTATAAGCTCCTATAAATTATTAAAGACAAGCCCTCCAGTAATCATGCGTTGGGCGATGCCAAAATCTTTTCCATTTCACACTTAAATGTCGTTTATTCCTTTATGATCGGGAATCCTTGGAAAACAGCCAGTTTGCAATTCCTTTGTGACGTCTTCTTGTTAGACACCTGTCACCCGTTTTTATTTTTCGTTAACAATAATGATAAGCTCTTGGAATTTGAACGGTATTTTCTTTATTTTTTCATTTTTGAACAGTTTGATACGAAATATGCGTCAATATTAACGATGCAATAAAAAGCATTATTGTGATTTGATCTCTTTGGTCGAAACAAAACATAATATTTTACACTTAACGCGAAGCATTCCTTTCATAGTTTTAAACAGCAAAAGCGTTTAGTTTCATAGTTTTAAAAGCAAAAGATTAACATATCAAATAACGCATAATCGAATAATGAATTTGGTAAGATAGAAATGAACTTAAAGAATAACCGCAGGTGTGTTCCTATGTCTCATTTAACTAAATTTCATTTACTAAATAAATTTATTATAGATAAAGCTATTGGTGCTATGGCATTTTTGATCGAATGCTTTATATCGTTTATCCATATGCTAAATATCAACAGAGGCATATATATATATATATATAATCAACCTTATTGTCCTCGTTTATTGAATATTGAGCGGCGTACGTAGCGGCGTATGTACGTCATAAGGGCTGAGCGCGACCGGACCTACCGTAACGAGGAGCGAAGTGTCGCAAGAGGCTTAATTACTAACGGGAGGGGTGGATGGGGTTGCAGGGTGGTCCAGGAGGGGGGCATAGCTCTAAGGGTGGGTCGGGGGAGGCATACGGCGCTCGTACGTGCTCCGGACGCCGGAGCCGATCCCGCGACTGCAAGTTGCCCGTTCCCTCGTTAAGGCGAATTGGAGGACGTCCTTTGCACTCCTCCTGTCACGCTTCGCCGTCCGATACGTATGCTTGTAACTGAGAAATGCCGACTCAGCAACTATATAATGATGTACATCTTGGGTGTACAGTTTTTGCTTTAACTTTGAATTAAATAATCTTCCTTACGTAATTGTTCGATTGTGACAGGTCGCCTTCGGTCAATTAATTATCATACGCTTCACATCATAGATTACTTACATTTTTTTCGTCTTACAGTGAGTACGTTTAGCATAATACAATATGTGTATATGCTGTCGCAGGCCAAACAAAACAAATAATCCCTCCCCAGCATCCTTTGGAGGGTGCGCGGGGAGGGCGTTCATTATGCACGCGATCGATAGTGCGCCCCTCTCGAACACCCGCCTGCACATGCTAATGTCCATATTTGCATAAGCTGATGAGACGCAATAATGGTGCAGGGGATGCGATATTACATCGCAAATGCACATTTACTACTCGTGCTTAGTTTCTGTCTGTAGAATTTCTGATCACAGTTAATTATTCTGACCATGTATATTTATAAATTGTACGGTTGCAAAGAGCGTCGTTCACGAATGCTTAAGATTCTTTAACGCAGCATGTGCAGCTAGAATATTAAACAAAGTCCAAAAGTCCAAGGCATTTGTAGCTAAATACATTTTTATACAATAAAAGTGTTTTATAAATCTGAATTATACAATCTGTGTTGCCTCGTCAAAATAGATGATTTCTCCACGTTCACCTATTGATGTCTCTTGATGTACACATAAGATTGCAGTAGGTATCCTTTGTATGGGATGAGAATGGCGAAGTGAGGTGCGGTTTAAAGCTTCATAAGCGGGTGAGGAGTTTTATGGCGGCAACGTCGCCTCGGTTCAGTTCAATAAGCAAGCTTATTAAGTGTCGATCGCCGATACGGCTTTACGGCAATGTTACGATCCCGAGAGCACCGGCCACGGATATTTAACGCCACTCATTTGAGCATTGCACGCTATTATTACAATTTAAGACACGCTATTATTTGATTTTCATTTTACTTTTAACCAAATATCTACTAGAACTTTTTTAATTTTTATTTAACGTATATCTTATATGCTTTAATATACTTACCTTAATATTTCTATAAGAATTGTCGTAATAGTGGTTATTGTTATTTATATATACCGGTGGTAGCGTCCATGACGATCAATAAGCGAGTGTAATACTTCCATATTTTTAAATATTTACAGATATCACAGTAAATATTTGTAAGTTCCTTAAGGTGTATGTTAATATTAATGCGTAAAACCAAAAAAATTAAGCCCCGGCTTTGTTCGGGATGTAAGTAGATATATAAAGGTTTAAACTTATAATTTAATAATTGTCACTACAATATTCCATTTTATTACGCTATTTTCGCGGGAGATACGCCATGTTATACTTTATAGTTATTGAATGTTCGTTACCAAAGTTTGTAATAATAATGTGTAGGCTCGTTTGAATTTATTTAGGTAATTGTAATTCTAATCAGTGATAAACAAAAGCAATTTAATCTTTACAAATTTTTAAACGTATAATTTTGAAATTGCTAAATAAATTTTCCAAAACTAGTGAGCAATAAAATGCATGGGTGTAACGAATGCCAGTCCTCTGAATTCTATTTCGATTTAAACGAAAAATATCTATAAAATGTTAAAGACTGACGTCGTAAATAAAGCTGTGACGGCTGAAAATGTAATCTGGGGCAGGATCAAGGCGCTTTCGTTCCCATTCGTCCGCGATAATTTAATAGGATCGATCAAAGGCTGAATGTGAAGCGATCCGTGGGTCCAGGCAGGACTGGCCTCCGAGGGTCACCCACTGGTCCTTTTAAAACGAGCAGCCAGAAAGCAATAAGCCCCATTAGGCTGAAATACGACAGTAGAAAATCCCAAAACAGAGAAAAAATAACTGCAATTTGTAGAGAACATAAAAGAACTTTAATGATTTATAAATGTACTTAACCTTAGTTAAAATATATGAATGTACAATGTCTTTCGTTTTGGCTATAGTTCATAACTATGGAGGTTAGAAAATTTATGGGCTATGTTCACCTTTTTATTGCATTTAAATTAAATTCATGACTATACCTTGAGTCCTGTTCTTGATCTTATTCATTGATTTTAACCGATCCCAATAGATAAGATCGTATACAGGGGGTCCAAGGCTACGATTAATAGGTCTGTCTTTATTTACTGTTTATCAGTCATTTATAATAATAATGTTCTTCAGTCGATTACGGCCGACCTACATTAGAGATCAGTGAACTGCGCAGGAGATATTATAATGCACAAATGTACGCGCAAACACAGGCGCGCTCCCTATTCCTTTATACTCTCAAAGCCCGATGGGACGAATAACCGACACGACCGGAGATAGATAAGGCGTAGAACAGACTTCACATGTCCATCCGACGCATGGATCATCTTACTTTTTAGAAAATTGGGTGATCAGCCCAAATTGCCCCAACCAACTAAGAAACAACAATGAAAATTTGTCGAGTCCCCGCAGAATTCGAACCCATGACTTTCGGTATCTAAAGCACCAGCCAATACCACTAAGTTACGGAGTCAGTTCAAGTGTTTCTTATTAGATTATTGAATATTAAACTTTAAATCTAGCTTAGTCTTAATTTCTAACTAAACAATTATGTGTGATAAAAGCAAGCAAGACAACTATCAAGTTTTAGCTTAGTTTTTAATCAGAATTTTTGAACGTGGACAACGTTTAAGCTGTAAGTGAAATTGCATTGTTTAAGTTGTAGCCAGTCTTTAAGAATGCAATAGAATACAGTAGTAAAAGACGCCCGCGGCGGCTGGGCAGCGGCGGCGGGCGGGGGCGGGGGCGGTGGAAATTCCTCCCGCCCAATATTATACGCCGTAGTTAGCGCGCACTGATATTAAGAATTCCTCTCTGCACAGAGTAACCCGACACTTTGCAGAGGTTTAAGTGATATTTCGCATATTTGACATAATTAAAACCACTTTCAACCAATAGCTCATAACTTAAAAGCAGAAGATAAAGAAATTTTTGTAGTGTTGTTTTCAACAAGTAACATTTTCATAAGACTAAAAAAGTTTTAAATAACGAAAACCACAGTCTACCTAGATTACAAGGGGACTCAAAAAACTTTTCAATTGGAGACAGTGTAGAATAATCGCGACACTGTTAAGCCTCTGGATGTAGAGGTACTCTGCGCGTTCAGATTGGAGCGAATGGCACAAAGTTGGTAATTGAAAAATCTCTTCGCTCTAGTCCTCGCAGCCACCCCGGCCACCCCCGCTGCTTGGACACATTCCTCGCGTCGCTCTTAAGAATTAAACTTTGCTACATCCAACACATATTGCATTCAAACTGCACATAACCGCTAACAGTAAATACCCTCATGTCTTTCAAGGCAGCCTAGCTTGGTGTACCTGCTCTGTTTAAATATTAGCATTAAAATTTAAGATTTTATAATCTTATACGTTTAGTTACTAACCGTATCATAGTTTAAACTAACTTACTCAAGATAGAACTTGATTACCGGCAAAGCTAGCATATTGACAAAAAAATTTAATTATAACACTTAGGTAAATCAGCATGATTAGGCCGAATATCAACAAAAACTTAAAACTGGGCATTGTGTTAGGATTATTTGGATTATTGAAAGAAAAATGCGTCGTGAAAGTATTTGATACCTGACGTAAATAAGGGTTAATGTGCTATAATAAATCTTATAGTACATGACCCGTGTTTGCTAGATGCCTTTTTTAATACGTAAAGTGAAGCCAAAACAGCTCCAAGTGTGATTAAAGATTTTTAAATAATACTTAATTTTGTTGACAGAAGAAGTAAACTTTTGTTTAATAAAGTTAAATCGGTGGGTTATCGGTTTGTGGATTATAAAATTGCTTAGTTACGGGGTTTTGTATGCATTTATAATCTTATTTTTGTTTAGATAGCAACTGTTCAATCAATAATCATTGTTGTTACCAATCCGCCGATTAAACAGTTTACGAGTTATTCCGATATAGTTCATTATTTATCATTAACATCATCATGCATCTAGCAATTTCACATCGCATCATAATCGTAGGTGACGGAGTTTTATACTGTGCTGTATTCCGCAGGGTGCAAGGGGTTGGGTCGCGGGTGATGGGGGTGGGGTGTCTCTGCCATTCGTCTGGAGATGTTTTCATTTTTATTTCATAAATAAGAGCGAGGTCCCGCCGGTGTAATGAGGCTGCAATATCGTATCCCTACATGAGAGGATCCGTCACACGGACGGACGTATCTTACCTTATTAAGGCGCAAAAGCATAAATAGTCAGTTTTGCTTTGTGTGTAAATATGTATAAGTAGTTCGAACTACAGTTATTTTTGGTATAATAGAAAAATCATCTCACTCATTGTGTATTTTGCATACCATTGCAAAACATATAGTGTCTTATAGTGAAAGTGAAATATTTTTATTTAACATAGAAGCATTATACTTTCCTTTTGATTGTCAAATAATCTATCACAGGTTCAAGTCCCGTCTCTGACCTGAGAAGAACCGGATTTAGAAACTAAGAGAGATTAGTTTATTTCCCCTTTTTTTCAATAACTGTTACTAAATTTTATCAGTTACCATATTTTTATATTTTGAAATAGGTTTATTTTTTAATTTATCAACACATAATAGCTTAATATTTTCCGGAATTTTGTTGTAAGAGTGTACATTGCCTTATAACTACTCAGCACTGTGGCAAATTCAAGCATTTTAATAGACTTATTATAAACTTTTCACATTATTTGTACATTTTCTTGTCTAAATGACACTAATCCATTGAATGTATTCCACATTCACTAAAAATAGTATAGTCTGCATTTGTGTCTGAGTCACGTTTCCTTGCATGATCAACAAACTTAGCATGTTATTAATAAATAGGAATTATATTTAAATATAATCTGTTTAAAACACGAAGTATTGTTTATTTGCCTAATTTTAAAAGTGTAGCCTTGAAATTTGCTAACATCTTGCGTAATTTTTACACTTATGGGTACTTTATATTCGTCCCTTAAAAATATCTAAATAAGAATATTCTTCAAAAGAGGCTGAAATACACTACGAGATTGAATAAAAAGCTCAATGAAATTTAAAATTGCCGTGAAGGGCGGCGCACCAGCCAGGTCCCGGGTCCCCTCGCCAATATCTTTGATTACGTTGTAAACAACTTGGTACATTCCAGGGCAAGTGTTTAAAATTGAGCCCTTACGGTCGCCGCGGGGGTGCGGGCCTCGCCGCCCCCAGCGGTACATTGCAAACATATTCACCACTTGAAATTTATCGTGAGCGGCGCGCTTCCTTCGCGGGGGCTGCCCTCCGCCTGTGTCAATACGCCGAATGGACTCCGCGTCTCGCTACATTCGGCTGTTTGCCTTCGCAGGCTTTTTCCCCGTAGAGAAAAAACCGCCCCCGCGCCGTCCGCCCTCCGCCGGCCAGGGCAGCCTCCCGCGCGGGCCCCCGGGCGCTTCCGATTTTATTTATCTAAGGTTTTCCATTTCGTCGTAATTGTGTGAGTTGCGAGCTCGATTGTTGCTAAAGCGAATATTTATTTGGGTCCGCGTCCGCCCTCCTCCGATGCGCATTGTGCCGCAAATTGAATTTGCTTGGGCCCAATTGGATGTTGTCGCAAGAGATCACTTGTCGCCGGCTGACGTTATCAAAAAATTGATCGCTTGTCCGCCACTAGCACGCGTACACAACTCCTGCGGGCCAAACGCACGATTGCCCGTACGTTAAGAACTTTATTGTCTGCTTACTTTGTCTAGATGGTGAATCGTGTGCGACTTATCATTTTCCAATACTTTTTTCAAAACGTTGTTAATTAAGCACGCTACATAAATATTGCGATCTCTATCGTGCATCGTAATGATCGGCCACCGAGTTTGGTCGCGCAACGTCAACAATTTTACGACTTCGGAGGCGGCGGGGATGGGGCAATCAGCATTAGGCGGAATATATTTGGCGTAAATCTTTCCCAGCGGCTTTTATGTATATCGTAAAAAACGGCGGAGTGTCCGACTGGCCGTAAATATGGCTCGTAAAGCCGCCCCACCGCGGCCAAGGCGCGCCGCGCGCTCTCTCTAGTCGCGGGCTCGATGCGACGCGTCAGCTTGTTTGTGAAGAAACAACATGTACTGCACGAGGCCGCACTGAGTTTAATTAACGGTCATTTCTATATCTTCTTTATTGCAAATTGTTTATTCTTAATTCCATATCACACGACCGTTAAAAAGTTGTAACACACAGATAATAAATCAACAACCATTCAGAAATACTGGAACTGATCTAATCATAATATTTTTTTAAGTTGAATTAATAAACTTTATATTTTACAAACATTGGTTAATACAAAGAAGAAAACTTTCCTATTCAAAGTAGCGCGTAAGATGTTCCATTCAAACAAAAAACGCCCATTTGGTGTTGTACATTTAAATTTTTCATGATGATCGAATCAGCGCGTGCTATCTACCCTATTTTGGGTGGCAGGGGTTAGGCGAGGGCAGCCGAGGGCAGCCGAGGAACGAGCGCCCGTGGTGTTTTGCATGATCAGCCAGAATTAGCCGATGTTTATTGTTTATGCCCGTGGGTGGGGTCGCGGGCGGATGCAGGGGTCCCATTTTATGGTGGACTCTCCTTCTACTATTCTTTTGCGAGTACGAATGGCTTTATCTCTCGAACATCTGCCATCTTGTTGCGTTTAAATATTATGACTACTAATTTTTGTATTTGATTAAGCAAAAATAAAAGTACAGGTTACGGTAACGCTTTGAACTGACAAAAAAAAGGATAATTCAGTGTGACTTTATTACAAATTATTTTTAAAAACAATATACAAAATATACGAATATGGTCCACAAAACCCCTTATGGCCTATGCCTAGCAGCGGAACAACACAGGCTGATGATGACGATGATAAAAAAATAAAATTTATGCTTTTTAATAAAAAATAAAATTTATTTCAATTTTATGATGCGTTATCCTAGTTCGCTTACTGTTTATCTTACACGGTTATTCGTGTTAGAATATTTATATTGAAATACATTATTTTAATAATGTAAAACCTGAAACATATTCAAAATAAAAATACACAAATCGCTTAGTAATATTTCTTGTCTCGGCATGGTTTTTTTCTACGCCTAGCTTATGCCTTCGTTGTAATAATAAACGGGATTCGAGAAAACCATTTGATCTGATGATATGACAAAGATTTGACGCCAAATCCTATCGTTAATGAAACGGTCTGCGGGTATCAGTGTAGTGAGAACAAATTCGCGTTTGGTCGCGGACCTCTACGTCCTCTTGAGCCAACTATTGTACATCGCAATACACGAAAGTGTAATGCCCCAATGAGTCACGAACTATTACATGGATATGATACTATGTTCAAAGCACAGATGATATTTTATAATCTTAAAATAAATAGGATTTCCATTATTTAGGAACATTTTCAGTTTGTAACAACTTCGACTTCCGTTTTAAATGAATTGCTTCGTGTTTATAAACTATATGTGTATACAAACTAAGTCACAAACACTTGAAAGTACATATCTTTTATTTCTACAGTAATACGAAGCTGATTATATGCAATTGTCTGTGGATTCATGCGACGTTAAATGCTTCGCTAAAAGTTTTATTTAATAAATCCCGATAGAATCATAAACTTTTTCGTAGACCTATATAAATTGCAATACTCAGAAGAAATATTCATGTAATATACGAACATAATGTAATGAAAAAAACAAAACGTAAAAGTTTTGATACCTTATCCAACGTTCGAGCTAAGGGGTGCAATTGTACTCGGTCGGCTGTAAGACAAAGTGTGTTATTTCTCGCGGGAGGGCAGCGGGTAGTGGGAGGGTGCGAGGGGGTGGTCACGGGGGGTGGCGTAGCTGGTGTAATATTTTACGAGGTTCTTTACTGCCCGCGATAAATTTGTCATCGGGCCACCCGCCCTTGCATGGCACATCATGCAACTAAACTGCTGAATATGATACCATCACTATACAAACATGATTTTTATTACTGTTTTAGAGTGAGAACGTAGCAGGAGCCTTCATTGAGACATTTCAAGCGTTGGTCTTATTCATATTAGTGCAAGTTCTCATTGAGAATGTTTTCACAATCATGTACTTAGTGGAGAAGTTAGCTCATTCAATTAATACATATAAGTATTTTAGTACACTTAGCACAAATTATTTTTTTTAATATAATCGATCACGGCAACGTCTCCAGACGGGTGATTGGATCAATAAATCACGAATGGATGTTAAGGGCCGTTCCCATGAGTTCGTTTCCAAAATGAGTGGGCGAGCGCCGTCCGATTTGGCCCAAATCATCCGAGATGACTGGCCCCGCCGTGGGATCGGCGGCTAAGTGCCGCTATCAGCTCGGGTGACTGTGCGATTCACACAACTGCTTCTCCGTGTTACAGATTCAGGGCACCGGGAAGCTTGCTGCCGAATTAAAGGTCTGCGGAATACGGCTGAGCCTGATGATCCTGACTAACTGAAGACTGCTGGAAACAGTAAAGCTGGATTTGGTATTAAATAATTATGTAAACTCTTGTATGTTTATTTTTCTGAATCCTTTCATATTTTAGTGTTAACAAATCTCCTTGAATATTTTTACACAATCATAATAAGTTCTAATCTAATTCACTATGATGTGAGATTGGTATAGTTCTTCTGAACGTTAACAAGTTAATAACTGTGTATCACTAACGCAAGAAAGGTTATTGAATGGAACAAATGCAGCCGTTTATTGCTTCTTGCCAGGGTGATGTCTAATCACAAATGTAAGGTGCAATTAAGTGACATAATTATTTAGCAATTTTAATAAACGATATCCCGCAGGAAACCGCTTTTTGCGCTCGCCGAGATATCAAATAGTTTCCACCGTTCCCCGGAACGCATAGCTCCTTGTGTAGCATTCGCTTTAAGAAGCAAAATTATGCGTATTGTAGTTTTTGCTTAGTGTTAAAGACATTAATTTTAATTACGAGTTACAAAAACACGTGGGAATACTATTAACCCAAGTGTTTAATTTTATGTCCATTACCATAAAGTAATAAATACATGACAACTGTGTTAAGGACTTACTCTTAATATAGGCAACTAACAAATGAATAGTATATGTTAGAAATAGAAATATACTTGATCCTTAAATAAACATTTTTAAAACAGTGGCAAACTAGATAATGATTTCAGTACAGATACCAGTCATGAACTACCACGTAATAGCAGTAGATTTCTAAAAAATGCATATCATTTATAAAGTTACAGCTCTCAGAAGGCTGCTCAGAGTGTTTCCAATGAAATGTTTAATGAAAGGATGAGTTTTTCTTAAGCCGCTCTGCTAGGAGTCCTGCTTGCCAACGGGATCGATCACGTAATCCGCTCATTGTAATCCTTATCGGTAATGATGCATTAATGCGGGCAGGAAGCGGCGAGGTCGGTGTACCCGCGCGCTTAACAGTCGCCGCGCGTCGGAGGCAAATCGCGGCGTTTTCTTGCGCTTCCCGGCGGCTAACAAGTTTTTTGCGGTGCGACAATGGTGGCAGATGTTCAAGGGACCGGTCGTTCCCTGCTCGCTTCCCGGCCGCGGCCTCTCCGTGCCACAGATAGCACTAATCACTGATAGGAAGGCCCGTTTGGCATGCGAGACGCCGCCGATGATTACTAGGAAGCTCCAATTATTGGATGTTACTTTGATCCATGTTGTCCTGTGTCTGATACTCTCGTAGTCCTAAATGTAATATGTAGGCTTTTATAAGAAAATGAAGATGTTAATATTTATATTTCTTAGTCTTTCATGTGGAATGCATGTTACGTATATTAAGATAGACAAGTAAGAGACAAATTATAAACAAAGCTTATGGAAAATTATTGAAAAAAATCTTGTACAAATTTTTTTTGGTCATCGTGTTCAGCCCATGGTTTGACTTTCATCTTTTTATATAACTTTACCATAGAAATAACATAAGATAAAACGAAACATAACTATTTTTTGTATCCAAATGAACTTTGATCAAACTAAAAGTACGTCAATAACGAGCAATATATAATAATATTTATCAGAGTATTTATTATACGTTAGTCAGCGAACATCCGCGCACAAAAACGCCCTCAAAGCGCAAATCTAAGCGTTTCTTTTTTTCATGACCATTATACGTTTTTCCTCGACGTAATCACTTACAAAGTTAATAATTTTCTAACAATTTATGAAAAAACCATTTCGATCGAGGTTCGATTCACCTTGAATGCTGCACACATTTTCACGTTATTAGCAATATTGACGACTCAATAAATGTTTATTATGAAGTGTTTGTTCTCCATCGAACAGATACCGCTGTACATCATAGCAAACAAATGAAACGAAGCCGACGTAATCTGACGACGTGAAAACATTGAAATATATTTATTTTGCATTTATGCCAATAATAGATTACAATGTGTTAGTGAGCTGTCGATTACCTTTGTATTAAATCACCTCATAGTTTGTTGACCGACTTTGAGCAATTTGCAGCTAAAAAGGGGACTGCCTCTCACAGTATGCATAGTACGATTAACCAATTAAAATTAATTTGATGTTGCTTTTATACAAACATGCCTCAGCTTGCCCATTTCAAATATAGCAATAGCAATGCATGAATTATTAATTGTATAAAAGTAACCTTAATATGCTGTCTGTATTTTTAGTACTATTATGTTGTATGTTTAGCTACAATGGGTTTGACATGTCTACGTAGATAAAAATCCCTAAGTACTAACTTAGGGATTTTTACTTTTTTAAATTTAAAAAAAAAATGTTTTTTTAGAAGTAGTACCGTTTGGGGCGGTACCCCCGCGGTGCCTTTTTCGACCGCAAATAAGTAGTGTGAGAAACACTAGTGTGCTCCAGTTTGAAGGGCACCGTAGCCAGCGTATTTACTGGGTAAACGAGACTTAAATCCTATGTCTCACGATAGGCAACGCGTTGGTGATACCAGTGGTATTGCAAATGTGTATGGGCATCGGTGACCACTTTCTATCAGGTAGCCTGACTAAATCAGAAAAAATATGAAAATGTAATCGCCTCTAAGTATATGGAGCATTTTATCGTTAAAACAACGTATGCTTAACTACCTATCCTTGATTTTTAAATAACCTGTAAAGATAGATACTTCACTTTATCAGCCTTTGTTAGTCCACTGCTGGACATAGGCCTCTCCTAATACACGCCTATCCATTAGGATGGATCATCTCACTTTTCAGACAATTGGGTGATCGGCCCAAATTGCCCTAACCAACTAGGAAACAACAATGAAAATTTCTTGCGTCCCCGCAGGATTCGAACCCACGTTTCTAAGGCACACGCCCATACAACTAGGCTGCGGAGGCAGTCAAAGTAAAGATTGATAGTAGACATTAATTGTGAAGGTTAAATAAGGCAGACTGTAATCAATAAATAAGCTATTGAGTATTTATAGTACATGACCATAATAAAAGTAATATTTATATTTTTTTGTGAGGATTATGTTAAAAGAAATGTTTTATGTTTAAAAACAATTTATATTGATCTTTAGGCAGATATAGGTAGCACATTCAATAAAAACTGAGAACTTAAAATAGTTGCTGCATGCATAAAATCTAGTTAAAGTAAGCTATAAGAGACTTTAGCTGTTCTTTATGTTTTTGGGGTCATTAATTAATAACGCACTTAAAAAGGTCAATTGATGTTCTGCTATTTTCGTATAAAAGGAGGAAAACACAAATTACATCCTACATTATAAGACATAGTACTTTTGGTTGCTTACGCTAATACTATATATGATAAATATTACATTTTTTACGGACTAAATGAAATATCCGGGATAACTTTAAATAATTGTTAGTAATTTAACGCGATAAAATCCGTAAAAACAGCATTAGTGATCATGCGTAAGAAGTAAGACGCCTGACTATAATTCATTTGAATAGATTGAAATCTGTCCCCTATAGGTAGTGAATACTTTGGACGAAGAAATAAGCAAATTATTTGTTGTTTGCCTAAAGATATATATAACAATTGTCAATCAGGGTTTCGTTGTAACTATTTGAGTAAGCAATGCGTAATATCGGTCATCGACACGGAGAATGTTCCTTTTTTCTTTTCCGAATTGTGTATTAGTTTAATGAATAATCAAGATGAATCGAGCATTTGTGGTACTTTCCCTCAGTTACTTTTACAAAATTCGTTACGCATAGGATTGCCATTCTTTTAAAATATATTTTAATTAGTTTACTAGAGAGATCGACTCCACATTTCGTTGGAAACATGAAATGGTATGTGTTTCGCATAGAGTTAGGGCACTGAGTCCCTCAAGCTTATAAGATGATATCTTATAAGCTTGCCTCCAATAAAAACAAAAACAAGCAAATTGCAGTCCTTAATCTTCCCTTTGATCGACCATGGTGACGTGTGCTACTTTGACTTGAATGCAGATCTACCCAAAAAACTCGACCGGTTTCTAAATAACTTATATTCGTAAATGTGACCAAGTCTCGTCATACCGATCCCATATCCAGCGGCTACCAATTGGTAAGCGTCGATCATTTTCTTGTTGTTATTTCTTGACTTGCTTCTCTTCTCCGACTTATTTGTGGTCTTATTTCCCATACTTCAGTGGTGCTAGTCCTAGAGATCTTCGTTCGACGAACAATTTTCTTCTTCTACGTCCCGCTCATCGTACAGACTTCATTCACGAATCTTTCCAAATTCAATCCATTCTTCTGTGGGATTTGCTGCCCATGGAAATCTTGGAAAGAAAAGTGCGTAAATATTTACTGGAAGAGGAAACGCGCGAAGAAACCGACTTTGTTTCATGTTTATGTATTTATAGTCGTATTTAAGTGCAATATTTAAGTAAGCATACATATATTAGTGTTGATGTATGTGCAATTGTGAATACTTATTTTTGCTTCTTATTATTGTATATAGTTAAAAAATGTATATTTAAATTGTACTGCAATTTTATTTAAAAATTTACACTTGTTTATGCACTTTGTTATTTTAATACTGTATTTTAAGAGCATCCACGCAAAATTTACATTTTTCTTTACCTTCCTAAGGTTGGCTGTTAGATAATGTGCGTGAGCAATAGAGACTCTTACAATTTAGTGTTTTTAATGCTGAAACTGTATTTTGAACACTTTATTTTCATTTAATTTTAAAAAGTATCCTGTAATGATGAACATTATAATACCGTATTAAACAATATAGTTGGCAATCAAGTAATGCAATCATTAAGTGTTTTATTCTTCTAAAATAAGGACACCATTTATTTAATTCTTCTTCGCAACAATAACTTAGGCTTTTTTAATGTTTAATAGAAAACAACAAAGATACAAGTCGTTGCTGTTATCAGTATCTCTTGATTTTACGCCTGCCCTAGAGAAATCTAGACAACATCAATTCTCTTCTTGGAATGAAGTTATTGTATGCCTCCTTAGATTTTCTTTTAATATATGGATCACGCAAGAAGCAACATTTAACTATCTATAACAAGTCGGCATTAACACGTCTTTTTGGAGGCAATGTCCATTGTAAACAAACGTCTCCTGATTTTCAAGGAAATATGATAAAAGGAACATTAATTTATTATATCTTCATAATGTTATAAAAATAGTAAATACCGAGTCGTAAATAATTAATAGAAAACGTGTAAATACATCGTTATTTTTTAGTATCTGAATCTAATTCGTCTTCATTGATCAATGAATAATCCTTTCAAAAAATATCCGTTTTATTGGTTTCTGCCAGCGTTTTATTTGAATGTTCATCCATGGGAGATGTCGTATGCCTTCGGCTCCGCACGATGAGCTGTCCACCGCTTTTTTGGCGACAATTCATTGGCGACTTGTGGGAACATCGTTATCTGAGTGGGTGCGACTCGCTCGCAGGTGCGGGATGCGCTACTTGCGTGTGGTGTCGCGCTCTGTGACGGTAGTGTTGCGCCACTCACTTGGCGCGGTGTCGGTTCGGTTTTGTGGTGGGCCGGTGATTCTTGCGGGGTGCCACCGAGGCCGCAATGGATTTGAGCCAGGTAGGAACGTAAACTTTTAGTAGATACAGTATAAATTGATTATGTATGTGAAGATTTTCTGTTGTGTTTCTTTCGCACTATAGCGGATAGTTTTGGAGAATAAGTCTTATTTTTCTGTCTTTACACTTGGTCATATAACACAAGCACTGTTATTGACAGTTGTACAGTAGACGTATAGCCCCGACAAGACGTACCAAGCGCTGCATGAATTACGCATCGGCTTCGTCTAGGGGTAGTCCGCGAGCGATGAGATCTTTATCGAAATCCCGAGCGCTCGTTACATATTTATGGGCAGTCAATTACTGCGCCAATATGCAGCCTCCGAGCGGCGGCAGTTTTTCCACCGGCCGTAGCCCACAATGGCGCATTGCTCTACGAACGGCGCATTATTCAACCGGTCACTTTTTGCGCGATCCAGCTCGGATTCGATTTAATTATTGCCATTGGCAATTGGATTACATTCACCGACCACAACAAACGGCTTACAGCGGAGGCGGAGGAGATCATTGATATTGCTCACGAGTGTCACATTTAGCTATCATCCGTTCATCCTTCAAGGGATCGTTAGCACTTGTCTTGATATGACCTACCAAAGTTATGAAATTAACGGATACTAACAAAAAGTTGCTGGGACTATGACCCTTACTTTTATCTAGCCACTAGTATCTTAATGTATTCCTTTATATGTATAAGGATCCGATGTTTTTCTACTAACGTTTGTAACGGTTTATTACATACGTATTAGCTCTCCTTTAATCTAAACTGTAATAAAGTACTATAGAATATTTAAATCGTCCCATAGTCTGGTATCGGTTGAGCTCGTACCTCTGAATCATTCTCGAGTAACGAGGCAACTTCGATGCGTTGCGTCACATTCCGAGGAAATGCGTGGACATTTAATTATATGTAAATACTTGACATGAATCGTGTCACCGAGATATCTGATAGTGCTATCTCTATTCCTCGACCATTGCAAACTCCGATTGAAATCCGTATTAAACATTTGTACTCGTACTTAAAAATATTCATGCATCTGTCCGAGTCGATTACAAAAACGGGGAGTGTTAATCGCTCATGAGATTTATTAGCCCCGCTGTTGAGAATAAAAGGTATATGTGTAGGCTATAAAATAATTATTAACTAGTTCTGCTTAAGCATTCAGCTATTCTCGCATTGGCTAATAAATGTTTCTACTGAACCGGTAATTAACGAGCTCGTATTACATAATTTTAATGATAAACGCTCACACGCTTGCCTAACTTTATAATTTTGTGTCAGATATAGATGTATACCGGTGAAAACAATAGTTGCGAGGTTTAATTCACTTGTTCAGTATAATAAAAAGAACAATGTTAAACAAATAACTTAAAACTTTTAACCATAAGAAGTGTTCCTCGCAAAGTTCAAACAACCCATTAGCTCTGAGAGTGATTGATGTATACGCTACTCGATAAAGTCATTGGCGTACTATTAAATTAGTTAAGCGATATCGTCCACATGCAAATCGCTGATGGCCTATACAATTTGCGGTGCAAACGTGCGCAAGGGGCCCAAAGGGCCCAGAGAGCGGCTCGCCGCCGACAGGTGTGGCCGCGACCCACATATTTTTTCCGCTCCTCGGCCGTACACCTGACACTATCGATCATGTTTACACAGATAACTACATTAGCGGCGTGCATGTTGATTTCCATTGAATTCCCGCCTCCTATCGAACGGGTACGAAATATTCGCAATCCGATAAGCCACGTCGCCAGCGCATATGGGTCACCCACTTCCACGCGATACGCCGTTTGCATGTTCTCGGCTCGCATTAGAATGTTGTGTAGGAACACGATTTCCTTTCAAATACTTGCGGCCAGTTTTTTGAGCTGTAAAGTTGATTATACTCGTGCAATTCTGTTATATGTATGAATTATAGACGCTTAAGCAACACCTAATTACGTTTTTTGAGGTAACATTCACACTGTTTAACGTGATTGACAACCTTATTATGCTGCCAGCAATGCATTATGTTTATCGCCGCTATAATTACTTTGTAATATTAAAAACCTCTTTAAGTGAAAATGAGCTTCTTCGTGTGTAGGTTTTAACAAAAACTCTAAACTATTCTTTATTAAACAGATTGTTGTGCAATGCAAAGCAATAACAATGTCACCGCACCGCTTAAAGCTCTAGAAATAAATAACAAATATTGATTCATTGGCGATATGCCATCGCGGAGTGATTTAATGCTTGAACAGATTAAAATTGAAAACAGTTCATCGGTTTAATGGAAACCTGTTATTGTAATCGATTATCGGCGAGATAGTGGGAGCAAACTTGTTTAAACAAATTTTTACAGAGTGACAGCGATAAGGAGTGGGAGTGCCGATAACGGGGCTCACGAATAGTCGGGGAAAGCACCGACCGATTGATTTGTTGAATTGATTAGTCTATAACCTGGGCCCCAAAGAATCATTAAGAAAGTTGTTCACTGAAATAAAAATAATGACCGTTAGTTCTCAATACATATTTGAAAATTTAATGTTTGTGCAAAATACAAGGAACAAACATAACTTAATTCCTCCAGCAACTGCGAAGAATAAGTAAGTCCTTTATGGACAATGTCCTTTATGGGACAATGTATACGTTTTTACAACAAAATCCCAGTAAATGTTCAGAATTTAACTATTAATAAATTTAAAAAGGTAGTCAAGGAACGTTTATGTGTTAAAGGTTATTACGATATTAATGAATTTTTAAATGATAACACAGCCTGGTAATGGAATGCTCGCTCCAGGTTTTGTTTCAAAATTGCATAATATGTAACGCCGAATCATCAAATTGTATGTTATTTTTAAAAGAAGACATCAAAAATAGCTCTCTGAGTTTCTTTTGCCGTTCTTCTCAGGTCTGAGGCGTCCTTTTCCGAACCGGTGGTATTGTGTTTGACAATCAATAAGCAAGTGTAAACTTCTATGTTGAATAAAGATATTTGAATTTGAATTTAAATTGAATTTGAATTTGATTATTTTCTAAGACAGGTAAAAATATGTGCAGGGTGCTCAGTGTGCGGTAAGTGTGACACCCTGCCCAAGTGTCATTGGACTCCAAAGTATTATACAACAGGTCATTAAGAGTCAAAGCGGTAAATCCTTGCTTCGCTTTAAATCAGTATAAGTTTTTCAGTTCTGCCATTTGTCGCTACTGGGTGCGAAAATTTAAAGAAAAACGTAAGGAAAGAGACCGTGATGTGACCAAGTTTTGAAGTGCCCGTCGTCTCTCTGACAGTTATAGAGTTTTTCTCATGTATAATTAAGATTCAGTAATTGAATTTAACTAAAGGACTCTTGCCCTTTGGCCATAAAACTTTATACGAAAACTCCGATTTGAACAAATCTGCCATTCCTTGTAGTATTTGTCTAGTGGTGCAAACTTCGGTTGGTCGGTCAAACAACTTTATAAACACAAAAAGCGTAACGTAAAATCTGATGAATTTTGTTTCGCCAATTTTATGGACCAGTAAATATGCCGGTACTAACGACTTTACTATTCTATAGCCATTAGAAAATGACGTATTCTTCTTCATTTTATAATAGCTTTACAATACACACCAGCGTCCTTTAAACAATTTGGATACATCATCTTACTCTTAAGAATTAGATTCTTAAGATCGTATCAATAGACCAACGGAATTTGAATCTATGAAAAAACTTACTATTAATAGATTTAGGTTACAAAGAACAAATTGCGGAAAAACTTCTATGGAAAAGCATTCTGATAGCAGTTGCTTATTGCAGCACTTGTTGCACGGTCATAAATAAAATATATCAATAAGGTTTTTGGATACTGGCCACAGTAAATTTGCTATAATATTTTTTTGAGGTCATAGTCTGGGGACATATTCCTTCGACTGCGATAATGTTTTGTTACTTTAATTTTAAAATGATTTTACAATTATGAGGGTAATAACCTTTAATAAAGATGAAAATGTGCGTTTTATTGTTAGACAGCGAGTGTGGCGAATTGGTTAAGTGAGGAGTAGGGGGCACGTGCCGGCGTAGAGGGCATTTGCATACATTAGAATTTGAATGGGGCTGGCAGGTGAGCGGCAAGTACAAATTGGAAGCGGTAGCGGCGCCAATTAGCGGCCTCTTAATCGTATATGAAAGGGACAATTAGCCATTGTGCCGCAATCGCCCTTTGCTGGCGCGGGCAGGTTATCGCACGATCGGTGATCGCAATTTGCACACCTCGAGTGCCCCCTGTCTCCTGCCCTCGCCGCCGTGCTCGGTGTTGTTTAACGATATGCGATCTTAATGCTCCGTTACCTTTGTGTTAATTGCACTGTTTAACTGAGAGCTTTCAATGCGAATATTTTTGACTTTTAATTCGCCTCGTTCGGGCGCGTGTTGATGGTTGTCAACGATTGCATACCGATTGCAAAATTGGAACCTTGCGTGCGTTCGTACATTTGTTAGTGCCGGAGTTGTTCGACCGATGGCCGCTTCGGCGTCCTACGCGCCGTGATGTCAGTGTTTCGATGCGAATATATGAGCATTTCATTGTTGCAAAAAACCAATAGTGCGTTACGAGTGTGATGGGGACAAGAAGCGAGGCAAGGCTCATTACTATGGCGATAAAGCTGATTAGATGCAGCCTCCGGCGGTCGTGGGGGGAGGTTGCGCGACCGGCTCTGGTGGCTCCTCGCAGCAGCCTAGGCTGGCCGGGAGCGGCGGCGGCGGTGGGGGCGGCCGAGGCGGGGCCCGGAGGCGGCGCACGCGCACCCGCCGCGCCATTGGCCCCGCGCCCACACCTCGCCGCCGCTCATTTCCATCGCGACGATTATTCAATGCAAATGAGGCAGCCTCCCGCGGACGAGTGCCGCGACCATCCGCCGCGGTGCCTCCACCTAGTCGCCCCCATTGTTCGAGACGAGTCCGATAGGCTAATTAGACGCGACATTCGCAGAATCGGTGGATGAATTATTCAGATGGCAATAATCAGCGCTGATTTAACGAGGCGTGGGTATTTCTCCAGCACTCGATTTGTCCACACAAGATAGCGAACGCGTCGGCGGGTATATCGCGTTAGCGATGACGCTTACGATCAAATTTCTTTATTGAAATGTTCCAAGAACTCGCTTACGCGTTACCGTTAATAATGTGACTAAGCAACGGCTAGTTGTTTCCACAACGTATTGTGTCAAAGAATATTTTAATATTTAACATTTATTATATTATAAGTATTTGTAAAGAAAGCTGCCCTCATCAAAAGTTTAGGCAGCTACCTAAACGGTTCGTTAGTAAATATCATAAAACATGATTACATTAAAGCCGAGCTATGCAACAAATAGAAAGGTCCCGTTGCCTGGCCAATATTGCTGGAAAAAGAGTTCCACCTAACGGGTCATCGACCCCGTGCGTATGTTTCTGACTTAAAATGGGACTCAGTCTCGTGATCAAAACATACCGCATTCTGACTACAACGTGTAGTGTAAATTCAAATACGCAATCCAGGTACATTCTGCCTCCAAGGAAAATCTTAAACGAAACCAGTTGAATATTCTCGAAGCTAGAAGCAAAAACAAATGTAAATATTATTAAAAGATGCGTCAACATTCCTCTGAGCGTTTTTACTTATGGCCATTAACAATGTAACGGTAACAAAAACCCACCTCGGTGGACGGCGCGAGCGGGTCTTTAATGGCGTCGATAACAATTAATTGTTTATTAATAACACTCGACATCGGCAAATTTATGAACGTGTGCATATTAAGTGCGATGAGGACTAAACCTGCCTCAGCTCGTTTAATAAATGTCAGTTGGGTTGAGTGATGAACATCCGTCACGCTTATTTCATTTGACAAATACATCTTCAACAGAGGATCCTCGGGTATTTTGAGGTCTTGCCGCCCCTAAATAAATAATTAGTTAAGAGCAATAAGGCCGCGTAGTGTGTTTATTTGCACATATAGAATCCATATTGAGTCATTGTGCTGTACCAATATCTAAAAAATGTCAAGTAATCAGCATATCGAAGGTCCGATGGTATCAGCGAGCTCTCAATTGGGCGCGAGTGGCATCGCCGCCAATTGATCGATAGCCCCCTATGGCCGCGGTGGCACCTGGCGACATGGGCCCGTTTAACTCCATTAACCGGACCCCCAGCGCAATGGCAATCATCTAATTGACGGCTTTTAACATCGCCGCCCATGGCCCGACACGCACCATCGGCCATATAGGCCACAATTGTTTGATAATCATATAATTTAATCAAGCTGATCGCTTCTCCCCCGACAATAAACGAGTTCCAAATGTGTTTTTCTCATAAAACGTTAAACAATGCGATTATCAGATGGCGGCCAATTAACGTGGCTGGGACTCAATGAGGATTCTCACGAATACGAAACAAAAAGGTGTTCGGAGCGATTCGCTGAAAGGTTGCACTTGTAATGCATAATACAATGTTTTAATACATCAAAACAGAGTTAAACATAGTACTGCGACATTACACCTCCGTGACCTAGCGGTATTGGACCTTGCTTTATATATATTTTATTAATTTTGAACATTGCTCTGACAAAAAGTACTCATGGTGTCTTGTTGTTTAATTGTTGTATTCCACGCAGGTGGCAAAGACCAACTATCGGCTTTATAAAAATTAGGTTTTTTTTTTAATAAAAATCCCTGACGGTTATTTCAAAAACTTTGAGATACAGACGTATATAAAGTTAGTCTGCCCGTTATCCTGGATGCTGGAAGGAGTCCGAAGCGTGGGGAATAAATATATATAACTGCCGCGAAAAATCCGTCAAATAGTGGATTTGATAAAAACATGTTTTTAAGGATAGCTCCCCTAGCCTTTTCAAAACTTCTTCAATGGGTTGTCGTCTGTTACGATCGACTTATAAGTGCAGAATGTCAAATAGAACAGTAATATTTTTGCCTTTTACAATTTCTGATAGTTCCTAATAAGTATTTTAATGAAAATTTAAGATAGATCAACTAGTGAAATAATAATAACACATGAAGTGAATAATGAACATAGATGGAGGATAAGATATTCATAATATCAGAACCATATGTATTTTCCCACCATCCCGTAAAGGACCAGCGTGGTGGGATTCGGTCCAAAAACTCCCTAAATGGAAAAGGTATGCATTCGGGGAAACCTATGGCCAACAGTGGACTAACACAGACTTAATGATAATGTACTTTGTCAAGATACCTTTGATTCTGGCCGCTCGTTTTGAATATTCTTCTACAAGGCTTATTTTTTCAAGGAAGCACCCGGAAGCACAAAAGATTGTTTTTTTTTTAATTTTCATTTTAATGTATTGTGTTGAGCCACACATTTTCTTATTATCTAAATCCTATTATTCAAAGAAGACACAGCAAGTAAACTCCACGATTAACTTGTACTGTTAGGCCGATTATCTTTGTGGAGGCTGACCATAAGGTGTATTCCGCTTAAAAGAGTGCCCTGCCCAATATAAACAAAAAAACACTTTATGGACTGGTAGATTGATAAAATTTTACAGATCAGTATCAACAAAGTCTGTGAAGATGCTTATTGGAATTATTGTTACCAGCGATATTGTCCTCGCAGGCAGTATTTACTAGTGTATTTAAAAAAAGGACATTTAAGAGTCACACAGTCACAATTTTCTATAGCATATATTAAGACTCTACATTTGATTAAAATTTGGGAATGTAAAGAGTCACCGCGTGCTAATAAATTCATTATTTGTCCATAATTGGTACTATCTGATTTTATCATCATTATATATACAAAACCCATACCGTCTTTGAAACAATGTTTGTGGCTTATGATTTCAATTACAGAAACATAAAATATATTCTAATATTATATTTAACGAGTACCTTCTTAAACTAACACCTTCAAAAAAAAATGTTCATGCTCTTTAACCTTATTTATATAATGATAATGTCCTCTTAGGCGATTCCGACTACGGCGACTGATCTGTAATAGAGATGAGCCAGCTGCGTAGGAAATATTAAAGTGCACAAGTGTACGCGGAAACACGCACGCAAACACGCGCAAACAAACACTGCCTATTCCTTTATACCCTCAAAACCCGATGGGACGGATAACCGACACGACCGGACTGAGATAAGGCGCAAGGCCGACTTTTATTATCATACCCATCTGACGCATGGATCTACTCTACAATCGGGTGATCAGCCCGCATCGCCCTTACCAACTAGGAACCAACTATTCAGAAGTTGTTGAATCCCCGCAAGAAACCCACAAACTCTGGTTTGTAAAGCGCAAGCCATACAACTAGGCTACGGAGGTTGTTGCATCATGCATCATCAGCCTTTGATAGTCCACTGCTGGACATAGGCCTCCCTAATACACCCTTTCCATTGGGGGTTTGGACCGTATCCCACCACGCTGGTCCAATGCGGGTTGGTGGGTGGACCGATTTTTTACATGCCCATCCGACGCATGGATCATCTTACTTTTCAGACTATTGGGTGATCGGCCTACATTTGCCCTAACCAACCAAAAGGAAACAACAATGAAAATCTGTTGTGTCCCTGCAGGATTTGAATCAACGACCCCCGGTTTTTAAAGCACACATCCATACAACTAGGCTACGGAGGTAGTTATCTTTATATAAGTATACAAATAGAGACTATAAAATTCAAATTTTAAGTACCTTTATTAAACATAGAAGCGTTTCGATTGCTTATTGGTGTCAATAATGCAGCAACCGTTTCGGAATAGGACGCATCTGACCTGACAAGCACCGGCAAAAACCTCAATTACCAAAAACCTTATTGGCCTCTTTTATCATCTTGTACACTAAAATTATTACGATTAACCAACATTTTTTAAGTATACTACTGTCATCTTAATAAATAGAACATTGAGTGAATATTACATAGAAATAATTTTAATATCGCTGCTTGGATCAAGCAACTACTTTACAAGCTTATGTGAACGGATCATGAAATTAAGTTTAGTGAAGAATTGAGCAATTTTACGGTGTCATGTTCGAAATGGTAGTTTCACTCTGCGGAGTAATTAATTCAGAAATGTGGCGGCTTTTTGCTTAAAAGTTTTTGCCGTTGCGGCGGCGACCACCGCAGGTGACTCGACGCCCTACCGTCCATTCAATGCATCAGATCGGGCGGCAAGACCAACGCTATGTCAGGGGATCCGTATTGTGATGGGGGATTTGCTTTAAATCATGTAAAATACTGTAAAGGATAAATTTTATGAACATACATTGTATAACAGAGATAGAATTGAATTTGTAACTGTCACTACTCATTTTTTTTATGGTAATGTATAAATTTAGACTACATTTACCATAATCCTGGATGATTCTTTTAGTTTAAAAATATAATTGCGTTTCAAGTTTAAATATATGGATGTCGTGACTCTTTCGATAATATAAAACCTTCGTCTATATTATATTTATTTTAGTAGTAGAGAAGATAAAAATCCGATAGTATGTCACATATAAGGATTTGTATACTTTACACACTTCATTTAATGTCATTAATGACATAGCTAGGTGAACCGCCTTTTCGAATACAAAGTAAATAAATATCCGTAATCAGGCAAGATTTTAAACTATCGAACAAATAGGAGGTTCCGTGCAACCTCTATTCATCCCGCGGGACCCTACCGTGTAAGGATGCTGTTAAACACGAGGCTAGTGTTGGCTCCGAGATGAGTGCATTAATATCGGCCTCCGCGCGGCGCATCGCTCCAGCCCCTCGGCGGAGGGACAGTTTAGAATGCTTAATTTCACTTTGTGTGTTAATTTTATCACTAGGACCGGTTGCTCTGCGTCGAACGGTGGCCTCCTGGAACGCCGGTTATGGAGGCAAGAAGCGTTTATGATGTATTTTGCAAGATTTTTATTCATAGCCCTTCATCTGGAATTCAATATCAGCGCAAGAGTCGTGCTTTGTGGGAAATTTCTTCTGACATTGATACGACCTCGTAAAATTGCCATATTTTTTATAGTCAGTGGGAAGAATCTTTTTATTTTTACAATGTTTTATTTATATATTCAAATGAGGCTTTTTCTAGATTTTATATGAAAAAATTTAATAGATTTATGTAAAAATCTACAAGTGGATACGAAAAGCCACCGAGAAATCGTCTAAATTGCTTAATATTACGCTGAAATATACCAATTACAATAAACTTTGTTATTGATTGTTACACTAAAACTTAACAATTAAATGAAAAACAAAGTGTAAAAATAAATAACAGTTAAAAAAAACTAAAAAAACATGTTTTTTTTTAATAACAACGAGTTTACATTACAGTCGCAGAAGGTGAAGCAATTAATCGTAATGAATTACTTCAAAATAAAATTATAATAGATGTTTAGGTTATCTACAAAATCATATAATCTAGAATGAAAGCCGTGGGGTGCTTGGCATATTAAATGTTACAATCATTCTATTGGCAACTGTCTATCAAAGGAGAGTTATGGGAATGTTGTGAAATGCACCCCACACTTTTCGTAAAAAATATAGATTAATATTAATTAAATTACTAATATTAAATATTCTAAATAATATTCCTTTACAGACATAGATACAAATTTTTGTCGAATTATTGCATTCATGTATTGGTCCTTGAGACATATGCAAAGTTTCGAGTGGATCAGTCGTTTGAAAACGGTGAAAATCGTGTTCAAAGATTCCGATTCATACATAGATACATTGCGAAGTTATAAAAGCGAGTTAATAACTTAAAACAAACTGAAATCTAATTTCAAATACATTAATTCAGAAGAGAATATTACACTTACATATTAATTTCATACACCTTGTTCGGAATACAAAGCCTCTGACTTCAATAAAGCCAGCAAAAAAAATAAAAAGGAATGCTCAATTTTAATTTTATTAAAATAAATTGTTATGTCTCAATGAAGTTCAGGTTAGTTTGTTTTACTACAAATCCGAAGTGTTAGTGATAATCAATAAAAAGTGGAAACGAAATAAACATGCATTGGCCATTTTGCCGAATTCGATATGTAGATGAAGCGAGTAGCTTATATTCTAGTGACGTCGGTTTTAGCGTAGAGCCCATGAGTAGTTTTGCGTCCTAATTCCGTGCGGGAAAGGTAAACAAGGGTCGCGACGCAGCGGGCGGAGGGCCACCGGGGCGGTGCGCGGTGTCGCGACCGTTGCCCGGATTCCTCGCGAGCCGTGGCCACCATGAGACTCGGAGTTGCCTGGAGTGCCCTTTTAGGACCACCCCATTCACTGGTGCATTGCGATTCATTGCCGGGAGCTTTTTGCGAGCGCCCGCCCGCTCCCACGGAACTGGTCGCCGGAATTCCACTTTTAATGGCCATTCCTGGACCCCCAAAAACCAGCCGCGAACCTGTATTGCGAACCTGACATACGGGCGCACGCACTCCTCTATTGTTTACTTAATCATTTAAAGACATCTACATCATGTTCGATTATGAACGTAATAACGTAACATAATAGTTTTTGAGGTATTTTAACCAGTCTTAGTTTGCTATAATAAGAACGAAGTCGTTAATTAAAGATAAGTTTGTAATTATTAAAAGTTTAATTGTTAGTTATATAGAAATAGTTTTATAACTTATTTCTGTGTCAATTTTACGGGACATTATATTACTTTCGAAATAAGATTACTTTGGTTTGACATATAGAACATTTAAATGTGTTAGTAAATCATAACTTATTCATCAACTGCGACTCACGTAAAAATTAAGTATTAAGTTAAAATTAAAGATTGGTTCACACTTTTACATATAGAAATAACATAAATCAAAGAATTTTTATGTTTTTATATTTGTCTTTTAGTGTAAACAACTAATTTCGATTCTATGTCGAGAAGCTTAGATTATTCTTAGTCCTGTTGTCGATTAAACATGTTTGCAAAAGTAAGAGTGACAATGTAAATTTTGGAGTGTAGTTATTTCAATATTTTCTGTGAACCTAGTACATATTTTTAATGATGGCTATTCTTCCGTCCATTTAATAAGCACTTCTTTGTTTATTTAAGGATTTGTGTATGCATACACAATATTTCTCTTTTATATTCATTCAACAAATTAGCAAAGTACCTATACATAGTTCTTTCAAATTTATATTGTAACGAACCCAAATTTTTGAACTTTATTTTACTTCAATCTAAGTAAATTAGAACAAGAAGCTTTTTACGCATACATTTATAAGTACAGGTAACAAATAAACATTCAGTGTTTTCGCCTCTTATTTTCCTGACCATAGTTTAGACGTATTATTTTCGATTCTACTCTTATTTGATCCACAAAGTTACATATTTATCTACAGTCATTTACACCACGCTAATAATTTTCTTAAGAAGTATAAATGAGGTCACTCTGTGGCCATTGGTTATACAATCTTTATTTTCCGAGTCTAATTAATTTCACTGGTAAAGAAAAAAGTTAACTGAGAAAAACTCGGTGATTTTAAAGTATAAAGTGATTTTCAGGTAGGTAGATGTAATTATTTATTTTTTTGTGGTTCTGTTAACCATTTACCTATGCGCAATTCTGCCTTTAATTAATCATAAAAATACTCTGCGTAAAAATGCTAGCCCGATGTGTTGTCGCCGCCGAGGCGGGCCCTCGCTGGGAAAATGGCCATTTGACCGGCCGAGTTTATTAAACGGTTGGAAAACGAGATAAATTAATTAACATTCTTAAAATACAACACATGTCTCGCAATAATTTCCAGTTGATTCATGATACGAGACGCTCATTATTTATTAGATATGACAAAATCAGCAATTTAAAGCGAAGATATCTGGTACAGATGTCATTACTTGATACGAGAGTGCGAGCCCAAGATGGGCGGCTCATTCATTAGACGCCATTCAATTATCCACTGGACGTGGTCTCAATACCAGCTAAATACATAACCGACGGTCAAAGAACATTGATATTTCATATTTATGCCTTGCTGAACAACATAATTATCCTGAAACATGCTAAATGACAAGAAGCTTTTATACAATGTGTTCGCATGTAGATTTTTGTTGTATTTACAATTTATGGTAAACTCTTTTAGTAGTTATGAGATAGTCTTGTCGGTTTGTTAGTCACTTCGCCACCCCATTAGCACCTTCTTACACCTGGACAGTCCCATTGCGCCAGAGGTACCGCTCGGCCCGCCGCTAAACGCCTCTCGCTAGTATCTATTACCGGTGACCAGAATTCGACTAATGACCGATAGCGGGCTTTTTATCGCGCCGGTCGCAGGTTCAGTGAAACTATTTATTAACTGCCTGCCCCCTTATGGGCACGCAGCTCGATAATATGTGCTACGAACGTTTTTAACAGCGGCGACAGACTAATGAGTGGAAATTGTGCTTTGAAACGCGCAGACGGGAGCCGAGAGGGATTGTACTATTCGATAGCGCATTTCACATGCTCGATAGAGTCGAACAATTAATTGCCTCGGGTTCTTTCTTGCAACCATTTGGATTGTTTAAGAAAAAAAAATACTTTAGACTTTGTATGCTCAGTCTTATAAATACGGCTTATTAATAAAAGAGTGATTACGCAACGTTCCAAATCAGAGCGCCGGCAATTAAGTGACTACTTAAAACTTCGTAACCTATACATAGTACGATTTATATATTATGGTATTCCCTGTAAAGTGGGTATCATTAAATCAGCATACATAATAAAGTAAAGGTGCTGTATCGAGACCTGCTTCGTGTGCCGCACGTGGGGAGGAGAGAGCGGTCGGGTGTGGGGGTGAACATCCTTTGGGTCCAATCAAATAATGATATTAATCAAGCCATGGGCCGCGAGATTGCACCGATTAGGGTCCCGCGCCGGGGCCCGTAATGCCCCGCCGACGAAGCCCTAATCACGGCGGACGTTTAACTCGTGATGGCTTTCGCCGGCAATTTCCTAGATTCGGTTGTTGGCCGCTGGTACAGTTACGTTGTTTCAGATACGGATCTTTCGGTGCGGCACAGCTATTAGGAGAGTGGCTTCCGGGAGAGACCGCTCGTGGCTGCCACCAGCGCGATGGACTCTCCCAGCGACGAGAAAACCATAGCCATTTAATAGACGAGTGCTGTGGATCTAAAAGGAATGCTTCTCCAATTACATAGTTTTATAATTTGTTACATTCTTCATCGATTATTCATAACTTTTTACATATTCCATAAAACCACCTGCACATCATTTTAATACCAGGGACAGATTATAGCATTGAAGTCGTAAATTATCAGAGAAGTAAAGAATTTAATATTATTTATTGATCCTAATCAACGAAAAAACGTGTTGCCCCAATATTCTTGATACATCGTTTGTAAAATTTACAATTTATTATATAATAATCTTTGCCAGGTTTTGTCTCGTAACGTGTCGGTAATGTTTGCATATGTACATATATCCATGGCATTGTTGTTGATGCCTATAAAATGTAGGCTCGTAATATTCGCGTTGAGCGTGCTTAGGTAAGTGGCGCTTCTCCGATCCGGGGAATAATTCAGCTGAGTCGAGCAAAGGGCAATCTGCGAGGGCCTGTGGTTAGAGGCCGCGCAGTGCTTTATGCTTATTAAACTAAATCCAATCAGAACAGCCACGCGAGAGGTGCCTGCCGTCCTGCGCTTTAGGTATCGACGATGTTTGTCTTGAAAATGCGAGTCGATTTTATTTTTATCATGCTAGTTGAATGATTCAGATCTTGTCCGTTTAAAAATATATCCAATTGTTATTATTGTACTTTATAAGTGTCGTTGGTGTCGGATCATTAAAGTTCAGATGTCATTCAATTTGTTAAAGCTGAAATATCGACAGATCCTCCACATCCCTATCGTGCAGAGATGCCGTGGCGTTTGGCCTCGTTGTAATAGTTGGGCCGCCGACTGTGCGCTCCCGATGCCCTCAAATGCACCGCTATTTATTCATGCACACCTTTCTTATTCACGCTTCATATATCTACGTGTAGGAAGTATAGTGGTTTTCTAGAAATTTTTATTTAATAATGGCCCTTGCTGGTGATTTCATATGATTTGGATTGGGGATTCTGTGGATGGCAATGTTTATTGGATGGCTGTGGAAATAAATGTGAATCATTGTCATTTGGCGTCGAAACGGGTGATTACAATGCAATCAGTTTAGAATCCCTGCGTCAAAATATATTTTATAGACGACAAATGTGTGTTTTGCATCTTTTTAATTATAATTTTAAC
This sequence comes from Lamproptera curius, assembly GCA_029286875.1. NCBI lineage: Eukaryota > Metazoa > Arthropoda > Insecta > Lepidoptera > Papilionidae > Lamproptera > Lamproptera curius. The sequence goes on along the minus strand of JAGSMT010000272.1, from coordinate 150,581 downwards.
AATAATCTTTTAATTACAAGAGTAATGTTCAATTCTGTTTGATTAGCTTTGACATATAAAGCAGAGGCAATAATTGCCTAAGCTATATTCAATATTGCTCATGTTAGCGCGTGCTTACGTATGCCGTGAGCCGGAGCGCGGAGGGCGAAGGTTGATTAGCATCCAGCGGCGGAATGTTTGACAAGGCGAAATTAAGGGCTAATTTGGTGAGGCAGCGCGAGGCCGAGGCGACAGGACGGAGCGGGCCCCTCGGCGCACAACGTGTTATTAGGCCCGTACGCAAATCGCCCGGATAGGAATAATTACGCGGCGACCGCTGCCATTATCTCAAACTATACACAATTGCCGAGCGCGGCGCACCCCCCTACCACGGCATCCAAAGGTTCTAACGCCGTCGCCGGCCGAGCCCACGAAAGCTCCTAGAGTTCGACAGCGAAGCGACCCGAAAGAAACGCGGAGGTCGCGTAGTAGCGGCCTGATGCTCATCGCCCTCATTACAATATTAATCAATGCTTTCACATCCAGGGTCGGGACGAATAAAACCCTCTCGGAACAAGCTTTAATATTAGTTGTGCAATACTAATGCATGGTTTATGGCGGAGGCGAGACAGTGCGCCTCCGCGGAGCGGTCCGGGGGCTCCGGTCACGCGGCCGATTTATCAGGCCCCGATTAATATGCTCCCATTTATGCATGGACGGCGGGTGGAACAACGGCCATCGGGTCTTTTGTTTGTCTTCAGTTACGATAGAACTTTGTAAGGTAATTAACATGTTTATGCTTTTTGAGAATTTTTCCTAAAAAGGCCATATAACCCATTTTTATACAATATTAACAATTAAATGGCATTCATTTTATCTCTGAAAGATATAAAAGGCATGATGATTACGAGATAGTTGTTTATTATGGCATTGATTAAAGATACGTATTGCAAATGTAACGTTTCAGAAGAATATTTAGTGTCATAATAATGGCTAATTACAAACTTGCAAGTACCGTGTATGAACGATAAAAAACAAAATGCTACCTATTTCTCAAGGACGTATGGTAGACGAATATTATTTTGTTGAAATACGCTAAGTATTTGATTTATATTGCGGTCGTTATTGCTATTTCCATAATTTTAGAATGGTAAATGAATGCTCAAGAACTAATTATATCGCGTACTTAATAACGGTAAAATATATGCAAGCGAATGAACGTTCTAACCAGCAATACTTTAAGTAAATATCCTTGTTGCACTTAATTTTAATGAAATCTTGAATGCGTTGCTTAAATTAACTTTCATGAAGTTGTTTTGTTATAGTATGCTCAGATGATTTCGACTCTGGGAAAACATTGCAACATTTCGCAATAACCGTATTCGATCGCAATTTCTTGGACCACATTACTAAAACTATGACAGCTTTTAACTGACTAAGTAAAAACATGGTAACTTGAATATATAGTTTTGGTTTATGAACAGAAAATTACTGCCTCCGTAGCCTAGTGGTATAGGTGTGTGCTTAGAAACCGGAGGTCGTGGGTTCCGAATCCTGCAGGGTCTCAACAAATTTTCATTGATGTTTCTAGTTGGTTAGGACAATTTGGGCCGATCACCCAATTGTCTGAAAAGTAAGATGATCCATGCGTCGGATGGGCATGTAAAAAGGCAGTCACCCACTAACCCGCATTGGACCAGCGTGGTGGATACGGTCCAAAAACCCTAATGGATAGGTGTATTAGGGAGGCCTATGTCCAGCATGGACTATTAAAGGCTGATGATGAACAGAGAAAATTAAATAAGAGAAAGAGTGAGAAAAGGGGAAATTTTACAACCATGAGTCATATTAATTAACCAGGAAACAAGAATAACGTATAATTGTTGAACACACAGGGTTTGAATCAACGCCTCTCCGTTTCCAGAGCACAATTTCTGTATGACCATATGAACGGGTCTATTCGAATAACACAAAGTGAAAAGGACGGAGCTTATTTTGCGATTGGCATGGTAATGTACTAAATTATTGTATGAACGGCGAGCGCTAGTTCACGTATCGATAACAAGAGGAGCGCCGCGAACTTTGCAGCCGCCTTCCTTTTTGTTGTACGAACGTTGAGCGCGGTTTTGTTGGTCCGTTTGCTCTGTTGGGAGCGAGCGAGGGTCAATAAATAAATTTAACTAGATTATCAGCGGGCGAGGCGTGCGGCCGCATCCAGCCGCATCCCGGTGCAGCGCACTATATATCGCCTGCTATTCTTAATCTGCACTCACCTTCGAAAACGGCGAGCGGAGCCAAGTGAGAGAAAAACCAACCCGAATACTTATCGATACAATATCCCATTTATATAACTTATTGTGGTGAATAATAAAAGAACAAATACAATATTAATAAACACTAACAGTGTCTATAAATCATAACAATTTATGACAAGGGGTTGCCAATGCACAACATACGTGTGCGCAATCGGCCTGGTAGCGATTGCCTATATCGCTATACAAATCAGAGGTTGCGGATTTGAATCCCAAAGGGGAACAACTTTGCTTTTCTATATTAATTTCAATAAGTACGTCAATATCATTAAAATATTTTGCCATCTGACCTTGCTTCTGATGCTCTGCGTAAAACTTAGGATTTATTTGGTTGTCTTAAAAGCTACAGTCCATATAACGAAACAGCTCAAAGAAAAAATATCGTATATCATATAATTCAGATCAGAATAAAAATATATGGGGCATATGGATATAATTTTTTGTTAAGTAAATCTGTTCTTTTTAACTACTGACAAAACCCTTTATTGAGTGGTTTATGGGCTCGTTCAAATATGTAAAGCAATTCCACCCCATCATATCCCCCTGCTACTAAAGGGTTGTGTGACAATTAATACGACATAACGCTCCCGCGAGACTCGAAATGTTCACATACAAACCTCTCGGGGCTACTCTATGCCCAGTTATAAAGCTTTCCTTCAAGCCAAAGTGAGTTTAAACTCGACAAGTTAAAGTTTAAAATCGTGACTGAGATGTTATTTGTCATAAATTACTTTTGAAGCGAGTAGCATTCGTGCCGTCTGGGTCGTTTTACTAGTTTTCTTTTTGTTTAGTGCAATTTATTAAGTCTAGGCAATTCTCTGTTTTCATTTCGAAATTGCTGTTTTGAAAAATGATAGTGGCCATCACGTACTTAGTTTTATATTAACCTTTAATTGCTTTAAAACAATTTGAAGGTATTCATTCAGGTATATCAGTTCGAGTTTAGGAAACATTTTGCTCCATGTTTTATTGAGTTAAGAGAGTATTGGTATTGTACCAATTTAAAATGTCATAAAGTTTATTTGTTAACAAGCATCAAATTTATAATAATTTAAATAAGTAATGCGAATTAAATTAAAGGAAAATCTTGGACATGATCAATCGTCATTCCTCCCTCAGGAATTTACAATATTAAGAAAAGAATAAAAGGATTTATTTTTTTATGCACGTACGTGCAGCTTAGTATCTGGGCGCATCGCCATTATTGCCCTTATCTTTATCCTCTGTACGGATTTAAAGTCAAACAAATGTGTTGATTATCTGTGAGATAAACAAATGATCCTTTTAACTCGCACGCAGCCGGTAAAAAGCGTCATACATAATTCGCTGGTGCAACGTTAGCGCAGGACATCGGCCGCTCGTACCGAGAATAAATGAATGTTTGGGCGACGATTAAATCGGAATCGAACGAGGCTCATTATGGTTATTATAGTTCGGTGGCGGGCGGCAAAAACGGCGCGCCGGACACATGGGCCCGCGCCCTGCCCCGCGGACCCCCCGGCCAGGGCGGTCTTTTTGCAGACTCCATTTACATTGCGCTGTCTCGTTTATCCTTAAGATAGGATCGACGCTGGCCGAGCAATGTAACCCAAGCCCTAGGAATGATCGGTGTTATTGTAGTTACATTGGTGTGGAGAGCCGATGACAGCTGTGTGCCGCCGGACGGAGCCTCAAAAGGGCTTTTTGTTACATTTGGCGAAATTACGCATCGGCCAGTAATGGGCCGGTCGGCGATCTCCGCGCTCGGGGCCGCTCGGCCATTCCCGCGCGTCGGCGGCATCGGGGCAGGCGACACTCGGCGCGGAGGCCGATTCCAATGGATTTAATTGTCCTCTTTGAATGCTAAATCTACATGCAACAATGATATCATAAGTAAAAATATACCAAATCCTGATGGCGACAGGTATTTAAGCTGTCAGTTCATCAAATAGCTATCAATCAAACGATCGGTTAAATGCAATATAAAACAAGATCGCAATTCGTCGTCTCTCAGTTAAGATTTAAAAGTTCTCAACGGATTTTAACGCGGTGTTTATAAACAGATAAACCAACCGGGGCAAATAGAAGAATTGGTTTGTAAAATTTATTTACATGCTTGAAATAAATTTAAAAATCCTAGTAATAGAGTTTGAATCATCGGGAGTTAAAAAATAAACTCGTCCTGAAGAATTGTGAAAGACATTACCTTTTTCATTATATCAAACATAATTGATAGCAGTGATACTAGCATAAACTCCCCTAAACCTCCCCCGTCACCCTAAAAGCGCTTACGCAATCTTTTCCGGCGGCACCATTCATGGAGTGTATCGAAGATATTTCAGGTCCATTCAAAAGCTACCCGTCGTCCGCGAACGCTTGTGTCGATGAAGACACTTATCCGAACGTAGTGGTTGCGCGGAGGCTTCGCTCGCCACGTGGGCCATCGGAGGGCGAGTAATGGGGCGGGCGAGGGCGGCGTTTCCTCCATTATCATACGTGGACTTTTTGCGCGCCACAATTACGCGACATCAGTATGCACAATGCGGACTCGCGAGTAATCCAGCGTCCAGCATGCCCCTCCGCCCGCCTTCCCCGCGATGCCGATGCCTAGCTTTTTGCTCCACTGCGCCGTGGGAGCCGTCCCGCCTTCACGCTTCATCCGCAGATCTCTCAATGTGTCCCCTCACGAACGCACCTTTTTCCGTCCTGCATCTAGGATCTGTTCTAAGAGCCAGCCATTCCGACGGGACCGATGTTTTGATTGATTCAGTATACCCGGCAATTGTTAGTGTGGCATTACAATCGAGCGTAGAGTTTAAAGTCATCAGTCACAGCGACCGCATTTGCTATGTATACTGTATATAGTTGTAGAAACCTTTTTCTCCCTAAAACATTGCAAAAATTATAGTATATCACAATAATATACTATTAAATACCAAAGTTGTATCATGCAGTACATTTGTAAATACTTATCATATTAATATTAAAATGTAAAAGATTGCAAAAATGTATGTATATTAAGCACTTTTTTATAATTTTAATGAAAGTTACCAAGTAATAATCTTCCATCTGCAAGGTATTTTTTCCCGTATAGCTAAAACCTTTGGTAAATCCAACGCAGAGTAATGTTAATGAACAATGTAATATAAATGGCATAAGTGTGACAGTTTTGGAAAAATTCTTTTCTTTTAGAGCTCTGCTAGCATTTCAATCACTCCTTAATTTTAAACAGGAAAAAGATGTCATTAGTTGCCGAGTTGCATTTAATTTGAATGTTAAATTAGTGAGAGCACTGAGCCGTGTGTTTCTTGCGTTGGTTATCTCTATGCGAATCTTTGACACTAGTACTGCATGCCGGAGATGCTCAGCCGCAGCATAAATACTGAACGGCGAGCGAACAATGTTGCCCTGTGTCGCCGATGAATATTTCATTTATTCAAAACGCCGAAAAAGCGCCCGCAACTCGGAGCCCGAGGGACGTGTTTGCATCTCGCCGATGGACAAAAACACCCGCGTTTGAAGGCTTTGCCCTTGCGGCTGACCGAGGGCGCGGCCCATTCACGCGGCCTTTCCAATTGACGACTTCGGGCACCAGAGGTGGATTCCGGCTCGTAGCCGCCGTTCGAACTATCGGCGCTTCTAATGAGTTCAATTTAGAGCTCATTGATGCTCCCCATTCGGACTTATGACGCCACCGTTTCATTGCGAACCATTCGACAGAATCGCCCCAATCGAGCAGTATGTACAGTGTATATTAATGGTGCATCATATGAGCGTCGGGTGCATAGCAGTGGTGACGGTGGTGGCGGTGGCGGTGGCGGCGTCGCGCTCAAAGGCACCCATTTAAATATCGCGACTCATTGCCGGGATGCCGGCGTTGACGTGATTGAGCGACAAAAATTTCTACATTTCATCATTAACGTTGCCCTTGGACGTCGATACTCCTACTCTGCTCGCTGACATGGCAGGAAAATATTACAACTGTAATATTCGATCGCCTAACACAGTTTTTGCAGCGGACCTTTGATCTCGTATCGGCACGTTCCCGCACGACACCCTTTTCCCATTAATGTGTTTGTTATTCCTTTGTTAAAGACCAAACAAGAAAAGCCCTTGGTTTAATCTTTGGAAGAGAAAAAAATTATTAATTTCAGTAACACTGAAGTATTTAAAATATCATGTAATATGTCATTTTCTTGATACAGAACCTCTTTTAAAATTATCACATAATAAGATAATATATATATTAAGAATAATTTTAAGGTAATATAAAAAAACAGTTTACATTAATTACAAGCTGAACTCTAAAATCTCCTTCCGATCCACTGCAATCTGTGCCCACATCTTAGTTATCTATAAAAAAAATGTTTCTGAGTAAAACAATAGAATCGAAGGTAGTTTATGAAATTAAGTCGTATGGACTGAATATTTAATACATTCATAATTTCAGTATGTCTTTGGTAGGTTAAAATTGTCGATTGTCGCCGATGCTACTTCAGAGCGTTCCCGGGTGGGACGAGGGGGGCCCTAATGGGTGAGCATCGGGATGGCACAGGATCGCCCGCGGCGCCTGCCGTGTTTGCCGTAACCGGAGCTCCTCGGCCTAAACGCTGCATCAATCACCCGCGACCTCCGATCTCGCCCCTATCCTGAGCTCGTGCGATATCCTGCCCCCGGCGGATGACTTTCGCATTCCGCCGCGTCTCGGTGCCCATTCAAAAGTTTATTCTCCTGAAAACATCAAAGGACATGGGTTGGAATCCCTAAAACGTTTAACGGATTACGTTTCGATACGTCATGCATTAGGAGAAGTTATTTTTCATACATATCTATGCTAAGAGCACACTTTAGTAATCTTTTTAGTACCAATCTTCCGTCAATATTCTTTAAAACTGAATTGGTTTAAATGCAATGATGCTAAACACAAGCAAATGCTGTAAAGTAATTTAATGGTTAATTAAAGAAAATAATTACTTTCTTAAAGGTATCCTTTTAAGACCCGATTTTTTTAAATTTTTAAATAGTAGTATCGATCAGTTATCGACTAGTTTCAATATAACTTAAAACTAATACAAGGCTATTAACTAATAAATCATTTTAATTATCTGCTTAAATGTAAGAAAAGAACCGGTGGTCGATTTGACATTCATAAGAGCTTGAAAAAGCCTGAACGAAAAAAAAATTAATTCGATTTTACAAGTGTATTGATCAATAGCCAATAAGTATTTTTAACTTAATTAAATTATCGGAAACGTTTTAAATGACTTTAAAAATCAAATAAGTTGTGAGCTTTTTTTCGAATTTCTCTTATTTCGTATGGCTTCTTGATAGCCGCTTCGGAGGATCCCGAGCCGGGAGTCCTGTTTAAACATACGGTTCGTAACGGAGCCCCGTATGATACCCCTTTTAGCCCCTTTCCTAATCTTCCACCTTTCACCCCGAGCCATGCGATTAGCCATCATTTATAACAATTATGGCCGCCCACAAAACACAGAGCGTACATTAGTAAACACCTTCATTAATAAGAACTTGTACCATCTAATTGTTGACCTCATCTTGCATAGCATTTAAATCTCTATCAGTGCGTTGAGGATGTATTATCACAACCATCGAATAGTTCTATTTGGACCGCTATTAAATACAATTTATCCGGCGCGAGGATTAGTAAAGTGCGTCAAATATCTTCATTATCATCGAAACGTGCTATGCTCGATTTAAGTTACATGGATTATAACTGGGTACGGTAGATTAATACGTCTCTTCTGACCAACTGTACTCAAGTCACATAAATAACAGTCTTCGGGAGAAAAAATTAAAGCATCTTATTTTTTTGTACACGTGTGAAAACCTTTTTAAGAATTCCTCGCAATCGCTATGTCAATGATACTGGTATCATGTTCGCATATGGTCAAGCGCCAGCGGCCGGGCAGCTTTCTCGTTGTTATACGTAACACATCTTTGTGCCGGAGCACGGCGGCGCTATGGGCGCGCGGCATTCGTTCGTCTAATAACCGATCACTGGATGCCCTTAGCGGGAAGCGAGCGCGATTCATGGTCCGCGAACTGGCGCGGCGCAAAAAGCGGGCTTCTTAATGGCGGCCGCGGTTTCCCGAGGGAGCTCATGCATTTTCATGGCGGCGGAAAAACGCGGCGTCGCCGGCGCGTTCCTCTCGGCCCTAATGAGCCCGCTCCAGCCAGGAAGAGCGCGCTCTCTCACACCCGCCCGCGCGATTCTGGACGGACCTCGGGAGGCCCGATGATGTCTTCATGCCAGTCGGCCTGCCCTGCCCTTATCTCTGAACCTGGAAGTTATCTTAAACAAATTAAATTTAATAACGTTTTGCACAGGAAGATTGCCTGCCTAATATTCTGCACATTTATATGAGTGTATTTAGTAGAACGTAATGCGAGCAAAGGACAATTTGATTGCTCCAGTTTTGAGTGTATTATCTTTACGCTCATTGAAGAATGTAATCGATAAGCAGCTTCTTTTGACACGGACTAATGTAGTTGTTATTTTTGATTTTATACTACAATTACAGGCTAAACTTCTTCAAGAGTATGTTTGTAACTGTGATACCAGATATAAAAAATTACCGGGGGCCGTCTGGGTGAGTACCACCGCGTTGCCTATTTCTACCGCAATGCAGTAGTGTGAAAACACTACTGTGTTTCGGTTTGAAGGGCACCGTAGCCAGCGTATTTGGATAAATGAGACTTAACATCCTATGTCTCACGGTAGGCAGCGCATTGGACATACCAGTATTGCCAATGTCTATGGGCGTCGGTGACCACTTTCCATCAGGTGGCCCGTCTGCCTGCGTAGGCAATAAAAATAAGAAAAATTTATGGTTCTAGAGCTTTTAGCCCTGTTCCAGGCTAAGAAGTTAGATAATCAAACCAAAAGCAATATGTAGATACGAGTGACAAACAGTAATAAAACACCAAAAGATATTCTTATACAATCTTTATTCAATATGAGAAGCAGACATTTTACTTTTTTGAAGACATCGTATTTCGATACATTTATAAAATTGCAAACGATAAATTTACAAATGGATGTTCACGTCTATTGGTTGTTCGGGAATATTAATTCGTGTGTATATATTTTCTCAATTTACTGGCAATAAAATATAGTATAGTTTGTCTTTTAGTTGAATGACGATAAGACAGATCAATTGAAAAAAAACAAAAGATCGAATCACAATGAATAGTTCATTGTATTTTTATTGTTTAAAGTTTAACATACTTGGCCTCAGAGTAATTCGCGTGCTAAAGTAACTTAAATGAATTTGGTGTAGCTTACTAGTAGGCTGCTTGGGTTCACCGCTTTCCACCAACGATTCACTCACTTTGTAAGCGTACGCTCTCATAATATAATAATAGAGGACGAGGTGTGCTTGTTTGCACGTTCCCTCTCTTGCTCGTCTAAGCTGGCTTATGAGTAATTCTTTTTTATTGTTTTATACCAGCCCTGAATCACATTAGCAACTGCTAGGCATCAGGGACCATCTGATTTGGATAAAAATAAGTAGCAGGTTCCATAAACGCCAAGAAACAAATACCTAAAGATAATCAGCTATAAGGGCAATATGAGCTTCCCCGTTGGGATTGCACAACGGCAACTGGAGTTATGTTTCCTTTTGACTCATAGCTGTTCTTGCATTCTGAATGGAAGAAAAGGCGGCTTCACAGTGGCCAACAGCATTAGCAGCTTCCTAAGGAGCAGCATTAGAATGGTCGACTAGCGGCCATTGCGGCATTAGGCATCGTTTGTATGGAGGAGGCTCTGTGGGCATCGGCGCCCGTTTGATGGCGATCGCTCGCTGCGCAAGAGCCGCCAAAGGGCCTCTTTTTTGTCCCAAGCCTTAATAAACGCGACCGATCGTGGTTACGCGCTTTCTAACGCTACTTGCGGCTGCCAACTCAATTAGCGTGGGTTCCTTATCAGTTGCACCAGATTGCGTAACGGCTGTTTGCTCGATCTATAAACGACAAGAGAGCACGCTTATGTGTTCTTACGCAAATCTGTCGATATTAACCGATCTGGTACGTTTTACGAGGAGATCTATTCGAGTGTAACAAAAAAGCCGTGAAATACTTTTGGATCATTAACGTATCGTAGACGGGTTTTAAGGCGCAATTTTAATGTATTCACGCGCGCAAAAGCGCTGAGGGAGCAAAAAGCGGCCAAGCGGTGACAACATTGCGTCAATGCTAAGCATCCATAGCGCACTCAGCGGCGTTTTACCGAATCTGCATAATTATCGCGCTGCGAGACCTCATGAATTTTAAATATGCGCCGTGCTCCGTCGCTGAACTGCAACACTACCGCGTGCGAGTTCCATTGCGGGTCCTGAGAGGTCAGAAATACTTCTTAGCTCAGAGAAATGCGCAATAGGTGCCGTGCCGTGACATAATATGAATATCTGGTCGCGATCCGTAGCAGCGGTCGGGTCCCACGCTGTTTCCCACGACACAGTTGTCCTTAAAGGCGAGTGCCCAGCTGCCCCCCTCCCTCAGGCCCCACCTCTCCTGTCGCCCCCTCGAGCGTTGCCTTCGTCCTGCGAACACAAGCTCATTAATTCTCGATAGCAAATGACTGTACCTATGAAATCACGTTATAGTCTAGCACTTGATGTAATAGTTCTCAATAATAAAACGTACGCTCGACTCAACTCCATATAATATTATAATCATTTTACAAGTATAGTATTACTTAAGGAATTTTGCGCGTTATTTGTCTGATGTTTTTATATTTTATTTGGATGAGCATTCAGTTGAGATATTCAGCGTGAAATAACGTTGCAATGTAATGTCTGAATTTGAACAAAATTAATAAATAATTAAATAAATATTCAACGAATTGTTTTATATAAGTTGGTTTCCATAATTGTTGAGCTAATTATCGCTCGCGTCTTGAAAAGATTTTTTTAGGTAATTAAATGATTATGCACAATTATTACGCATTGCTTTTAGGCGATTAACATGATTTAGATCTGGACGTTTGCCGACAGGGGCATCCCGGAAGACTGCGCCACTCTGACCTGAATCGCTGGTAACATTAGGTTACCTAACAGTTTCATTGTATTGGTATTAGCGTAATACTGAAAGTTGAGGCCAATTATTCAACAGGTGTTAAATTCAAGTTTTTTATAAACAATTTAACACTTCGAGGTGAATGACGTATATTATATCCTGTAAGAATAGATTATTACGATTTAAAGAATCGTATTTGTAACAAGTACAATTGTAACAACGAAATATGGCTTATCTCAAACAGTGTGGTACTATATTTCGCAATGTAAGCGGGTAAAAGCGTGTTATTCCGCACGAAATTGCCCTGCGATTTCTGTCGACGGATTTTAAATATCTGATATCTTTAAGGTGTTCATTAAATTAAAATGTTGTGTATGACACGTGTTATGCAAATATAATGAAGAATTTATTTGGTTAATTAATTTTTAAGTGAACTTACACTGTATCAACTTAAATGACCTTTAAATTTGCCTTCCTGCAATTGTTAACAATGTTTTACATTAAAATGGGTTAGTTGGTGGTACTTCAAAAAATTATATATGCATTCAGGGACTATAATAAATAGAACATTTTAAGAAGTACAATTACTTAGGCCATACTTTAAGTCTATCTTTTACGGATTCGGCAACGTTTGCAATTTAATTGCTTGAGAATGTGATTATCGGTGCCGTAATTATTTAAATTTTTTAAACATTTATTAAAGTAGTTTTTATAAAATTATTAAAAAAATGAGACCCACTTACAGCTAATACCTATGATTTAAAAATAACTGCGTTAGGAGCGGAGCAAGGATTTCTGATATTTGTTGTTAGTTTTTATTCTTGATCACTCCTTCTTGGACTCTCCGCGTCACGGCGAAGATTTGCAAAATCATCAGAATTAAAATAAACTTATTGGAACATGCATTCTTAAATAACCCTCGCTATCTACATAACATCTTTGATTCCTGAGGCAGCGACAGCAGCCGCTGCTCATAGCCGCTGGTGGATGGTAACAGGTCGCCAATTGCGCGGCGATGCCTTGCACAGAGCAAATCTGCATGCCTCTGCCCACGCAAGTGCAGCGGGCGGCCTCTTTCGCTTAGCCCGCATAGTAATTAATTGCCCTCTAGGAGCGGCGTTCCCTTTACTGTGAGCCCCCCCCTGGCACGGAGCCCGATTCATTCCGAGCTCTGAACGCGTTCCTCTGTTCATTGTGTCTTTTATTGTCTTAGCCACAGTCGGATTGTGAAGCGATCTGGTTTGGCCGCTCTTATTGCGATGCACTTTGCATGCTAAGAACGGCCGAGTCGGTACCGTACATAGCGACAGGCAGGTAATTAGACAAGGTACAGTGACTTCGCAATTGAAGGGGCCCGTACGGCGATTTTATAAACCATTTTCACTCCTTCTTACTGTTTAAAAGACTGATGATGACTTATTAATAACAAGAGCGCTGTTGTTGTTCCTTTTTGTTCACTCTGTCAGCTGAATGGTTTTGTATGCTAGTTTTGTGTCAAACATTATTTATTCCACGTCCCCATTCTTCACCTAATGGGTATTTGACGGATGATACTTATCGATAAGTCGTTTATTTTTTACATCAGATCAGATCTGCACTCACCTTTGAATCTGGTAGTCAAAGGTCCCAGTTTAATGAGAAGATTCAATATAAGTTTTTGTAAGAGCAACACAAGTTCGTACAGCCGAGGCGAGGGAACCCGCTCCAACCCGTATCACGGCCCGTTCTCGGACGCCTACAACATGAGCGATGTCCCCGCGACATGCGATCATGCGCCGCGCTTTTTTTAACCGCCATGTACCGTCTCATTTTTGCGCCATTCTTATTCCTCGGGAATTAAGCTAATTATTCACTTAAATCTACGTATTGAAGCTTAATTGTACTCCCATACTCGATTGCTGTTTTAGCATTTAAAGCAGTCGTAATTATAAAATATTCTAATTGATGCGACAGAGCTGCTTTGTTATTGAAATAAATTATGCTTTATATATTTTTTAATTTACATCTATGATCCCGCAAGTCATTCATTACTTAGAACACTGATTGACATTGACATTTGAGTAATATAGTGGCCTCGTTTATTGAGACAAGAGAGATTACGCTGCGCACATCTAATTTGCAATGATTACAGTCGAGAACCTCAATATGTTTGCAGCTATTTATACCTTCTTTTATATTAATGGTCTATATTAATCGAAGCAGCTTGTTCGATTAATATAAGTTTATATCATTCAGTAATTTTTAAATATTATTCATTCGATAGAGAAACATCAGTCAGAAATGTATCAGTAACTTCAAGGCGTTAATCTAAAATTAGAACTGCCTAACCCTAACCTTCTGCAAGTACTTTTATTAATAAATAACAAGTACAAAAACACGCCTGAAACTATCATCATCAGCCTTAATAGTCGACTGCAGATATAGGCCTCCCTATACACCTCCATCCTTTAGGGATTTTGACGTATCCACAGCTGGTCCAATGCGGGTTGGTGGGTGGACTGACTTTTACATGCCCATTCGACGATGGATCATCTTACTTTTCAGACAATTGGGTGATCGCCAAATTGCCCTAACCAACAGGAAACAACAATGAAAATTTGTTGAGTCCTGCAGATTCGAACCCTACAACCTCCAGTTTCTAAGGCACAGCCTATACCACCAGGCACGGAGGCAGGCTGAAAACTATATAACTATGTATTTCTAAACATGTAGAAGAACAACTTCTTAGCTACTTTTGAAGGATTGGCTTTTAATCATCTCAGTAATAACTACTTAAATGATGAACTGCTTTTGATGTATGTATTGATGTTAGTAAATATTAAGCAATAATGTCTTATATAATCGATCGGTTACTAGTAAAAGTGGGCTTTGAAACAAGGACTTACTTGTTACATTTCCTTCCGATGCATGAGTCATCCTGCTGATGTTGAGTGAATATTATTATTACATTACTGTATTGTATACAGTAATTTAATAATAATATTATAAATAAAGTTAAAATGATGACATTATTTGTTAATCTGCATTTACTTGTCAAGACGAGTATATAAATATAGTGATAAAAGATTTTTCTTCGTAACTTTTCAGAAAAATTCGTATTCATCATGCTCTCTCAAATAGCCTCAGAATACTTACGCGTCTCCATATTTTACAATGACATTATTCAATATGATATTTCACAGTAAACCATAAAGTCTGATATTAATTGATATAAAAATGTGACCCATTTAATACGAAAATACATTGACAATTCGGGTGTCATCGTATTTCGGCAGAAAACCGAGTTTTACCGAAGGAAAATTTTTCACTACATCTATACTTTAATTTCTCATTGTATATTCGCTTCATGAAAATATAGTTTTTAAGCACTGTCTTTTGTTTTTAGGCAATTTTTACATGCAATATGTTCAAAACGAAATGACGATGAAGGCGTTTCGCCACAGATGTTTGCAAAGTGAATATTTCTTTGTTAAGCTTCGGCGCGGTGCAACGGTCGTTGGGGTCTGAAAAGGCTTCGGAGGCATGTTATTTTCCTAAAAATTGCATTGTGGAGAGGCGTGGGAGGGAGTGCCGTGAATGGGGGTGTGGGGGCGCGGCACCTGCCGCAATACCCTATTTATGAATAATGTTTTATTCTAACAGCGTGCGACTCACCCCTCCCCTTCCCCTCTATGTTTCCACCACCACCCCGTCGGCTCCAGGGCTGCGCCCGACTCAATCGGGAGCGGTGGTGTGAGAGCCTCGGTACACACGAATAAACATTTTAAACACACTAAAGCTAACAGCATATTCAGAATAAAGAAAAGGGCTTTAAAATATAATAATTGAAATGTTGGAAGAATAGTTTACAATATCGATTCCGATGCAAGGCTGCTATTAACATAGTAAACATGCTCACCATTCACTGTTGGGAGGAGTGTAGGTTGTGTTGGACCTATACCTGGGCCAAATAAAATATAAATGTACAAAACTTAGTATTTATTTATTAAATTTAGCGTAACATTTAACGTTCTGCGATGGTCAACGTATAAGCATATTGGGTGCTTATTGTTTTTAGCTTTAATCTGCCCTTTAGATTTATGTCTTTTCATGCCATTTTCAAAATATATTATTTAAAATACGTCAAATAACGTTCTTAGCTATCCGCACATGAGCAACATTGTTCGGTCTACCGAGCACTCATTAAAACTAAACCGCGTAAGTATTTAAAATGGAATGTCTAGTGTTGATTGAAACCTCCGCCTGTTTTGTTAAATTTTCACCTAACTGCCTCCGTAGCCTAGTGGTATGGGCATGTGCTTTATAAACCGGAGGCTCGAATCCTGCGGGGACTCAACAAATTTTCATTGTTGTTTCCTAGTTGGTTAGGGCAATTTGGGCCGATCACCCAATTGTCTGAAAAGTAAGATGATCATGCGTCGGAAGGACATGTTAAAAGTCGGTCCACCCACCAACCTAAATTGGACCAGCGTGGTGGGATACGTTCCAAAACCCCCCTAATGGATAGGGGTGTATTAGGGGAGGCCTATGTCCAGCAGTAGACTTTTAAAGGCTGATGACGATGATGATTCAATTAATGGAATAACTACAGTTGAAGGAAGACCTGGGTTCACTATTTTTGCCGTGTAACTGTATCATTGCTTCAGCTGCTTGTGCAATCAATGTTTGGTAATCATCTTATTGTAAAAAATAAGGGATTATTTTGAATTTTAAATATTCGAGTGACATTGTCGTTCTTTACGTATTGAACTTTTATAAAGATATAATGTAATGATAATGCACTTAGCACTCAGGCACCGTTCGCTGCATGTAGGAGGTGCAACTTTTAATAGTGTTTAGTTTCCCGCTCCTTAGGTTATTATGATTTAGCGCGAAAGCGCCGCTGCATCTTGCACCCACCCCGCAAAGGGGTTGCAGGCGCCCCCCATCCCCGGATGGGGGTTGGCCGCTGCTGGTAATAAAGCCGGCCATATTTCACACTTAGCGCGTAATGAGCGCGCGCCCAAATAATTGGATCACGTACATAACTCATTATTACCTCGCACCTCAGTTTGGCGCGCGAATGTATCATTACTTGAGCACCATCCCCTCCCCTCCCTTCCTCGTCCCCCATATTGCCACGAAACAAGCTTACGAATACAATGGGGTGTGTTAAAGGCACTAAGAACTTAGAATATTCCTCGGCCAAGCATACTGGGTCATGTGAAAAAGTTAACGTTTGAAGTTTGAGAAAATATCTTACTTACAAATAAACTTTATAAAAATCAACAGTCTTTTTATTATTTATAATGAATTCGCGTAGGCAACAGGAAGTTCTAAGTGTTTTTATTAGATCATGTGAAGTATTTGCCCAAATTCTTTGTCATCTTTCCATAACATTCTGAAACAAAATATTTGGTAACATCTCTTTTAATAAATTTTAAATCCTTTGTAGCCAAATAATTATCTTCTTAACCTGGCGTGTAATAATACAAATATTTATGCGTAAATAAAAGCCGTAGGTGAACTGTACCAGTAAAATGGAGTTAATAGAGTAATATACATAAACTTCTTCATTGCCTCCGTAGCGATATAGGCTTGCGCTTTAGAATTCGGAGAGCGTGGGTTCGAATCCTGGTGTTCAACATTGTTTATGCTTGTTTTTAGTTGGTTAGAGCAATACGTTGCGATTATTTTTTGAGTTTGCGTTGCGTTCGTGATTATTTATTTATTTACCAACTTGTCTGTAAATTAAGATGATGCGTCATATGGGCATGTAAAAAGTCGGACCTATGGCTGATCTCTCCGGTCGTGTCGGGTATCCGTCCCATCGGACGTTGAGAACTTAAAGCTAAAGGGAATAAATTAGTATGCTGATCATTGGCTGATCTATAACATTGATCCGCAGCTGAAGTCAAAATCGGCTCAGAAAACATTATTTAAAGTATTTTGTTTTAAATTGGATTTGTTAAAACTTGTATATTTTAGATAGGGCAGTTATTAATTAAAATGTTCATATGATTTTAGAATTAAATAACGTCTGTTATAGGTTTTAATTAAGTTAAGTGTCATCACTGATTCTAATTTACTTTTAATTTTTTTTGCATAAACGAAAAATTTAGATAAAATTTCTAACATGCCGTATAAAATAAGCGTAAGCTTATTTTTATATATATATTAAAAAAATCGGTGAACTGCCGAACAATTAAGTTGTAACTGACAAATCAAGATTATGGCGCAAACTAAGTAACAGAAATTGAAAAAAGGTTAAAAGCAAACCGATACTCCTGGAATCTTACAATTGCTAGCACCAAAAATATCGGTATAATGTCTTGCTTTACCTAACTCTTTCTCAAAATAATTTAAATTATTCATTTTCCTTTTTTTAAATTATTACCTTATCAGCTATACTTATTACAGTACTAAAACTAATGAAAAGAAAGAAAGCTGCTGCTCTGCCTCATTGCTGCTTTTGACTGGAAGGTTTACTTCCCGACAGATGGCGTTTACAGGCAGTTCGATAGAATGATATCGAATCATCATTTATTAAAACCATTACAGGCGATGTCCTCACAACCGTTTTAAAATGTAATCTGGTTTTAATAAATAAAAAAATCCTGCACAGATTATGAAATTTTGTTTTTTTATTTCTCTGTTTGATGTAAAAGTAAAAGTCTTTTTATAAAAAAAGCAATATATCATTTAATCTACCACAGATTTGAAAATGGCAGCCTCTGAGCTGAGACGATCTGGCTCAAGAAACTAAACGGAATCTTTTTTCTGCCTTGTAAATCTTTTAAATAAGCTACCTTACAATCTAATAAAATAGTACAAAATATTTTTATTAAAATAGCCTCGAGCTAAAAACTGTTAGAAGGTTGATATCATATAAGCAGTCATTAGATCATTTGTACACATAAACGTTTCTCTACAACTTTTTAATGGGCATAAATAATAGACGTGTTCATTTATCTTCTTAGGGAAGCAAGTGCCACATAAAAGCGATCACTTATTGATCGATTTCAATTACCTCCTTTTTACAAAGTACTAAATGTTCAAGTTAAGTTAAGCTCATAATTCAAATGCTATTAAAAATATCAAAGATAATTACTGTGAGTGAATCCGACCCGGCGAGAGCGTAGTGCTCGTTACTATTTGTTAGTCCGGCAGGCGTGTTATTCAACTTTAGCATTTAGCACGCACTCGGCCGTTAGCATATTCATGGCGCGAGTATAATTTCACCCTTTCTTTGCGATGAATATGTAGATGGAAGAAAGTTCTCGCGACCTAAAAACAAGTTACTACTGTAATTGGCCGTAGTTGGATGCTTTTTGCGCGCGAGGGGCCGCCAGGGCTGCCACCGGCCGTACTCCAGGCCATCGACATCCGCTTTATTGGCCAGGGCTGCGATCTGGGAAGTGATAAAACTGCGCAGCGGGTAATTTCGTAATGGGGTCTGTTCTCTTTTTTTACAAAGGATCGTTCTTGTGTAGTGGTTAACTTATTTATAGATGCGTTACTTTCTTTCAAGTAAATAACCTCTTTAAGTTTGCTTACACGACCTTAATGCTTTCATATTTTTTATCACTCGAAATCTTTTTATTATGACTATGACGACCAACCAAAAGGGTTTTTGGTTGGTCGTCATAGGCATAAAAAAGATTTCGACTGTTCATATTCGTAGAGCAAAAAACTATGCTACTAAACAAGATATTTGAGAAATTAAAAAAATTAACGACACCAAAAATACAGAACCCTGTGATATTTAATTGCAAATGCTGCCGAAATCGTATACGATAGATTATGTTCAACATAATTGTACTTCTTGGATTCGTCTGTAATAAAGACTAAGAGCACACATTGTTCAAAATTGCAATGATGAATACTTAAAAGTCATTTAAGCTAATATTATGTCAATTCAAATAAATGTTAATACATTTAAAAATTATTATATCTACGTGTATACAACATGACATTTTAATTAAATGAATACCTTAAAAGATAGTACAGATTTAGAATGCAGTGGCGGAAATCACGGGTAGTTTTTGCAGAGGGACGTTGTCACTGTCTTATATTATGGTTATATACTGTTTGAAGTCGGTCATAATGATGTAGTAAAAATTTTACTTGTTATTCCTATCCATTTTAGTAAGTGATTATAAGGTCGGATTTTGTTTTATTCCTTATTCTTTAATATCTGTTCGCGGAGCTATTGGTATCTGACCGCCGTAACCCAAAGGATAAACCTATATGGACGGATTAGACGTAAATAAATTTAAAATCACTGACGTCCTCTCTTTACTGCTGAATACACTTGACATGGGATATCTGGGACTGACTTTTGGCATTCCTTCCGAACCTAGGAATCATTCTACGTTAAGAAAAATTCGGCGATTGAACTAAATAAATAGAAATGATCGCTAAAGCAAAGGTTTTTATCTACAGGTTTCAAGCTACTTTTATCTGTATGCCTATACGTTCTGCTACGGATGCCAGATACGATGCTACTGCGTCGGCTGCGATGCGATAATCCATTGTACGAAATCATATCACTTAAAACTGAAACCGGTGCTTCGCGGCCGTGACCGGTGGCCACGCGCGCCCTTTCGCCATTAATTTATATTTATTAACGCTAAAAAAGCTTCATTAATTTAGTAAAATCGAGATGTGGCCGGCGATTAGCTGCTTCTCGCTGAACCTCCCGCGAAGCGATGAGACCCGATAGATACGGCGCCCTCAGTTCCCGCTTGCTTCTAGATTATTAAATGCTAATACTCCACGATATCCTTTAGAGCCCTGTGTCGGTGAAAGTGTACCCTCGGCACCCTCCGCCACTAAACTTGTAAGGGCGAGCAAAAACCTAGGCTCGCGTGCACCGTTACGCCTCGGCTACCGTTTTAAGGTCACGGCGACGACACGACACCTCGACGACCTTAGTGACATTTATATCCTTCCGAGCACAAGTCAAATTATCTGTTGCATTGGAAGAGCTTATGTCTTAATACCTTAAGATTTCTAGATGATGAGATTAATTATTTTATTTGTTTCTACCTGTGACCTATTGAAATCGTTGGCTGGTCTCGCCTCGTTCGTTGTGAATTGGGCGCTGGCGTTGCTCAGTGCAAGTTCGGCGTGACATTTAGGCCGGCAGCTGTCCCTCATTAGGATGCAGTGGCCGCGGCGCCCAATTACCGCGGCCCTGTCTAGGTGTCGATAAGCGGAGGCGCTCGCCTGACCTATAATTTCCCACACAAGCGCATTATGCATCGCCTCTGAATAATTAATGTTAGAAATTGTACACCTAGATATGCACAACTTAACACGCAAATAGTGCGACGCGGCAACTCGCAAAGTCAATTATTGTCGTTTAATGGTAAAACTAGAAATGTTATTTATTTAATATAAAGGACATTTCTAGTTATTAACATTTTGTCGCCTCGCTGTCGTTGAGTACAAAAAGTGTTGGAGTCACGAAACTCGTTCGGTATTTACAGAATAAAAGTAACGCTCGATGTGACAGTTTTAACTTTATCGATATCCCAAGCCGGTATTAAGACCTAACGTTTTTCCATTTAGTTTCGTTGTAATATTATATAAGTAGTTCTGATAGTTTCAGTGCACAACATGCAACGTTTGTATGTTTATGTTTTTATTTTAACTCCTAACGTAGGTAATTACTATCCAGAAGCCCGTTTTTTATGGAGGCTTGAAAGGTCTGATTTCTAACCCCAATACTCCAAGCAAGAAAGTGTCAAAATTTATTTTAAACCTTAAATTGATGTGCTTGGTTGTAAAAAAAAGAGTTAGTTTGCAATTTTGTAAAGCTATACTTCAAGTTAATAAATTACTAAAAATGGTTTAATAAATTGACGAAATCGTAAACTATTTCCAACGGAACACTATTCGCGGAATAGTATAATGATTGCAATGCAACATGAAGAAGGACGGTTTATGCCTGATAATTATTTCTCTTGAAATTAGTTTTTTTTTATTGTATTATTTGAAAGATACACGTTTAGATTTTGGGAAGTGATTAGAGTTGCACACAAAAGATTGCATCACAAGACACCTAGAATCTATTGCCTAAGTTATGAATACTATATCACGTTAACTATAATAAAATAATAAATAATAAACTGGTAAAATTTAATGCCATTTAACACAGTACTATGCATATTACTGCTTTACGCCAATATATGAAATAGAAATAGACAACAATTGATTTTAATAGGAATGTCAAAGTATGTATTCGCCAAATATCTATCTCTATCTGAGGTGATTACAATTGTTGTTCTTGCATACGTTTATTTGCGGTACGTTTCATGAAGCAACTACGTGCGGTGCCAAGTCTCATGCAACCCTCCTAATCAGACTATGGTGCAGGCATGATAAACGCGAGGCAGCGGTGTTGGAAGTTAACACGAATCATCACTGGTCCAAGGACATAATAACCCTTGAATCCGGAAGCTATGCCTTTAAGTTAAGATAGGCAAAGGTTATGTCTGAGTTTATTTGTTAAGAACGCTGTGTTGATGGATATTTTTATTGTACAAGAGTTTTAGTTAAGTACATGTAATTTTGGCACAATTTAGTTGGAATATTTATCATTTGGCAATCTTCGGCAAAATTTTTTGTCCAATATCCTTAAGCATCATCAGCCTTTGATAGTCCACTGCTGGACATAGGCTCCTAAGACATCCCCTTCCATTGGGGGTTTGGACCGTATCCCACCACGCTGGTCCAATGCGGTTGGTGGGTGACCGACTTTTACATGCCCATCCGACGATGGATCATCTTACTTTTCAGACAACTGGGTGATCGGCCCAAATTGCTCCTAACCAACAGGAAACAACAATGAAAATTTGTTGTGTCCCGCAGGATTCTGAACCCACGACCTCCGGTTTCTAAAGCACACGTCCATACCACTAGGCTACGGAGGCAGTTGAACTATCCTTAATATCCTCACATAATAGTCGCATAAGAAAGCGCTAAATTGCTTCTCATGCTGATTGCCTGATTTGCTCGGAAGCCCTTTGTGCCACTTTAATTACAAATAGCCATCTCAATTTAATTGAGACTCGTTCAAAAGGTGAAAAATTAACTTGTAGCGGAATTTATTATTTTCTAGTGCTTTCCTATAATATTATATGCATGTTACATAATAATTTATACATGTGTCCGAGGCTTTTATTCTATTAAGTCGAGCAAGCGTACCCGAGGAAGAGTGTAGCGAGGAAGGAAATAAATAAGATACGTTGAGATAATGTAAAAGAAATACTGCGGACAGCTCAGGGAATGGTAATAAATCGAGGCGCGGTAATAGTGGCGCAAGTGGCGATGGGCAGCGCTGGCATCAGGCGGGGGCTCTAATTGCAGCGGGATTCAATAAGTCAGCGCTTTCTATCGGGATGGATCTGCGCTCTTGCCGGCCTCGTGGCTCAGCACGGTCCTCGGCGCCACGGAGTTCGCGTACGTCACTATGCAAGGCACAGAGGCGATCAAAAGCCAACTTCTCTTAACTGTTACTTAGTGTTATCTATTTGGTTGCTATGACAGGAGCGCCCCCAACATGGAGGTAGTGCATTGCCTTATAAGAAACGTGTGACGTTCTTTAGTGCATGTACAAAAAATTTCCACACATGTGCCTCGATTTATTAAACAAAAATGCTATTTTATTTACAAAGCTGATTTAATAAAAATAAAAAACAACAAAGATTGTGAATTTGGTCTCAAAGGTTTTGACAAGTCCAAGATTATATCATATGTTAGGTACGTATTTTTATAAATTTCAATGGAACTTGATTTTAACGATTTCTTCAACGGAATATCATCATCATACAGATCATCTTTGAATACTGATAATAATAAAACGTGATATGATTCCGAAAGGTAATTGTATGTCAAGTCCTGTTCCGTACATTGTGTATGGCACACAATTGCAAAGTTCAGCTTACAAAGCATAGCTTCGGCAAACAGTGGACAATAAACTAAAGCTCCACTTCCGGGGTGAACCTTCGCTAAGGATAATAATTATTTTATCAGAGTAACCAAGTCATAATATAGTATGTAAACAATAATTATTTATTTGCCGTAATAAACAAATAATACTAAAATATTTCTTAAAATATAAATAAATAATTGTCAAATCGCCAACTTTATGTACATTCAGTGAATGAACTTTTTAAGATTAAACGATGTGATATGATACGTATTAAGTATTCGCAACTTCGACGCGTCTGAACGTAATTTAGGCGGTCGTTAAACGGAGCCTCTAAAATGCAAGCAATCGTATATCTGCGGTGAGGCTGTTCGCCAAATTAGTTGACGATGTTGAATGAAAATGAAAGTTTATTAAATTCAATTAACCATGATATGTTCACATTATTTTTTATTTTTCAAATTTATTCCTGTATTAAACTATTTCACGATAACACTTATTATCATTAATCCGGAAAATTATAACTATCATTACAATTTGGAGTTTAACACAACATTCTATGAGAGATTCCCTAAACCGTAAAGATAGAAAAACATTTTAAGTTCTATCATTATCATTTTTTATGATTCTTAAGTCTTAGTCAATGCATTGCGTTTTATGATGAGTATTTTCGCACTTAAATCTAAATTATAAATAATTATAATATTTGGATTCACACTATATACAGTGAAATGTTATAAATTTAAAGTAAATTTCTATTGAATAAATAATACAGTTGCATTAGTAAATTTTATTTGTAAAGGAAATGCGATTGAAGGGAATTTATCGCCCTCCAGAGTCCTACATAATAACAGTTCATTCGCTGGGGATTGAAAGGACATATTCATGGGTACATTTTTACGTGTAATCCGATACAAAGGGGTGACTTGACCATCAAATCACTGCCTATGAATAAATCTATAGCTTAAGGGATTCATAGATATGATAATTTAAATTAGGTTCGAGCAGAAAATTGAAATTGTCTTGAACTGTTTGGTGACAAAGTCAATTTAAAACATTTATTATACCTGTTTAGTATGTAAATCAGGGGAGTTATCACTTCGGTCAAGGCGAGCTCTAGAATTGCCATAGCAGCGTAGCTTTCCTTTCGATCGATATTCGTCGTGAACAATGTCCAGCAGTGGGCAAGAATGAAGGTCGGCGGCGGCGCGGCGTGCAAAAAGCGGTCCATTGATATGCGCGGGGAAGGGAGCGGTGGCTTTTTGCGGTGGCCGGACGTTCCCCGCGTTTCATTTGTAAATTGGGCGAGCGGCCGCGGGCGTCATTCAAATGCGCGACTAGTTTTTGCCAGGACGCATAATTGCATATGAATGCCCGCGCTCGGGGACGCGTCTAACCTCAGGGTGGCTCTCCTGCTGCTGCCCCGCTAGTGCTCATCACGGGCACTGACAGCTGGGCGAAGTGGCGCCGGCGCCATCCATCAGCCAGCCCCTCGCACGGCCGCATTCATTTGCATGCATGCCGGTTCATAAAGCTCGAATTAACTAAGTAATTGCCCTTCTTCAATTGTGTTTTATTGACGTTCGACGGAAACACAAACGTCTAATTGAACAAAAACGGAGCGGTTCTCTTTTATTGTTTTAAACGAGGGCCGATGAATGCCAAATACTTCGATAAAACATAACTTTGATAAATACGTAAGAATGTTCGCTTTGCGAGCTTAGAAGTTGAACTTTATTCATACAAAAACAGATAATAATTCTATTAAAAAAAAAAATTCTTTACAATTATGTTGTGATTAAAATAAAGTCTCTAAGAACATATTAAAATGGTATAGTTACAGGATCTCAAAATTGTCGTCCAGGAGACCGTCTGGATGTACCACCGTGGTGTCTATTTCTGCCGCGAAGCAGTAGTGTGAAAACAGTGCTATGTTCCGGTTTGAAAGGCACCGCAGCCAGCGTATTTACTAGGTAAACGAGACTTAACGTCCTATGACTCACGGTGTGCAGCGCGTTGGCGATACCACTGGTATTGCCAATGTCTATGGGCGCCGGTTACCACTCTCCATGACGTGGCTCGACTACTCGTCTGCCTGCGTATGCCGTAAAAAAAACAGAAACTTATGTGATGTGCGAAAATCCTAGCCAATTAAAGCCAATTATTGTGAACGACATCAGTCCAACCACTGTCAACTGCAAATGCTATAATGATCCCATCATAACGACGAGGCGCAAAGAGCGCCGCCCTGGCCTGGTGCCATCCCCCGGCGGCTGCCAATTCGTCTCGAGAGCGTGAGCATCTTCAGCCGAGGCAACTCACGCCAACTGGCGAGTGCACGCCTTGTTGCGCGCTCCGCACTCGCTGGATATGTATATTCATCCGTTTTGATGTTATTAATCACAACAGAGCATTAATTTCACCTTATCTTGCATCAGATGTGGTGCAACACTGACTCTATTAATTAGAATGTTCGTGATCACTGCCTACATATTGTGCTCAGTAATGAGGAAACAAAATGAGCACTCGCTTATGTTGTGAAGCAGAAAAAGCTATCGGCCAATTCACCGCGCCGCGCGCACCGGAAGCAATTAAATATCTAGTTCTTGTGCAAAGTGTTTCTGATGGTAATAAGTTCGAACCTAGATAAACGGGCTGCTAAAGCGGCGCAAAAACGAAACAAGTGGCGATATCATTGCAGCGTATTTAAATAAAGCAGGGAATCAATTATGATCAAAAGAAAAAGCAAAACTGGTACAAAGTACACGCGAGTACACAAGTTTGTAGACCTAAATTTATATTAATTTTGATATTGCCCATAAGTTCTCAAGCTCTCGAATTCCTTTGGCTGGAAATTGGTGCATGTTGGTCTGCAGCGTGTTAGAAGAGGTCCAAGGAGTCGCTTGTGGCCGCGAGGGGAAGTGGGGGAACGCTTTTTGCGTTGCATCTGCGGCCGCGTCTCTTAATTTAGTGGCTTATTTTAATTGTGCGCCGCGGCCGGCTCGGGCCCGATGGGGGCATTCAATGTAAATGCGCCGACCGCCGCTTAATGGGCCCGTGACGGCTCGCCATCTCGCCGTGGCGCGGACTAGCTCCTCGCGTCGCTCTAATGGACTACAATTAATTATATTTATTCGATTCAACAGTATTCTCGATAAGATACGCGTTAGCATAGGTTAACGCTCGTTACAATAAATGGATTCATATTAATGAGACGCTATGGGATTTTCTCAGAAGGACTGTCGACGACCATCCACATTATCATCGCGCACTTGAGCGCTGTTGCGTCGAAATATCAATTGTAACGCAATTTGAAGGGTTTCTATTTCTTTTTGGTCGGACGGTGACAGCTTCGGGTCATTTGCAGAGACTGCGAGACCCTTTATTTATGACGCCGCGGTATTGGGAATGCGCCGCTCGAGTTTGTCGCATTGACGGGTTCTTGTCCAGCTCGTTTTTGCGTCGCTGGAAAAAACGTGAGGAGCCGCGACAGGGCTGAGCGATGTTAGTGGATGTCGCGGGCGCGGAGGGCGGAGGGTGCCAGTGGCCGGCATAAATCGCAATGAAAAAGCGGACGCAGAGTTTTTTTGGTCCGGTTCTTGTCGTGCACACCGTGGCGTTTTTGCCGCGCTCGTCCCGCCGCGAGTGAGGCCGCGTTTTTGCGCGGGACGAGATGGTGACAGGCGCGCACCGAGTGCGGGCGCGGCGGCGCATTTGCATGCAGGCCAATGGCGGGTGCGGACACGCCCCGCGGCCGCCGCCTGGCCCCGCGCCGACCTCCAGACTGTTCCCGATCAGTCACAGAAATCTCCACCTCGACCGGTGCCACACTCGCTACCAGACATGGGCCACGTTCCTCCAACTCGTTTACGTTTGCCTATTAACGTCCCAAATCCGTCGGCCGCGTGACCCCTGCGCGATCTCCGGTCAAATGGAGACGGTAATAAAATGGGGCTATCAGATGCGGGTGGCGGTGGATGCGCGCCTCCAAATGGAATTTGCAAAAGTAATAGTAGGTGAGGCCCCTGGGGAAGGGCAGCCGTTAACAACTCTTTCGCTTGATAAATAACGGTGCATCTATTTCGCATCGGACGCCGTAAATAGTCGCCGGCGGAGGGAGCTCTTTACTTTGCCATAAAAGTAAATTAGACCTTTCAACATTTATACGATAAACTCGGTCGCAATGTTATTTATTTTTTTGTGAATTCTCCTTAGGTTTGATTCGTTAAAGCTATTTAAAGCCACGTTTCAAAAATAAAAATTTAAATTTCTTGCCTTAATAACATATACATGACATAACTGCCTCCGTAGCCTAGTGGTGGCAGTTTGTCGTTTGCTTTAGAAACCGTGCCATAGGCGTTTACTTTAGAAGCCGGAGGTCGTGGGTTCGATCCTGCGGGGATTCAACAAATTTTCATTGTTGTTTCCTAGTCGGTTAGGAAAATTTGAGCCGATCACTCAATTGTCCGAAAAGTAAGATGATCCATGCGTCGGATGGGCTTGTAAAAAGTCGGTCCACCCACCAACCCGCATAGGACCAGCGTGGTGGACCAAAAAATACGGACCAAAAATCCCCCTTATGGATAGAGGTGCATTAGGGGGGGCCTATGTCCAGCAATGGACTAACAAAGGCTGATTATGATGATGATGACATAACTGCTCCACGTGTAATAATACCTAGAATATGGAAGACATTATCATTTAATCAATAAAATATATGCGTAACGATTTTCATGTAGGTATAGTAGGCTGTTAATTTTATAACCATAATTTTAAGCAAGGTTTATTGAATGGCAATTCGCAAAAAAGTTAAAGTTCTTTTGAATTACGCTAGTAATGTTTATCACAAAAAAGGAAACGACACTGTGAAAAGAAAAATATAATAGGAGGAACCTAAAATGGAATAAATTCGATAACATAGAGTAATATAACAGCGACCGTCCAAAGTACTCGAGGTGTTTGCTCAACGAAATGAAAGACGCGAGTTCAAGTAATTGGATAAAGGATTGCCTAGAATAGTTTGCATAGAAACTCGGTTAAACTAAGTTAAACAGCATAGAGAGCAATATTCCATTAAGATAATTAGCCTTAAACGGAATTATTTAGAATACACGTTTGTGAATAGAATAAGAATATTTTGTGTGCAAACGATAAAAAATAGTGGCAATTAAAATAAAAAATATTTTTATCATTAAAATAAAACATTCGTCTTGACGAGTTTCAATTGACGTTTTCTTTTTTAATTACCAAAACAGTAGTTATCATAACACAATTCACATGGATAAAACAAAATAAAACAAATTTAAATATGTGACCTGCCTTATATTAATATATAGTGGATTATTCTTTGGGATTATTTGTAAATTTATCCCATAATACTTTCTGTTCTTTAGGCGAACAAAACTTATCGTGTTAATGATACAGTTTTACAGATTGTATCGCGTTTAATTTCTTTACAATTATTTAAGATTATACCCGACGTACCATAACTTTCCCAGGATCCATGTAAACGAGGCCGGCTAAGACGATGGGCGTCAAAATATCAGTGTTAGTTCAGACACCGTAAATTTTATATATAAAATTATGGATCCAATTTATGCACACTGAGCTGACAGTTGAGTGAGGAATATTTGGATCACAAGCATGTTCTTTATGGAAATTAGGATGTTTTTTCCTTGGTAGGAATCGGTATACTTTTGTTAGAATTGGTGGTTCTATTGGTAAAACTTGTACTATCTTCTTTCTATCCATTTCCTAACTAATCATGGCTCCTTTCCATACAGTTAACTAATAACGTGGACCAAAGGGTAAAAACTATTCAATCTATTGACTTACGTACTGTAACGGGATGTATAAGTTATACCCCCGGCCAATAAGAAGTGAAGTGTATATCAAAAGTCCATCGGATGTTACTTTTCCTCTACCAAATATCTAAAATATTTTAAGGCACTTGAATGATCGTACAAAAATCTTCGAAATTCGTTCTACTTGGGTTTTATTAAACTTTTTTATATGCTTTGCCTAGCCTTTAAACTCAAACGCTTGTGTTTAAGTTTAAAGAATGTTTTCAAAGTAGTGATTTCCAGCAGGATCAGGCAAAGCAGGATTCTTTCCCGCTCGCACCTTTAGGAAATATTCATAATTGCAAGTTTTAAATGATTTTTTCTTTTTTTCTTATAGAATAATCATGGTTAACTCATATTTTCTTGAAACGATTTTTACACTTTTATAAATTATCAGCATTTAACTCCTAATAGTGTTTAGTTATAAAAACAAGCTTTCCTTCAACATGCTATCGTATTTCAATCGACAGCCCCCGAGCGCAATAAAAAGCCCCGCACGGCACCTCATATTTCACGCTAAAGGGGTAGCTGACAGCTCTTGATGCGTCCTTCTTGGCGCTTATGCCGTTGCGTTAAAGTCGCAATTAGCTCGCACGGCTTCTACAATGGCCAAGAGTAAGTTACAGATGACAGAAGTTAAACTGCGCACCTATGGTGTTGATATGCGGGCGCGAGGGTTGCCCCAAAGCATAGCTCTTTGATGTACAGTTTTATATTAAGGCCCTTTAACTACACTTGTTATTCCTTTGTTCATTTGAAAAGTAATAGAAAACATGTTGTACACATTATGATGAACCCTTTACGTAAACGACTTAAGCAATTCCTAAAATATTTATCATGTGACACAGAAGTTTCCGCAGAACAACTGTGCTTTTATTCCAAAAATAATGTAATGTGTTATAATTAACCATTGCTGACATTGGAACTGTAACCGGCAGCCCTGCCGCTAACTGCCCGCGTCTCGTTAACAGGATAAATATACTAAATGCTCCCTAATTGTGGACCCTTCCCCCCTTCCCCAATTCCCGCGCCCCTCGACATCTGCTGGGCAACTTTTTTATCGCCGATGTCGCCACGAGAGCATCTCCTGACAAATTGCCTAAACAAAGTTAAATTGTCATAAAGCCGATCGAGCAGTAGTAGATCGATTAGCCATGACATTTGTAAAGTGTTGGTTTAGGTAAAAATACAGCCGGTTTATAAAAAATAATTCATAACAGAATGTGAAATATTAAACATTAGTGCATATAAATAATTTACCATAACTCACAATAATGAAGCCCTCGTCGACATTTGAACGCCGAGGCACAAGAAAGTGGGCAAAAGGGAATTCTGACAGTTTCTTGCTGCCTTGTTCCCCGAAACAAAGAGCAATATGCAAAAGAATTCACTAAAGATGCTCTTGCCTTGAGCGGCACGACGCGAACGACTCTACGTGGCTGAAATTTATTCGCGAATGTAATTATGTTGAAACATTTCAGACGTCTTAAAACTCCTTAAAGTATGCCTATTAAAAATAATCGAAAGTTTACCGAGCGAAACAAATTGCGCAACCTGTTTCGCTTGTCCGTGCATTTGCCTCCTCCGAGACGCGATCGATGTGTGGAACATAG
The DNA here is from genome assembly GCA_029286875.1 of Lamproptera curius. Taxonomy (NCBI): domain Eukaryota; kingdom Metazoa; phylum Arthropoda; class Insecta; order Lepidoptera; family Papilionidae; genus Lamproptera; species Lamproptera curius. The sequence goes on along the minus strand of JAGSMT010000272.1, from coordinate 119,899 downwards.
TGTGGACGCAGCGCAAGCTTTCATTGTGTGAACTGACAACTTTGGCCGTACCTAGTACTTTCGGGGCTCTAGTCAAAATTTGAAATTACTTTACTTTTATTTGGGCCAAGTCCTACTAAAAGTGAAGTAATTACAGTTGTTTTTTCACTTTCACTAATACTCGAGTTTAAAGCATTCCTGTAACTTTGGACCTAACTCTCAATTGCCCCAAAATTAAGATAATCTATCTCTCGGGTGGACGTGTAAAAAGATCTCGTCTATCAAACAGAAAACCTGTGGTCCGAATACCAGCATTATACTTTTTTAATGATTGACGTTTTCGAATAAACTGTGATTAGGAGTAAATTACTTTTTAATCGTAGTTAACAACACTGTAAACCGAAAAAAAGAAAGTGCAAGTGTAAACCACGCGGAAATAGAATATTATTTATATTGTTTAGTGTACACTGTTACTTTCAGGTAGTTGGGATTTACTATATACTTACCATATTACCAAATCTTTGGCATACACAAGGACATAAGAATTAAAATAAAAGCAATAAAGGGGCATACAATGTTAACTGATAAAATTGTTCTTGCTACTATTGGTTTCAAATAAAACGAATTGCAATAGAACATTCGTGCCGCATTTCTCTGCATGTTACACTTTTAGAAGTGTTTGAGACAGTTGTATTGTGTTATTCTGAAATATAATTTAATGTAATTTTAATAATATTGGTAGTTTCGGTTTCATATCTGCGTCTTACAAACATTTACATGTGTAACAATAATGTTCTCCAGGTTACGACTACGGCGGCCGATCTATATTGGAGATCAGCCAACTACGCAGGAGACATTATAGTGCACAAGTGTACGCGCTAACACAGGCGCACTCCCTGTTTATTTATACTCTCAAAACCCGATGGGACGGAGAACCGGAGAGAGATCAAGCGCAGGACCGACTTTTTACATGCCCATCCGAGGCATGGATCATCTTACTTTCAAGACAGTTGGGTGATCAGCCCAAATTGCCCTCACCAACTAGGAAACAACAACGAAATTTGGTTCAGTTCCCGCAGGATTCGAACCCACGACCTCCGGTTTCTAAAGCACATGCCGTTACCACTAGGCTACGGAGGCAGCCTTTTACTTGTATAGTAGAAAAATGTAATTGTTGTAAATAAATTGTTAAGTAAGAATGACGCTTTTTGCCTGTTCCAATTAAACAGGTTGTATTCCTAAGCGTATTCTTTAGTTTACAGTTTAGTTCAGGTTTAAATTAAAATAAAATTGTATTAATTGAAGACAACAACAGAAGAGATTTCGGTCGTATAGGTACTTGCTCATTATATATAGTTCATTAGTTTTAATTTTTTTATAAATGATTTCAATCTAAACTGAACAAAATTTGGCAAGTGTTTGGATTTTTTAAAAGCTTCGAAAGTAATACTCACACCTGTATTACATATTGGCATTAATACTCATACCACACCATACGCATGAAGGCAAACTAAAGCACTCTTAGGGCACGCTTTTTCCTAGCTAGATGGATTTGATCCGGCGAACAAGTGGATTATGAGTGCGTGGTATCTCTAATAGCCGCCAGAGGCGTGTCGGATGGCCGTTGGCGGATTGAATTGTCACGTGCTGTTCGGTTGCGGTGCAGTTGCGGTGCGGGTGCGGTGCGGGTGAGGCGAATCGCAAATGGGCCCCGGTTGTTTATTTTGCTTGGACGGCGCGCCACGCGACACGCTCACCTGCGTGGGGTCCATTATAAAGCCATTTGAGGAGGACATCTCCGCGAAGGACGGGCGCCCGTGCCCCACACCTTCCGAGCTCTCCGCCACGGTAATGACGCGTAATTTCATTACCCTATCCGACCGATGCGGATCCTGATTGTGCCCGTTAATGCGCCTTTACGGTCGCGACGCCAATTCATTTTTTGCCCTAGCTTAATTCACTTTGCGGCAATTCATCTTGCATTGCGATTGAACAAATCGCGCAATCTCTTTTAATATTCGCCTCAGCGGCGCAGTGTCGTTGCTCTTTCTTGATAAACATAATGTATGTACACTCGGTTATTACTTTACAACTCGTCGACACCTGAAGAGTAACCAAACGATATTTTGTTTAAATTGAAAACACAGTACCAATTGACATCCTAGCATTGCGCTCTTGGAAGCCGGAGGTCGTGAGGTCAAATCCTGTCAGGATTTATCAACGGTATATAAATGGCTGATCTGAAAAAGAGATGGCTACCGTATTCGTAATCGACTCGAGAGGCATTGTTGTATAAAAAGTCTTTTCATGGATCTTTTCGCGTTTATTTACAATTTTTAATTCCCTACTCGATTCCCTATTCCAAAATTAATTATACACGACCTATTATGTTATGATGAATGATATCAATATAAAAAAATCACATAAACGACAATTAATTTTAATGAATTTAATTAATTAATTATACAATAATATATTATTTAATTGATTTAATTTTAATTTAATTTAGAATCGTACATGTAACGATAACTGACGAATTGAGATCTCAATCAAAAGAATGAGCGATAGTCGCCCAATATCAATATCATCTAGATCTTCAGGGTTAAATTTGATCATTTAAATTAATACAATTAACAAGCTGCAATTGTACAGCATGTTTGCTTGTGTAATATATTGGTTATTAAATTAATGTTGTGATATTATGCATGAGCCATTGTAGATGATTTTCTTAGTATCATCATTTAGGTTATTGTTATTACGTCAATTATAAGTCGATCACAAATTTTTCATTTCACAAAAAACTTTTCATTTTATTTTTCTAAGATTCCATTACATCGCACATATCTTATTTGAAAAGGTGAAATAATTACAAAGTTAGAGTTTGTGCCGATTGTCAGAATCTAATGCTAATAGGATTCTTTAAAAGAATTTACTGTGATTTGACAATAAAAAACTAATGCTTTTGATATTCTCAATCGATTTGAATACTAACAGTTGAATACAATATAATAAATCGGCCACCTACAATAATAAAAAGTATTTTGCGAGATAAATCCTTACAACTTTATGCTAGAAAAAAATATTATATGTTTGATTACTATTTTTTAAACATAACAAAAATATTTAAATATAAACAAAAATGTCTGCACCTTTTGGCTAAAAGATTTGTTAGAGAACACTTGTTTCAAATATGTCTTTAGTTTATAACAGTTTAAAGTACTATTTAATAAGCTAACAATATTTCCAACACGCATAAATTCCAGTCAGAAACTCATCTGCTTAGACTTGTTTGTGTCAAGTACACTTAAAATAAACTAAACATTAGCTTGTGTCAGGCTACTGCCGGACACATAAACAAATGACTACAACTAACTCACGTAGCCTCTGTACGCGGGGCCTTCTCTTTTACACCTATTTCGTGGGGACGGAAGCTTCCTGCGAACTCTGTGTTAGATGAAGCCTACCATACAAGAGTGCGAAAGCTTAACGTCTGTGTCAAAAAAAAAACTGCTAGATATAGTCCTCCCTTTAAATTAACTAATTCACATTGTTATGGGAATAGGAAAATTTAAATCTAAATGGCTAAACACGATCAATGCGTATTAAACTATTTAATTTTAATGATAACGGTGTAAGTTGTAACGTGCTATCTGTAAATATGAGATCGGAGGAACGCTAAGCTGGATTTGGCAGCAAGTTGAGCGTGACTTGTGCTCGCCTGTCCGACTTAATGCGGGTAATGAAGCGAGCTGGTGGCCAAACAGCAAAAACCACTAGCCCTTTACTCGGACACCGCAAAAAGGTTAACAGGTATCCAAGACTAAAGAGAAAGTGGAAGTAAATGTTACATATCATTGATTAACATAGAGAGGGTGGAGGACTTAGTTTACCATGTTCTGAACATTAATAGTAACCTGTTAAGCTTGTCGTACACATCTATTGAAAAGATTACAAATATGCCACTTAAATAACATACAGCTATAAATACGAAATAGCGGAGTTACAATAAGCAGTTGAGCGTTTCCAAACTGGCTTGGCAAAAAGTTTTATGTTCAGTGCACTTGACACTACATAGCATAAAATTAAGAAGAAGACTTTCTGATAGGAATTTATTCTAGCTGGGGATATAATTTATGGAATAAGGTAAGAACTATTCGGAACAACAGAAACGAGAGAGACCTAAGTACGATTCTTAGAAAAGACGTAAAGATGTTTTAAAAATATTTTTGTATATATTTATAAATATCATATTCGCATCTAATAAAAAGTAAATAATTATTTTATTTAAATTTCAATTTCCTATAAGAAACAATGTTGTTCTAAGCAGTTAATTTAACCTTTTCATGTTTTTCGAATAATATACATTTGTTTGTAAAGAAAGCAAACAATATATATATATTATGAAGCAGATGAGACAATTCATAAGTGACTTTTTTGTACTAAAATTTGTCATTAGAATTGTCACACTTCATGCATTTATTAAATCACCATTTCCTTAATCACAATACAAGAAAGAAACTTGCCTAATTGCTGTGATGTGTGTGATTTAGAATTCTCGAAAAATTTATAAGGACGGAAGATGCAAGAGAAGGGTTAAATTTCTATCCAAAGATTTGCATGACATATTGTTGTTGTTACAAAAGAACCACCAAGCGAACTCGACAAACAGAAATAATTGTTATTACGTAAATGTAACTGCAACTATGATTAAATGCTCCTGTCGATTACTTGTATATGAAAATAAATGTTGTGATGCAGTTATCGTCGCTGAAGATTGCTTCAAATCGCGCCGTCATGGTGGTCGTTGGTGACCATCAGTGCCTCTGCCATGCTCAATTCCCACGGTGAGAGGAAGGCAGAGGAGGGGCAGGGGGGAGGGGGGCTCATTGGGTGTCAATTATTCAATTACGCCCCGTCCCATGGGAAGGCACCGCGTGCAATTGTCTCTCCGCCGCCCGTCGCCACTTTATCTCTTCGGCCTCTAATTGCGCGCATCTCGCGACAATTGCATTTGAAACCGAAAGTGAATGAAATTAAGCGATGACCTTCAGTTGGAGCCGAGGAACATTCGCCACACTCCATAAGCCTAAATAATATAATAAAATAATAGGAAATACACTAATTAATGCACAATAAAAAGTATCACTACTTTAGATGAAGCAGAGGTTCGTTAAACAAATCCTGGAAAATATTTATTTTATACGAGTATACATTTTTAAACCTTTAAAAAGCATACATTGTTCTTTCAAGAATGATTGAAATAAAATAAAGTAATTAAGTTGAAGCAATAAATTCATAAGTAGATTTTTACATGATATGCTTACTTTAAATGAAGTGTCGTGAAATAATAAAAACAAAAAAGAAACAAATATAAACATCGCTTAAACTCAATTTTTTTATCTTCTACGTTAAAAATATCACATTTTCGAGGTTTTTGTTGCAAAGACGTGCAAAGCAAAAAAAAGCAAATCAGCAAGCTACCCGCGAGATATTTTTTCGTTTTACTTTTATAGTCCAATAGAACGGAAATCCGTCACGACCGGAGGGAAATAAGGCGCAGAACAAGGTTTTTACCGATTTAACCCACGACCTCCGGTTTACAGAGGCACCAGTGTACAGGGGCTGCAATGGCGAATAAACTCTCAAAAATAGATTTATATGTATATATTTTAGCATAGACAGAAACAAGCAATTTACTGTTGTCGTTAGAATGCACCTTAAACCTATTGTAGACCATGGATAAACACAGTTTTCTAAATTTCAATGTATTAATTATTCAATGTATACCTATAAAAGCAAACGTAAAACGCTCTACAATATAAAGTCTCAATTCTTTTTCATCCCTTTATTACACATGCGCATACATTAATGGTGCAAATGAGATTAAAACAGCCGTTGTCAATTGAGACGAATATTCCGGAACGGATCGCTTATAAATAACAGGGCGGCTCACTCTCAATTAGTTTCGTAAAAAGCGTCACAGAAGAATAGAATGCACATAAAGATCTAAAATGGGCCGAAGGAGCTCAAACAAATGGTTTAATTGTCGGCGCCGCACCATGGTTAGGGGCCATAAATCTAGTGGCCATGCGCGAATTATTCAAAGGGGCCGCCGGATCCACTGGGCCAAGGCGCCGACCTCCTTATTCGTCGCTGTGTTACAATTAGTGATGATGCGAGCTAATTAATTTCACATTCTATGAAAATAAACTCCAATTAATGCCATTTGCCTATTGGAAGCACCTACACAGTTCCTCAATAAAGATCAGCGAACAGCAAAGAACGTTTTAGATAACAAAAAGACACACAAATCCTTATAAAGCTTGTTAAACTCATGTCCCATATTTTTATGGATTTTATCGACTTTAATAGAGATCATAATACTGTACTGTAACGAAAACTATTAATCGGTGCATTGAAGCACAATATAATTTATGCCAATGCGCTCTATTATAATGAACTGACTTGTTCTGTTAAATTATTAAATGTTTCAGGACTACTTTATCAACATAAGTTTAAACTGTTATATATAGTACTTTATTTTTTGCCAAAATAAAGTTTATAATTAAACACTCTCTATGCGGTTAATTGCCTCAACAAAACCATACAACTTTTAAATGAGCCGATTTATCAATTAAGATTCTGATTTTATAATATTTTCAGTATGTTTTCTATGTAGTTATGCGGTAGAAAGTACTATTAATTTATACGTAATTTAACCAACTGAAGAGTGAGTCGACTGCTATTGCTCATATCAATCCTTTGACACCTACAATTATTTTCCACAGGGCGATAGGCAACTGCCTATCATAAACTAATGCCAAGCAGAAAGGTAAACAAAGGAGGTTGTATAGGTTACATATTAGGAAATTTGTACACCCGGATGTTGTATTACAGCTATTACGATTGAAATTTATAAAGACCACTAACGACCACTAACAATTTTTAAATAAACTTTTTTTTCAAAAGATTGCGTAAACTTTCCAATAGCCTGACTAATTGTCTTGATTTTACAAAAAAACAATTGATTTAAAATTATCTTAACAAGCAGTTGTTATCTGGGTGAGTGATGAGTCATTTTAAAAATTGGTTAGCATTATTTCATATTTTTCAGTATAATAGACAAACATCGGATCAATAAATGATTTGGTATTTTAAGTGAACGCACGATCGAAACGCGTATTGCTTTATAGTAATTATAATCAATTTAAATACAATTAATCATAAGCATTTAACTTCAAGAGGTGCTTAACTTCGGGTGATATATAAAACAATCAATAATTGGCCGGATCGGGCGAACAATGCGTTCTGGCGTGAGGGCCGGCGTGACGGGCCGCGGAGGCTGCGGCGGCGCAGATCGCAATCTGGCGTCGGGGACACAATGCACGGCTGTCGGCGGCGGAACTAGTCGAAGCGGCTGATTCACGGCGCCGGCCTCTTCCTGCTGCCGTCGCCCGATAACGGCTTATCGCGGCGCCCTCGCACAATCGCGCCCTATCGCGCCATCGCCGTGAAATATTCCACCTCGGGCACAATGCGCTCCTCCGCCTCGCCTTGTGGCCGAGCGCCTCAAGGTGCTCTTCGGGAAGGCGCGCACTCAGGACCCGCGCCCGCGGAAGCGTAATTCACGCCGGCGCGCTCCTCATGCAAAGCGAGCGTCCCCGTGCCCATCGGCCACACGCGACTATGAGCCGTATGCCCACCGCGGCAGGGTTCGTTTCGGCACCCGCCACCGCTCCCTTGGCGGGGGTGTCGGCCGTCGCTTACAGGAATTTGAATGTGCGCCGCCGGTAGCGGCCCCAGATAGGATCGCCTCGTTAGCGATATCAGATAGCGCGCCGGTAATTGGCACCGCCTCGGCCTCCGCGCGACACCATTCATACGGCGCGAATGTAAATGCGCCTTATCAACTTTTTGTGCGGCGCGAGCGGACGATCACTCCAATAGATCGGCCCGCGCTCTGTCCGGCGCCACAATCTGATCGCGTGCATTGGGGCTCCTGTCCCGAGCAATTACGCGCTATGACCACTCAAATATCAGCTCCTCGCGGGGCTCGTTGCGAACGACACTTGGGTGCGTTACTACAACATCGTTCGCATGCGCCGGAGAGCGCGCCCTCGCTAATGGCCCCGCGAGGTGTCGGACATTTGCATACAATGCTGCGCCGCTGTCGCGCCGTAATTGCGCCGCGACGGCTCTTATTCGGATACGATCTTCGCCTGCTGCCGTATCTGGTGTTGTAAGCGGAAACATTAGGACCGGTAAACACATAAAACATAAAAATGCTACTAATCGTTCACATCAAACAAGATGCCCACTTCATAATGTCATCTGCCATTATTACCTTCTAGATGGCAGGACTAGAAGTAAATATCATTTAAGACAAATAATGATTTTAGAAGTGGAAGGTCTCTTTTTGTACTGGGGGCCGTCTGGGGCTGTACCACCGCGGTGTTCTGCCGCCTGTGTTTAATACAACTGTGTTCCGGTTTGAAGGGCATTGTAGTCTGCGTATTTTCTGCTAAACGAAACAACATCCTATGTCTATTGGTAGGCAGGGCGTAGGTGATACCCTGATATTGCCGATGACATTGGGCGTTGGTGCCCGCTTTCATCACGTGGCCCGACTGCTCGTCTGCATAAAAAAATACCATAACCGATTTAGGCCGCCCTAGCACGTGAGATTGTGAACAATGTTAAGAATTAAACGGCAACCTACAACAAAGAGTACGGACAGCGTGTCTGCCAAGCTAGTTTTATTTAATAAAGAAAATCATAATCAAAATAGTAAGGATATGTACTAATAAAATATAAAAATTTCTTGAATAGTAAAAAAAATAATTTCTCATTAACGTCATCCATCAAAATTTCAGATGTCGTATCACATTGTTTTAAGCAAAAGCGTAAGACACAATCAGTAAACGTCCACTAGGGGATGGGTGCAGCGGCGTGCGGTGCATCGCGCGGCCCCAAAGGCGAGGCGCGAGGGCGCGGCTCGTGCGCGTGCGACAGATGCGCGCCAAATCGCTCGCAACGGGACACAAGGATCGCAGCTTAATGCACTCCTTTATCGCTTTTTTGTAGCGGTGCCGTAATCATTTGGCGTTTTATTATCGGACACCTCGAGGCGACACTTGGCACTTTCTTTAATCGACGCCTCGGCAGCGAAACGCATCGATTCACGTTTAAATAGATATACTAATAATCAGACGACACCTTTTGCATAATCAAACCAAATCAATAACTTTTTTGTCATACTGTATTTCTAGCCTATTTAACATAAGTTGAATTGTGTTACGATGATATTAACGTGTTATTTTTCCTAACCCTTTTAACAAATTATCTTAAATATATATACAATACGCTTAAAATTCATCACTTATAAACAGGTCGCACGTACTTGGCTCATCGGCCAATATTTTCCTTAACCACTAGACAACAATATTGAAATAATTGGATATTTCAGACAAAATAAAGATTAGCAAATGAAGCAAATGTTGGCAAATGAGCGCCAGAGGGCGATCAATCAAAAGGTCGGGCATCCGTTCTCTTGAAATTATCAGAAGGGAATATATCACCTTTGCTCGCCGCATGAACGATGTGTCGGCCCGCGTTAATTGCAATTTTTTCATGCATTCGAATATGTTTTCATGCACATACATTTAAAAGTATTAAGTATTACTTTAACTCGTGACTCCAAACGAGCGCAGTAAAATACTTTACAAAACATTAACTTCATAAAAGTGTATAAAATTACCAACGCTTTATACTAAGAGCCGTCCGCGAAATGTGGTAACGCGATAACGCGAGCAGATTTGGCGGAATAATGCGATGCACTACAATCGCGAAGCGGAGATAATGAAATTGTAATTGCGCCCAAAAAGGCAATTATGCGCGGGATAATGAGCGATCGGCTTAAGAGGCGCAGACGCCTTCATGCCCGAGCACTGCACTCTGCATAATGCTTATGATACTTGGCTGCAATCGAGGCAATCAGTTGCGGTTTCGGGAGCGGCTCACATCAACTGGTTCTTAAGATCTTTATGGCACAATTGTGCCCAGAGCTTTCTCTGATTTACGCCGCTCTCGGACGGAGCTTAGAATCGATGACTTTTAAAATGCACGCGTGTCTCGGGAGGCCTCGTCCGCGGCGCAGTACGGCCTTCGGTCCGGTCGGCGGGAAGCTCTGAGGTCGATTCCAAACCACAACTCATTTTATATTGAAATTAGCTTCGACGGCTTCGGCAATCTTGCGAGAATAATTCCTCCGTGTAGCACATGATGCGTAATGGGTGTTCGGTGTGAAATTGCGCTTCGTAATTTTATAACATTCGTTTCAATGCAATCGATAAAAAGACATCGTAAAGAAAAGACGCACGCTCCGTGAACTTGCGCCGCGCGGGGCACATTCATCTCATGGCACTTATCGCTATAAACATTTATTTTGCTCCAATGGATGTCAAATTAATTATGATACATGTTTGATGTAATTTATTTTGAACGGAAAGTAATTAACGATAAATAAACATTTGTTACAAAGAAATATGTAAATTTTAGTTGATGCATTTAATAACTTCTGAAAAACATCCATTGGCTAACGCTGATTAAATCGACATCCATTGTTTGTAATGATAGATGGTGAGCCTGTAGACAAGGGCTATTGTTAAAATGATTTGAAAAAGTATCGATTCCATTACCGGTGAGGTTTGCATAATGTCTGCAATTAAGTAATGCGCTAATGATCGGCGGGCGATTTGTTCGAGGACGGCGGCGCTCTCATTAGGATGCGAGAGCTGAAGATTTGCGTCAGTTCAATGAGGGGCGACTGAGCCGAAGAGCGGCGGCGCCGATAAAGCGACAGGGGAACTGAATTAGCGGAGGGCAGGCGACGAATTAGCATCCAATTAGGTCAGGAGGGCCCGATCGATGCCCTTATCAGCTCAGCATATTTTATGCAAATCTGGTGGCTTTACGGTGTGGTCGTCTCGCGGGCATCCGCTATCGCGGTTCGCTGAACGGTTCAGGTTCTTTTGATTAGCTTTAGATAGATTTTTAAAGCCTTTTGGAATATCCGGTGGCCGTTTAAATGACAATTATGTACGGAATACTAATGCCTTTTAGGTATATTTAGGTATGTTAAAAAACCTACTTCAAAATTAAAATTATTGTACAATTGTTCTTAAGTCTTGATTATGATTTTAGTTTGGCAAACACGCTATTTACATATAGTTTTTTATAAGAACTACTACTAAGTTCCTGATCATTGACATTGTAGAGAGTCTACCAATTCACGAGGAGTGCAATTCTAAATCATTATCTTTAATATGCCACCATAGAGCACGATCCATACAAAATAGTATAACCGAGCTGGGTAAGTCGTGTTATGAAACTTAATTTTAAAGCTGCCGGTCTGGGCGGACGAGGGGAGGGTGGCTGGTGCGGTGGATGGTGTGCGCTATCAGATGAGGCGCGGGGCCGCCGTGCTCCGCCGGTGTATGGTAATATTTCGCTCGGGCGTGCGCCGCTTAATTATATGATATCGCGGCGGGCATCGCCGGGTGTCCGCGCTATCTCATCTCGCGCTCAGCCATAACTCAGCCGCGGCGGAGGCCCGCCCGCCTAACTGCCTCTAACGACGCCTATCCGATATCGCCCCAGCTGGCGCGCTCGCATAAAAACACGCTCCGGCCCATTGTTCGGCTGCTCACTCCGGAAACGCAAGCACGGTCAATTTAAAACCGAACTGAACCTTTGACACCTCCACTTTGAATCACATTTTCTACTTCATGCTATGTTCTAGGTATACTACCATTTCTAAAAAATCTGCTACAAATTCTCGATAACGTATGTACCTCCTTCTTCAGGGAAATAACCGTTTTGTTTATGTAATACTCAAATTGTAAGACGATGCGGAAGCTCTTAACAGTATAATGTGCAATCTCGAAAGGCATCGGCCCCACAAAGCGGCCTGAACCCTCCGAGAGCTGAGAAGGCATCTAGCATCTCGGGCGCGTTGCAGCTTCCCACGCGATAGGGCCATCTATCCGCAGTGGCCCCTGAGTATATGCATGCACTGTGCGCGCGGAGGCACGTCACACACTACCTCTCCCCTCCCCTCCCCCTGTCCCGCTCAGGAATCCCCGAAACGTGACGTATGCCGAATAACGTACCACGGCGACAGTTTCGACGCGAGATAGGGATCGAACCGATCTATCATCGTGGTGACAAAGTAATGGAGACGTGTTATGCATGTTCCACGGTGGAGGCTTCAAGTGTGTGAACATAACACAGCGGCTGATTAATATCTTTATGGGTTGCTCCCGATGTACTTTTACCATTTGAATGTTATCTATCTTTTAATAATACGGTTGTAATGATACGGCTTGTTAATTATACGGTATCTTGGATAAAACGTTCCGCCTAAATTGCTCCCAATCACCATTTGGAGCGAGGCCAAACTGCCGCGACACCTATTGCCGCCAACAGCGCACAAACTCACAGAGAGTCTTCATTATTCACTACTCGTGTTGTTTAAATGCTAGCCTCTCAAAAACTAAATTTTTCTTACATAGATGGAAAGAGTTAATAGTAAATGACGTGTACAGTGATAGATTTTATGTTCATGACGATCATTATCATCGCACGTACAACATATTTGACGTAGACACAATATTCGAGCATCGGAATGAGCTAGCGCGACGCTCGTCGGGTCCGTCCGGTGCGCGGCGCGTGCGCTTAGGATGCGAGCCGCGCGCCGCACACCTGCGCCGCGCCTGACCCGCATACTGCCCGCTCCGTTCCACTAATTGATCCTCTTCGCTCTAATATTCGTTACATACGTCTAACGACGTGGTCCTTGGATGTGCGATCTGACGTTTCTATACTGATTATTAGAGCGCAATGGATAATAAAGGCGTTAACCCTTATAGACACAGTAAAATTGCTACGGAACACGTGATAAGCCAAAATAGATAGTAAACAATAAATTATGTTTTTATGCAAATAAATTTTAATGACACAGGTAAACTTGCAGCAAAAAATAGACCGTATGCAGATGTAGCGTAATCTGCCTCAATTAATTAAATTGCTTAAAATTCGAAGATATTCATATTTACTGTAAGTTGTAAATACAACCGTGCTATTACTTTCGTGGCCTCGTGTATCGAAGTCATAGATCTGAATCCTGTGGGGTCTCATAATAAACTTATCACTGTTTTTTCCTAGTAGGTTAGGAAATGCGGGCTGATCAAGCGATCGCCAGCAAAAGAAGATGAATTATGCGTCGAATAGCCATCGAAAAAGTGGGTTCTGCGCCTGATCTCTCTCCGCTCGTGTCGGTTATCCGTCCTACGAGAGAAAAGGAAGAGGCAGTGTAACTGTGTTTACACTTACATTAATATATTATCTCCTGTGTACTTTATAATATATTACATTATTATAATTTCAATCTATCATGTAAGTTTGTGCCACCATATCCATTGTAATCGGATCTGCTTCAGTGCTTCAAAATCCTGACATCTTTTAAGTACGGTCTTCGTTTTACTATAATGTCATAATAATATGAACATAGTAATATGTCTCTTAGACGGCATTGTGGTTTAAGCCATGAGATTAAGATTTTTTTTAAGGAATTTGAGGAATTCTAAAATTTTATTTGCACGAGGTTGAGCCTTATTCAAATTGAGAATCAAAGCATTGCCTTGAATTTCCTTTCGAAATGCCTCCTGGCGTTGTTATAAATAAGATTAAAATGGTCATTTTTATCATGTACATATATTCGACTTTATGGTAAATCTATTCAAGTTGTAGTATTTTGCAGAAAATTGTTTTAGTCTCTCTATTAAAGTTCAACCAGCGTTTTCACATCAAGAAAGTCATTTTTAAAGACGTAATTTCAATTGATGTCGATTAAGTTTTAATAATTTACTTATTCTTCATTTTTTTCTCTATTTATTGCTCAGTCGACAAGACTACTGATTATACAATAAAAAAAATAAACACAGAACACCTTTTACGAAAAAAAGGAAATCGCAAAAACAGTGCACGAAGCCTAGCAAAAAGGTAATATTTCCTTTGAACACATACGCTACAGATTAAGAATCTCCTTCCTTTTGAAAAACACCTAAAAGTAACGGGTAGTGACATATGGCTATCGGGAAGACCCAAAATGGTAGACTATAGATAATATTACAATACTACTATAGATAACTTAGTTGGGGCTAATTAGATAAATGCCATAATAGCCGATAGTAGTCTGATCAAGTTTATCTATGCTTTTGGACATTCGGCCATTATAGTTAATGCGTGAAGTAACAATAACATGTTTTGTATCTAAAATGCTCACGATACTTTTAAGAGGGCTATGACACATTGTCAGATGTGCGACCACGTGTGGTGGCACTTCCTTGACACGGCTCCATTAGGCGACCGGCCAATCGATGCCTTCAGTTGGAGGAAGCAATTGGGCGCAACCTTTTTGGCGCGACGACCTTCGCGGCTTCGCTCACGAATACAGAGCACGCTTCGTCCAATTAACGACGAGCCTTAATTCAGGCAAATAAAATCAAGGTTTAGATCAATCGATATAAGTAATTTTGACATATGCAAAAAGCATACTGAAAATTTTATTGACGGCTTCGGCCTTATAGCTAAGAAGATGCGGGTTCGAATCCTGTTGGACCCTTTCGGTTGTGAAGGCCAGATACTCTTCGTTGATGTTTTTATCCACCCTGTATCTACATAATACTTTGAAAAAATAGCTAGAAAAGAGAAGAAAATTCTAAATACAGTTTATTTGGCGCAGTCTTTTAATTTTTTCAAAATCTTAATATTTTTGATGTATTACACTACATACTTAAATTCAATTACGTAACAGCCATACTGGTGTATGCTACAATAATATACTGAAAGAGATAAGCCCTGAAGAGAACATTTTCCTATAGGGCAATAGGTCCGGCGGTTGCTCAAACTTTGACGATAGTTGGACAGTTGGCTCAGCAAGGTTTCGGAGACAGCCATCTATAATATTGAAACTCAGCATTGTTAACTTTAGAACTTACCAACATTCTCTTGACCTCCTAGTCGATACCGACACAGGCGGCCGATCTGTATTATATCATCAGAGATCAGCCAACTTTAAAGGAGATGTTATAGTGCACAAGTATACGTGCAGACACAGGTGCATTCCCTATGCATGCACTCTATTATTTCGATATAAAAATAACCGTCTCGACCGCATGGATCATCTTACTTTTTAGATAATCAGGTGCTCAACGCAATCAACTAAGAAACAACAATGAAAAGTTGTTGAGGCTCCGAAGGATTCGAACCCACGACCCCGGTTTCAAAAGCGCCACCACCACTACCACCAGCCTATGGAGGCATTTGAAATTGAGACGGAGAGATTTGAGATTCTATTACGTTCTGTACCTACTATTAAGTTAAAGACTAGCCAGTGTTATTATTCAAAAAGCCAAACTGTTTTACCACCCTTTCACCTTTTTTTCTATCGATTGCGACTGTATTTATTGTAGAAAAAACATAAATAAAAAAGTTACAGTCGTAAAAAATTAATACAACTTACGCTGTGTACATTTTTATGGCCCTGAATTTCTTTCGTTTGTTCTAAAGTAAATGTATTAGGTAATTGACACATATCAAAATCCAAGATTCATTTAAATAAAGTTAAACTTGTTAAATATCAAGAGAAATAAAAATTAAAAAAATAAATGCCATTCTAACTGTTTTCTTAACGGCATCTTGTTCTCATTCCATACTGTGTTATAATTAAAAAATAAATAAAACACACGAATATGTCATTTTTTAAATGTAACTTCGGGTATTAGTAAAAAGAGTTATCGCCATTTTATTTTAATCTTTACTCAAATATAAGTAATAAAATCATTCTTTATAAATCGGCATTAAAATGCAAAATATCTTTAGTACACAAACAACATCATCGATTATTTACGTTTGACAGTCATAGATTTAAATGATTTCAATTTTATAGGCCACTATTCTTTGCCTATTTGAGCAAAAAGTTTAAATATAATATTTGTTCCGTATGTAACGTGACGCTGTGTTACGTATGTAAAATGTTAAATGAGAAAATATACGTTAAAACGTTTTTACAAAAAGAAAATTCAATGATCATCAAGATAATATTTTATCTTCTTTTAACTTTTGTTAGGTTGTAACTCGGTAATTCGAAAGTTTGTAAGGTCGTAACACTCGGTCTTTTGTTAAATATCTTTACACTATATATATGCCTTGGGTCACAATAATGTCGCAATAAGCAATGCCACCTGAACAGATACTTTTATTTTATAGGCTAATCGCTCCCCTTTAACCATAAATATTGCATATTGATTTACAGTTACGTGTATGCATAAGCAACGGTTTCTGGTGACCGCTGAGGTCCGTCAAAGTTCCACTTGTGCGAGTGCCAACGGCTCCTCGTCTTCAATACCGTGCAATTAGTATACCCAAAGGCCACGGTTATCTGCATAACTAGCTCAATAATTAGCCCGATACAAGCCTGGGATTAGTTTTACATAATCGACTGAAGTCTTCTGCGTTCGTTCGAAGCAGCTGACGGAAGTGAAGTGTTAAGGAACAGTAAACAATTCATATCATTATGGTATCTTGTGAATATCCTTAAAGAATCCCTATTCGTTTAATGCGACTACCGATTAATACAATACTTTGTAAATCGACTGTGAAGGTTCTTATTAACCGTAAGGCCCAATAATTTGGGAGAATTAGGTTAATACTTCATTCAAATATTATTTAAGTTATGAAGGCTAGACTCTTTTGTTTTAATGTTGATTATTAACGCTGCAACAAAAGATTGTCATCATCATCATTAGTGTGTTAGACCATCTGTGTTAGTCCACTGCTGGATATAGGCCTCCTCTAATGCTACTCCTTCTCCATTAGGCTGTTTTTGGACCGTATCTCGCCACGCTGGTCTAATGCGGGTTAGTGGGTGGACCGACTTTCTACGTCTAAATTAAGGTAAATTAGCTCGTGTAATTATTGATAAATACATATTGTTTTCCGAGTCGATTCTGACTACAGTCAGTACTATTGAGGCACCAATCTATGCAGAATAATAATAACACAAAGTAAAGCTCTCTAATTCTTTCTCATAGTGAGAATAGACGCAACCGGAGACCGATCAGGCGCATTTCTGATTTCTTACATGCCCTTCCGACGCATAGATCGTCTTATCTTGGAAGCAACTGGGTTGTCAGCCTTTATTGCTCTAGCCGACTAGGAAAACGCCAACGGAGTTATTGTGTCCTCACTGAACCCCTAATCAGAGTCGAACCCAGAACCTTTATGTCTACCGCTAGGCCATTCACGTACTTTACAACTGACCTGGAATGGAAGCAGTTTAAAGAAAATTACACAAAAAGCAAACAACCGACTGTACAGACTAAGTGGCTCATTTCTAAATGTTACGTCCTTATGCACTAAAATGTATAGGATAAAACATAGTTTTAAATCTGGATATAAACAAATGTACGTAGTTTTTCAGTTGGCTAGAGTTAGGTTTAGGGGTTTTCACCAAATTACTTAAAATGGTGCGTCGGATAGGCATGTAAAGTGTCTGTTTCGGTTTTTAAAACCATCTTTGGCACCTGTTACTGGACACCATTGCCTTTAAGTTGAATGGCATCTTGGCCATACAATAAATGCAGTTGACTTTGCGTCGTGAGTATAAACGTCAGTTGCACTGCGTAAAATCTTATTTTGAGGCTTGTAATCCGTCCATTATAGTATGAACTAGAATCGTTAGTCTCACAGAATGTATTTATTTAAGTTATTTATATAATTTTTGATTATTTTACGTTCGTAAATACTTATAGTCATAACATAATAAAGAATTTTTGACTCCTTAGTTTTTAACCACACATACATATAATTACAAATATTTTTGATAGGTCTTTAGGTGTCAACAACAACAACGACTCTAACAATAAAATAGTTCGACATTAAAATGGAACTAGCAAAAGGAATACAATAAATTGATTGTCAACTTTAGATACAATAATAAGTTTTTAGTGTACATATTTAGGCTCATCATTTAGTTTTGCAGTTAATTTTATCTCGTTACGTTTTCTAAACTTACTCATCCGAAAGTGAATCATTGTCGCAATAATGAAGTTAAAAGCGTTGTTATGTATTGTGTTGTTACTGAATGAAACCGGTTTCAAACAATGAAACAACGTAACCTATATCAAGTTCAAAGCTTGTTTTGCATTTTAGTGACATTTTATCATTAAAATATGCCCTTGCTAGACGTACATAAGCACATATAGAGCAAATATATGAATATCAACTCGCAGTTTTGAGTGACATTGTTTTCAAATATTTAGCTCTGCTATAGATTATTTCGTTCCTCATTAGCAATATTAACACGTTGCCTTCTGTGTATTCCACGTGCCAAATGAATCTTAGTAATAAAAGATATCTACATTCAAGAAGGCGCGCATGTCGTTTTTTAAGGATGGCTCCGTTTGAGTTATTTCTCATAACAGTTCTGCCAACATGAATCACTTTATAGAATAATAGCTGTCCGTCCCGGTTTTGCACAGACTATATTCAAATATTTTATAGTTTACCTCGTCTTGAACGTTCCTCGTTAAAAATCCTATCTCACACAGAAAGAAGAATTGAAATCGGTCCAGTAGTTCCTGCGCGTTCTAGTAAGCACTACAGACAAATTCTTCAGTTTTATAACAAGTGGATATCGGAAAAGTTTTTGCAACAAATTACGTGTTCATTAATATTGTATGACTTTTTCTTTTCAATCATATCAATAATTTCCACATAGCACGCGACAAAAGACATTTCAGGGCAATGTTACACTGTGTGTTACATTACTTTAAATTTCTAATAATTTCTAGCAATGAATGTAGGTAACTTATATTACTTAAGGTCTTCTTTCCAATGAGAACAGATTTTTTTAGTCAGATGTCTAGTTATTGAGTTTATTAATTACAAACATACACAACAAAAATACAAATCTTTTCTTCTTTATAACATACATACATTGAAACCTTCGCCTGTTTTGTTAAGTTTTCACCTAACTGCCTCCGTAGCCTGTTGTATGGGCGTGTGCTTTAGAAACCGGAGGTCGTGGGTTCGGATCCTGCGGGGACTCAACAAATTTATTTTTTCCATTGTTAGGGCAATTTGGGCCGATCACCCAATTGTCTGAAAATAAGATGATCCATGCGTCGGTTGGGCATGTAAAAAGTCGGTCCACCCACCAACCCGCATTGGACCAGCGTGGTGGGATACGGTCCAAAACCCCCTAATGGATAGGGGTGTATTAGGGGAGGCCTATGTCCAGCAGTGGACTATCACAGGCTGATGATGATGATGATGAACATACATATAGATTACAAAAAGGTGCCTTGAATTGGAATCACACTTTACACTAATGCGTCATCGGGCATTCTATGTATTATTTGATAGCCAATATGATATGACTTTAATCTTTTCAGAATATTTAATAATTTAACCTAAAAAGAAATTTCTCGTACACATAGGTTTTTAGAAAGAGTTAAGAAAGCATGTCCCATTATGCCTATTCAAGTCAAATACGTAGTTAAAGCGAAGCGATGCCAGTGATTGATTAATAGGCAGGTAGCTCACCTAATAGCCGGCTAATAAAAGTGATTCAGGCGAGCGGACGGCGCGGCAGGTGCGCGGTTCCCGGGAGCTTCCTTCCCCGAAGGCGCGCTTGCCATGCGTCGCGCCGACGCCTCCATTGTAATGGAGGCACGCGCGGCCCATACCGATCGCGTTCGCGCTCATTTGCGCCTCCGCGCCACCGAAGGGCCCACCTGACCGGCTGCGGCCAGATACGATCGCAGCTCATCCGATGCATGCGCCCGCCATCGTACCGCTTCCAAAGCGACCTCAACTAAATGGCTAAAATAAGTACTCGTCATCTCACAAATAAATCAACGCACCCTTGGCAAAAGCCGTACATGACGAATGCTAGGCCGGAACACTATGATGTAATCTAAATTATCCGTAATGACAGTTTCGCAATTGAACACAGTACGTGGTGTAGAGATATACGCCGAAAGCGTTGAAAGAAGGCAAGGTGGCGTGCCGCGGCCGAGGCGAGGTGAATTCATTAGAGTCATCTGTTCCCCGAACGGGAAGCGTGACTTTAATTTCAAACACTCATAAATTATCGTGAACGGTTTTGACTAATCTAGGAACTGAGGGCTCGTTTATTTGGTATTGCGCGGACGTAGCCGATATCAATAACGTGGCTGCGAAGCCCCGTCGATGACGATCTGTTCAATCGGCGACGATGCTCATTCCAAATGAGTCTTTGCAAAAGTCTTTTAGTGTGCTGCTCCACGAGTAAAGATTCCTTTCAAGAAACTCCATAACGGATAGCAGAGTGCGAGAACTTTATTCTATAAACTGTGTTTTCTTTTCTTGTTATAATACGTTAATTTACGTTAAATTTCTGTGAGCTAACATGCGGAACATCCTTCAATTCAATAAAATTAAGATTTGCATCAAGAAAGAACCAGTTTTTCTAGATTCGGCGTTTGTTGCCATCATTAAACAAACAGATGATTGTGTGTGTTGTTGGACGGCTGGTGGCGTGCAGGGTCGGCCGCGGTCAAGGCCGCCCTCAACCGTTACCAAGTGACCTTTGGGCCCGTCTGGCCTTCACTCCCCCCCCCCTCGATTTTTATCACTGGAGCATGTACAGCTAACTGTAAACAACTATGCATTAATTGATGTTAACGTAGCCGCGATAACTCATTCCTTTTTATGCATTACTCTATAATGTTCCCTTTTAGCAAGATACATAAAATAATATAAATTACGGGATAATAATATAAAACGTGTTGTAACTGGTTGGACATTTTTTTTTCTAAATTATATTTTACAGCATGTTGACTCAATTCTCCTTTAGGGAATCAATATAATGTGCCGCAAATTAAAAGTAGTTCTTTGTAATGTTTGATAAAGCAGCCCATAAGATCATGTTAACGGAGCTGAACAAGTATTCGAACTGAATACCACACGTGTTAAGCCAAGCCGTTCGCACGCTCGTACAATCGCTGCGGCGGCTACCGTTGGTTGCGTAACAGTGAGCAAAACCGAAAAGCCCGCTCGTCGCTCCCCCTCGACGCGAACGCAACGCGACTCCAATGGTCACCGGCTCATATTTGGCTCTGAGCGCCACTCGACGTGTTTAATCAGATGCGAGTATTTCCCTTTGACACAGCCAGTGCTCGCGTTGTAACGGTTCCCACAGTAACACGCGGCGCGCTACTCCTACGAACAGGAAAGACCCGTGGGCAACGACATGGCAAGTTTGTAGTTATAGATGCACTTACAATAAAATACTATTTAGACTTGGTTTTACTGACCGTTCTTATTTGATAAATATTTTGTCATATACCGTCAATATGGTATCGCAGTTGAATTCGTATCATATAGAAAGACCTCCTTTTTGTCAACTCAGTACCGTCGGACGGACCGCGGCGGACTCTGTAGCGATTTCACGCGCGTTCGCCTCCAGCGGAGTTGGTGTGAATATTCGATAAGCGTGCGGCGATGGGCCGAGCGGAGCGAGATGATTGCGTTCGCCTGTGGACGCACGATAGCGGCCGCGACGCCCGACCGCCTCCCTCTCGAAGCGGCGAATCTGTTTGCGCTCGTCCACCAGTGACTCCTGCTTTAACTCGCGTAGGCATGGGCTAATACTGCGAGTACCTGTAATTTAAGTATTTTTGAATTGTTTGAATGTGGTAGGAAGCCTGACAGGTCGGGTTAGGCAACAGTGCAGTGCACATGGATTTGTGTATTTTTCGTGACGAAGGCACTCTGTGCCCCCTGACAGTCCCTCCCCGCTCGTGGCGAATTTAGAGCGGCCCGCCTCGGGTCGTGCTCCAATCCACTTTAAACTTAGGGTGCGCGCCGGACGGTGCATTTTCGCGCGGGCGAAGGGAGTGTGAGATTTTCTCGAGTGGAAATTCTAATGCGGCGCGCGACTGCGATAAAAAACGCGCTCTCGGGAAACGTGCATACATTAGGCGAGCGAGACGGCGGCGACGCCACGCCCAGCGCGCAGCGGCGCTACGCCCGCCTCGGCGCCGCCACCCGGCCAGCGGCCCCGGCGAAGGTGCTCACGAGGAAAATTTCTTGCACTTTATGCTTATAGGCTTAACTGTACTTAACGCTTATTACTTTACTGTTAGTAAATGTCAGTTTTTTTGGTAATCTTTCTCTATGGCGTTGTTTTGTAATATATTTTAATAAAGTGCTTTGTTTCAGAGAGCAAGCGAGTCCCGTGCATGGCTCCACTACCCCGCCTCGCGACTCCACCGTCTGCTGCGCATCGAGTGTCCGCCTAAACCAGGTCAGTGAATGTGCTGTATATATAAACACAAAGGCAATCTATTTGTTTTGCAACTAGACGAAACGTTTTAATAGTAAAAACATTGAAATGGCATAACTTTTCCTTTAATATGCTCAGTAAATATAGGAAAAGTAAATCTTAAAAAACAAAAACCTAATGAATCACACAAGCACGGATCATCACATTTTGGTTTAAACTTTAAACACGCACTCTCAGTACATTGTGGAATGCTCATTCGATACACATAAAAGAAGCATCAGCGCTCGGTCGCAATCCCTCACCGGGAATCAAAATGGACAAATGCTCTATGTGTAAAAACTGAAGGCGTCTAACATTGTTCAGTCGGCGAGCGGGACGTGAGAACGCTAGGCCGGTGCGTGGTGCCAATGCCTTATTTGTCGCGCGCCGTACGTCGGTGTGACGAAGTGAGGATAATTTTCAGTTCAGCCCTCAGATTTCTCTCTATGTTTCGGGTGACCCGTGAAAAGGCATCTTCAAAGACAAAGGCGATTATGGTTTCCAACATAATGCCTCGATCTACTTGCGTTATTTCTGCAAAATGCATTATTTATACGATCTATAATTTTCGAAATGATTCAGTAGCGGTCACGTGTTCTGATTTGAGTCAGCAAACCCACCCATTTCCAGCTGTGCTCGAAAGTATTACATTAATTGTGCATAATGCCCAAGCCTATTTCACGTTTCATTAGGAAATGCCACGTCTAAATTATGCATGCACGCTGATGCTTAGGCAAGCAACGCATGGGCAAGATTTTTCATGCAAAAAAGCACTGCTTTGCGATTGTTGCTAGTCAAATTCGTCAAAAGTGGTTAAATTTGGAGAACCTTACCATTAACTTTCACATTGGTATATGTAAAATTATATAAAATGCGCATGTTGTAGGAAGCAAAAGGCTTTTATTTAGCACAATACGATCACATTTGTTCAATTGTACGTATAAAATATTGTACAATTTACTTCCATGCGTTTTAAACTTAAGGCCAGCGAAAACCTGTTAATCTAACTCGAAACCATACTATTTTTAAAAATTTTACTAATGATCGTAGAACTGTAAATGTAAGATTTTTTCGGCCTTTGGTATGAGTTATATACCTATAGTAATAAATAGGATTTAACTTGAAGCACTATTCTCGTCTTTTTGTTTAGGAAGATCCACTTGTGATGAAAGTCAAGTTTGATTCCTTTACAAAGTATTGATTACATAAGGTTTGTGATTTTAGCTAATTTGTACTAAAGCTATGCTGAAGAGCAATGGCTAACCATTAAGGACATGAAAGCAATATAGACATCACACTTGTGTCAATCGTATCTATGAATTGTCAAACAATTTACCACCATATGTATTGGATGTATTAAAGTCAGTAAAATCCTGTAATTTTTAATCCGACCATTTTTCCTAATATTATAAATTTAAACGACAAACATCAATGAATAACAGTGTATGTAGCACTTTCTCTAGATTAGCTATTTGGGTATAATGTTAATATTTACCATGAAACAAAGAAAAACAAAATGAAAAGTATCTTTAAGTTGAAGTGGTTATGGATAAGGAGGCTTCAAACGTAGTTGAAGCAACTATTCCTAGGAATAACGATATATGCAAAATTTCAATAGGGCTCCCATTTAATATGCTTCCAAGTTAACTTTGCTCTGCAGCATACGCAGTCAAGAAAATTGATTACTAACTAATGTGGTGACAGATCGTTTAGTATATTTCAGCTGTTTCCACAATATTATGTGTAATGGCATTCTTCTGTGAGAAAAGGCAGCAGATACTGATCCGATTTTGTCAATACAGATATAGCCTCCAAAGATTTACTTAGAAGTTGTTTACAGATACAAAATATTGATTGTTTATTCTCAATAAATATTTCAAAACTTCTAAATGTACGTGGAGCAAAATAGAAATGAATTCCTATAATTTTGCGATGCAAATGAAATAGGTACAAGTAACAAACTTAATTTAGTTGTTCCAGCAACGAGAGTGCGAAGAATAACTAAGTTAATCTTTTATGGGACAATGCATGTATGTCTTTAGAATAAAAACCCAGCAATTGTTCAGAATTTAACTATTATTAAATTAAAAAAGGTGTTAAGGCGCATACGCGTTTTATGTGATAAAGGTAAATATAATATAAATTAATTTTCAAATAATAACACAGGCTGGTTATAGAACGCTCCAGGTTTTGTTTCAAGTTACTATATGTATGCTTATAATTTTTTGTTATTTATTTTAAAGTAAGACATAAAAAATAGCCCGCTAAGGTTCTTTCGCCGGCGCTTCTCAGGTCGGAGTCGTCCTATTCCGAACCAGTGGTAGCGTGACTATCAATAAGCAAGTGTGAACTTCTATATGAACAGCCGTTTGAGTTTCAATTTGAAACAATCCAATGGTTACCAATAATCAACCGTACTATTATGAGTTTCGCTAAGATATACATTTAGATAGGGTAAAAGGTCATTGCTCTTCGTTGAGTCTCTTTCTAACAGAAATAATGTTAATATTTAGGGTTTGATTGGTAGTGCTTCCTTTTTGCGCGAGACGGTCGCGGCGTTGGGGCCACGTACGGCCAATTAATCTCCACGCGCCGCGCCTTTTTCTAAACATCAGCAGTTTTTCCTGCGTTTAAGCGAAATATTATTTATAATTGCAACTCCTGAAGTGCAATAAATAATGCTGTTAAATACTATTATGATTTATTCACTCTAAATGTTGCACTTACATCTCAGAAGAAGTTTACTGTTAGTGCACTAAACATTAGAATGTATAGTGTGAGTAACTTATAATATAGAATTTTTGATATTTTTTCCGATATTATATAATTATAACGAAAAAGGCATTAAATTTAATTGTATATTGAATAACATTTGAGGACGATTTAATTTAAGTTATTTAGTCAACTTATTATGAACAGTAAAACCGACAGAAAGATTTGATTTGGAACCCTGTTTTTGATGTAAAAATATTGTTCAGTTATTTGTGATTCCACTTTCGATGAAAAATACGGAATATCTCTCCCGTTAGCCAAATTAGAGCCCGAGATTTAAATCTGCATAACGATTGGCGGCGATTGTGCATGGGGCCGATGGGGCAACGGACGGTTTCGGCGCGTGGTGGCCTAGGGGGGGGTCGGGGAGAGGGGGTGAGGGGAGAGGGAGGGGGGTGTCGGTGTTGTGTTGTGTTCGGCGTGCGCCAGGTCCAGGTGCGGGGGCGGCAGATGTCGTCGCGAACAAGGGCCTCGCGTGACCCATATTTCACGCGCATTGTCCTCGCGGCCAGGCGAGAGTGAGCCCTGCGCCCCCGCCCGAGCGCCGGCCCTCGCCCGCCAGGGTCAAACGCCACTCCGCGGGCACAATGGCCGGTGCGAGCCATTCTAATCTCATGCACATGCATTCCACTATTGATCGATTCAATTTGCAAAACGGCAACGCGTCCAATTCACTTTGTGAACAGAACATTGAAATGAATCATCGCTTCGCCTTTGTTACTCTCATTTATATTAAACTGTAAAGGGTTTAAAGAAAATTACATGGACACCTTATCTAGTATGTGTTTATCACCTATTATCTAATTACTTATTATTTCAATCAAAACACTTGCATGCGACCGATAGACAAGTGCCAAGATCACTCTCGTGAATTATCACTATTTTTTTTACCTTTGCTTTGCAAACCCGAAGTCCCAGATTCGTGGGCGCTGTCTGGGAAATAACCGTTAAATTAATGCAGCCCAATTATCTCGATGTCTAAAAAAAATGCTCTAGTTGCTGGATGGACATGATATAGTTAAGTTAAAATTTTCATATTAAAGCCTTTTATGGGCTTTAAATTTCCCTTTTGCTTGCGGTCGTTAAAGGTTATTAACGTAAATCTGTAGAAATTAGTAGTCGCCTCCAAGATACTTTTGAAAAATTTTAACGACTGTAAAAACAGATTATCAAATCCAAAATTGATACCTACATCTACGTAACAAAAATAATCATATTGCTTTACCACCTGTAGGATAATAAAATACTACTTAGCCTTTAAAAGAGGAAATTTGTTGATTATTTAGCGCTTTTCAACTTTTTATAAATAAACTATGAAAACTTTGACCAAAAAGTGTATTTGCAACGCAAAACTTGAGCTTCTGTTTCTTCCTTGTACCTATTCGTGTTTATGTTAATAGCAAGTTATTTTCACTATACTACATTTTTTTAGTAAATTTCCTTGACTGTTTGTATCTAATGAGCCATTTTTTTCAAATTATACCGAACTTCATTTTCTCCTTTATTCAAACTACCACTATAAGAGAGGGTGAGTTAGTTAGGCTTTACCTCTCTTACTTCACTTTTTTCGACCTAAACTACTTTCTCTAAATCGATTTGAGCTCGACATTTCCACGTGCTAAAGACATGGTTCTATGTTTTTGAGTAACTTAGAACTTTAATAACAACAAACACTGTCAGAGTAATGTTATCACTATAGTTGAACTACAGGTACAAATATTACATACATTACTATAATAGATATATAGAAAAATCGTTTCTCCATGCATTTTGAGTTTATTATTTTGATACTTCTTCCCTTTCTACAAATTTCTTTAGTTAGTATATGGTCAGTTTTTACTCCAACAAACTGATGTTTTGTAACAACGGTTCAAGACTTTGTAGATGTAGACATCAAGGTCAGACAGGCCGCTTAATAAGTTGTGGATGGTATATTAAAAAAAAAATGCAGTGTTTATGGAAGAAATAGTTAAGAGTAGCGTCTACGAATTATCTAGTAAGGTAAACTTTGATCCAGTCGTTAGAAAGGAGTTCGCCCCCCACGGGGTCGACGCGCGGTCTGCTGAATTTCAGGCGGCGCTCGGGTCGGCATCCGTATGTAAAGCGCGGGGGAAATCCATAACGGGCCGCGGAAAACCCTTTTAATATACGGCACGTAAATAGGAGCGGGTGGCGTGAGGCGGCGTGGAGCGGCGTGGGGCGGCGTGGGGCGGCGTGGGGCGGCGGGGAGCGCGGCGGTGGGCGGCGCACGGCGATTGGCCGCCGGCGGCCCGCCCCCGCGCCGCGCCGCTAAAAAAAAGCCGGCGAAAAAGCGGTGCGGTGCGCGGCAGTGCCTCGCTCGCGCGCTTCCAGGGCGGACGTCGCGCGCTCGTTGAGACGGCGCGACCCAGCACCGGCGGCCGCCGCGGCCGCGCCATGCCCGCGCTGGCGCTGCGCGATCCGCGCGACCAGCCGCTCGACTGCTCGCTGCGCCTGCGGCCCTCCGCACCGCCCGCCTGGCCACCCGCCTGGCCGCACGCTCCGCGCCTCGCCCACGGTCAGTAGGCCCCAAGGGCCATCCGCCGTCCGCCGCTGCCCACGCGCACCTCCCTGCAACCCATCCACTCACCTTCATGCCCACACGCTCTGATAAACTCTGTACCGTTCAGCGCTCCGGCGCCCCAACGTTCGCGAACAGTAAGTAGAGTTCTGTGTTGCCACCTCAAGACTCTCGGGTGCTCCGCTACTCTATCAGTAAGTCCTAATCAGTTAACTCTGCGGCGACCACTTGCCTCTACGGAATATTCATGGCTTGGACACAATATCATGACTAACGTGGTTAACCCATCTGTAACATGCGGACGGACGATTCGTATTTCACTCATTCGTATTGCCGCCGTATGCGTCGCACGGACAGCACTAACATAATAATAGATAATGGAGCACCCTCACCTTTGTGAAAGTGCATAAAGACGTGTCAACAAGTTGTCGGAGCATAATGTCGCGGCGCAGGTCCTCGGGGCCTCGCAGGGGCAAGGGTTGCGACCCCTCGAGCGACATTAACTCTCTCCGCGGCGGGCCTTTGTCGCGCGCCCGCTGCAAAACGATTCCTTTGACACGCCCCGAATGCACTTCATCTCTTCATTGTCGAGTGGAGAGTTCGGGTGGCGCCATTCAATCCGGCCTCATATCAAAGCGGGGCCCGCAAATGTAATGGGCTCGGGGGCATCGGCTCTCTTATCAATTATTGCATGTCCTCAATCTCTCCTTCGTCTCCAACGCACTCTTTTGTTAATGATATTAAATGGTAATAGAAAAAAAAATCGTAACGCTGGGTTATCATTTCGATCGACGATTACGTGTAAACACGGAGCCGACGGCAAATGGACCCATTAATCATTGATAAAATATGTTTGCCCTTTGCGTTTTCTTTTACCATATGGGCTTATTTTTTTAGTATTTCATTTTATCCCGTTGTTTTATAAAAATTATTTCAATGAATTGTCAGTTTTTGAATTATGTTCGGATTGTGATAAAAATAATATATAATGTAAATAAAGAAACTCTTTATAATGTAGTTCGCGTGTTACAGCTACATATTGCTCACGGCAATATATTAAGAAGAAGTCGAGTCGTGACAATACAATGCAACAAAAATGTCACTTTTTATTATCGTGAAAATGAAAACACTTTTACGGCTTCTGATCGTTAGAGGACTAAAAGTTGTTTTATGATATTATTTGATATGGTAATGCGCCCCGCATTACCATTAGCAGGGAGCATTTACCATATCAACCTGCTCTAATAGTGATTTTAATCTCCAAAGTAATTATTATCGTGTCACAAAACAAGTAATGGCTGATAAAATATATTATTACCGGCGAATCGATCTCGAAACGTTTCAATCATATTTAATTTTATGCGTAATAAGTTGTTATAAATAGAGTTTAAACTCTCGACACCTTTTAGTAAACCCGACTATTTGTGTATGATTGAGACTAAAGCAGACGAATTTACCAATTAAAAATAAGATTTTGAAGTTCATATTTAAATAATTTTTAAAGTAAATGTTTGTAGTTATATTCGTTAAAACTTTTTGTTCCAACTTACTTAGTGGTAGCAAGAGTAATTAGGGTGCCGAAGTAAAAACAAGCTAAGTGTCTTCAACAGTAAAGCAATGACTTCGTAAAAAAATTTACATGTAAAATAGATATTAGACAAATCGCTTAACAATAGAAAATGATATGTCTCAACTTAGCTTTCAAAATAGCCGTTTTCAGTTTTAATCTGTGCAAATACTAATTATGAAAAATATAGTTTAAAAGCACATTATTTATCCTCTGAACAATATCGAATCTCGAATCTCCCCAGGAATTATTATTAAATTATGTCGACAGACATATTTAAATAGACCCTTTGGAGAGATAGTACAAGACAGACAGTCTGTCACAGACTTATGTATAGGTCACCTGTTTCTAATCTTCTATTTTTTATTCGAAAGGTTATCCCTGTTATGAGGTCCTAATATAATTATATGGATTAAATTGGCTTTTGCTTTGCTGATATGTCCTCAATTAATCAACAATTCAATTTTACAATTATTTAATAAACTATGAGATTTTGATTACATAAAAAAAGTGATCGTTGTTATCCTCATTCTAACTAGTGTTTGCATTGAGTTTTTAAATTATTGGTAAAAACACAGTTTATTGTTTTATATTTTTTACATAAAAATCTGATATTATTATTAAAGGTCTATTATCTGTAAAAATAAGTATAGTAGGTAAAACATAAAGGTTTATTTTTAATTTATATCCATACAACTAAATATAATAGTAGTGTCTATTTGAAACATCGAAATAACATTTTTAAATTTGTGATACATAACCGATATGATAACAAAACAATATTTTTTAATTCTTGCCCGTCTTTCTGTTTCCTCTGGCTTATTTCTGGAATGGCTGCTCCGATTCTGACGGGATTTCCATTGGACGATAGCTGATCGAACTGGAAGTAAATTAGGCTACTATTTACGCACAAAAAATAACAGAATTTTCTTTATATGACCACGCGGACGAAACGAAGTCGCGTGCAACAGCTAGTGTCAAACAAAAACATGACTTAAAAATTAATCATGTATGTACTCAGAGTCTTTCCGAAGGAGTGATTTTTTTTTATTATTCTAATTAATAATTTGATAAACTACAAGAAAGACTGAAATGAATTTAAAATATTATTTATTATTTAATGGATTTGCCCATCTAAAATCACTTTGGAGTGAATGACGCGGTAGTCAGCAGTAATTGGTGGACTCACTTACCATTCAACAAACAGGATGTATGTTTGGTGAGTTCTGTATTAATCAAGTGTAACGGATAATTTAGTTATTGCAACGTTTATTGTACAGGTGCACTTTTTAAGGGATTATTATTTTATGACTATTAAAACCAGTGAAGTGTTTTTTGAGCCTTCACTTATCAAAAATTCGTTTCAATCGGCCATTACACCCGTAGCCAATTAAGAAACAATATCGTAAAGTTAACCAGTATTTCAAAGAAATTATCTTGGCGTTTGAACTGACGAGCTCCGTTAAACAGGCAACAGCTTTACTAGTGCGCCTGAGGTGAAAGTTTTTGTAGCTTGCAGAGTTAGTTGGAGTAAGTGACATTTTACTTAATATTGCCCCAGAATAATAAATGTAAAAAAAAGTATATGAGATAAAAGAGCCCGTCATAGCCAATCTTCCTTTTTGGTATATAATATTAGAGAAACTGCAAAATTATTACAAATTCCTAATAAACTTTATGGTTAACAAACTTATTCTTGTTGAAGTTTTAAAAACGATAGTTTCACAGAAATATGTTTTAAAAATGTACGATATGCCATTACGTAGCATTTATTTGGGATAAAAAGACAAGACAAGACGATCGTACGAACAGTCTAATAATATCGTTTTGCTTTAGAAATTTGTAAGACCCAAGTGTATTGATTATTTTAAATAACATGTATTACACAGGGTTCTTTGAAGTAAAAAAAGGTTTCTGAAATGACATTGTTGCACCTATTTTGACCTTTACTATAATGCATACAAAGCCCTATAGGTATATAAAGGTATTTGGTACAACATCAAAAATTCCCGAGCATATGAGAAATATTTAAAAATAAATATTGTCATTACGAAAAATCACTTGTTCCTAATAATTTATTTGGGCAAGCCAATTTAGTACGCGTTACCGTGTTCATAGCGGGCGCGGGGCCCGGACGGGGCGCTCAATTGCGCCGGCCCTGTGATTACCGGGAGCTCCGCGGAGGCGCAGGCGGAATGTCTCCATTATAACACCAAAACAATGGGCCCCGCCGTAACGATCTTATTACGGGCCAATCAAATTATGACCAAATTACAATTGAATTGGTAAGCAACGCCACGCTAATGGGCCGTGAGCCGCGCCGGCCCCGTCGCCCGCCGCCGCCTCCGCGCCCGCGCCCGCCTCCGCCTGGGAGCGACGTGAACTTTGGCGCGCACGCAACCGCCGCCGCTTCTGCGCGACCTTTGTTCGGGCATGTCGCTCCGCTAGCATGGCGTTTGTCGTGTGCGTTCGCGTTTCCGTGACGCTAATTCGCCACAACCGCCCCGGCTCCCGAAATGTTGCGCCGATCACGCGATTCTTCCAACCATATTCACTTTCCCTCGGCTTGACCTTAGCCCCCTCCGACTCGCAGTAGGACTTGGCAGCCAGCAGACGCCTGCTTGTGATATCACTAATTAAGTCTATTCTCTTATTCGCTCCGCGACTAGTTGAAAAACTCTGCCCCGCAACAAAACGTATCAATCACGTACGTAATCTGATTCTAAATCATGCAAATTTGAATATAAATGTTTTGACGGCTCGCTTTATCCGTAATAGCACATAGACTCGTACTAAGATTGGGCGCAGATACGGTCTCCGCGGGCCGCGCAGTGTTAGCTTATGCAAATCGTGTTCATTTTAACGCTTTATGTTGAATTATTATGATTGCGTCCGCTCGCCTCCTGTAAAACTCAGCATCCAATTTAATGCTAGGTTTTTCACACAATAATTATAGTCCACTTTCGCTTGACAATTAAACAAATGATCGCCGTCAGCTTCCATTAACATATTTCATTGCTCGTTAACATATTTCATTAAAATACCGGGCTGCGTTTGAATTGAAGCGACGTTGATGCGGTCGGGAACTTGCGCTCTTTGGGCGCATCGTTGGCTTCCGTTCGTAAAGTGCGCTGCGATCTGCCATTCCGATAACAGCTTTGGATTGCGAATTCGTCACTTTAGAATTGCCACCTAGATAAAGTTCGTACTGCATAGTTTCTCGTGTATTATCAGGTTTTAGAAAACGACGTAGGCAGGTTTAAGCTATGTAATAAGGCTCATTTGTAAACAAGAAAAAGATGACGTAATTTATATTATGCAATGTTGTTCTGTCTTTTATAAATATTTATGAGGAATAATAATATTGTTATTTATTTATTCTTTATATTAAGAACCGCTGTCAACGTTTGAAAATTAATTTTGTGTCATGTGAGTACGTCTTAGGTTAGGACCTAACCTGACCGTGTAACACAGTAATAAAGGGTGCAATCTTGGAGGCCGAGGGCGCTCGAGTTGAATGGGTTGGTGGCGAGTGGTGGACGGTGGAGTAGTGCCGGTTGGCGCGGGATCGATTCCCGTATGTGGGGTGAGATGGAGGTGGGCGGGCGGCGGCGGGCGGGCGGCCGGTGGGCGCAATTAGCCCGCCGCGGTCAATCACCCCGCCCGCGACCATGCTCTTCCCTCGCGACCTCCGCCTCGGACGCGTCTCCGCAGACTGTTGTGTCGCGGAATACGCACCACTCAACCTCTGCCCTAATTGAAATGCCCTCTTGCCCGTTGCCTCTGCTCGAATCGATCACGGTACCACAAAACGTATAAATATATATAACTGACGCAACCTATTGTATATCAATAGAGTACATAGAAATTAACGGTTTTTACAGCACTCAAACTTTCACGAAACACAAACTAGATCCGACTTCGATACACTGATCGATGCATTGTTGCAGACAGGATCGAATCAATATCTGCTGCTCTTGGACATTGGACACCAACAATTCGGCATCGAATCGGGCTTAAGTAGGATATTAAAAAATCGTTTAATATCGTTTTTGATTGACCCGAAACTAAAACTTACAACTAACCCAAAACAACTGACTTAGCTTTGTAGGTCTATACTCAGTACAAAATCACTTTTTATTTGGTTTGGTTTGTAATTGCTAAGGTATAAAAATCACTATGATCTTGGGGCAGAATGAGCTATGCACCTTCAAAAGTTTTAAGTTAAACATCACATTAGTGATCAGCGAGCTATCCATCAGGATCCGAATTACAGAGACATTATTCTCGAATACAAAGTTAGAGCTAGACTGGAAAGTGTAGAGGATGAATATAAATTAGGATCGGTCGCATAGATGGGCCTTTGGGAGCTCGTGTGCCCTCCACCATTACTCTCGTCCTTCGGCCGTCCCCGGGAACGCAGGAGCCCCTGTCCCGCAAGAGTTATTGTCTTCAATTGTGACGGCCTCCTTCCACAGTTGCCCACTGTTCTCGCCGGTCGCGTACTTGCCTGCTTGAATGATAACAAACGGCGTGCGATGCTAATACCGCTGTGGAGCATATAGCCGAGAAAAAATCAGAGGGCGCTAGCAATGTGAAATTTAATACGATATTCAGGAATGCGTCCGAACATAATCGAGCACATCGCATTTCTTCAGGTGGTCATTAGCAAGTCGAATGGGCTCGATGATCGGCGCCGATATAAACGTTGCTTTGTTTGTTCGTGTCTCGTCGCCGATGCGCGATTATAAATAAGTGCATTCTGAACGCGACCCGAGGCGGGGAGCGAATCAATTGGCCGCGGAGTGTTTTCTTGAGCGGGGATTGTCACTCGATCGGCCGACGCGTTCACGTTGCTAGCTCTGAGCGTGTGGTCAGAGGCTACCTTTTCGTCGGGCTCTGTGAGGGTCTGGGCGTTCGGGGTCTCGGTATGTGCCGCCAGAGGAGAGCGGCTTGAGCCCACGAGAGGGACTGGAGGTTTCACATGCATCGATGCGCGAAGGGCCGCTCCGTCCGAAGCGGTCTAAGGGGCGACATTTAAATGAATGCGCACATACCATCAACCAGCCTCGACGCGTACTTGAAACTAAAAATTACATGAAATTTTAAATTTTACCAAATATTAATAACTGTGGAAAAATCACAACAATATTAGTGCTGCTTAAAATCCTGTTTAAAACAACGCCTGCATGACGAATTACATACTTATATCAACGATATATTACTCATATCTTTAAAGTTATTTACCACGATTACAAGCAACACGAGCCATTTGTTTAATCTCTAGCAATAATTCCTTTTTTTTAACGCATTTCTTCAAGATTTTTACAATAAAATTTAATATTAATACCCTTAAGGATCGTTTTCATAGAATTTTATAGATTTTCAAACATCGTAATATTTAATACTTTTTTACTCTAAAAACGCTCATTAAAGCAAATTATGCTTATGATTCTGGTTTCAGACGAAGACGGCATTTGTAATTTTCGTTGAATATTTTTATGTTAAATTTATTGGCGACGATTTTGATATAAATTACATTTAACGACTATATTTAACTTAAATGCAGACATATAACATTAATAAACGAACAAATTTATTTGCTAGCAATCAAACTAGCGAATTGATTGCAAAATTGAAGTTCAAAATTTGCTTAATTTTCTCCTAGACTTGATTTGCCTACTGAGAAGGATTCAATCGGTAGGCACGGGTGATTTGGCGCTTGCGACCCACGATAGAGGCGTGCGATGGGACGTTGGGGGGAAAGGAGGGGGCGGGAAGAGGGAGGGGGTGAGGGGCCGCAGGGCGAGGGGCCCTCGCGCCTTCAAATTGGATTTAAACATTGCGAATTACCTCTCTTTGATTCGCGGGTTAGCCAAATGGGGACGATTTATGGAGCGGCGAGTCCCAGGGGAGCACCGGCCGCCTCCACTATTTCCCTATCCTCCAAAGGCGCTGCTATCTCGCGGCCCGATCGCGGCCGAATGAGAATTCTTTCGGTGCAACTATTACTTATCCCTTTGATGTCGGGGAGCCCGCTCCTTCCGCTCCTTCGGGCGGAAGCAAAACATTGTCGAACCGCACGGATGGGACGCGCGGCGGCCACCGGTTATTGTGGGCCGTCATCGGGCCCTCGTTATCATAGCTATTGTGTTATCAATTAATTTCACAAAACGATTAATTTAATTCAAACCAAAGTTTTATCTGCAACTGCTAAATTTAGAATTAAGTTTAATATTAAATTTAGCTCAATTGCCATTGAAAAACAAGCCGTGTGCAGCGGGAGGGGCCCACGGGGCCTGAGCGGCATAGCTAATCAGCCTTCCGATTTTTTCGCGTGGCACGTATTGTGTCCATTTTGCGATGTTTATTATTCCTGTCGGCCGCGGCTCAAGGAGAGCGTAAGAAGGCCGCGCAGGGGAGCCGGCCTCGGCGGCGCGCATCTGTGCACTACATGTGTCCGCTGTCCATATAGATGTCCCCGAGCGGCGCACCTGTGCTCCCTCGCCCGGCGCCGCTCCCCTTTCGCTACTTTTAAAAACACATCTCTGCGCTCCTAATGCTTAACACCCCGTATAAAGTTTACCCTCACTTAAAGACATTTGAACGGTGATAAAATTTAGGATTTGCGACACAAAAGGACCCAACCTGTTGGCCCTTACTTATACTAGGTCGATTGATAACTTACATGTTCTGTTATCATATTTTGCAGTATTTCCTTTACAATTTCAAGCATGTATTCTCTTATGGTACTATGGACTTTGTCCCGAAGACCCATGTACCGCCATCAACAACTTAGAGCCGAGCGCTTAGCGCTCTATCGCTGCGCCGCGCGTATTAATTGCCATCGAATTAAAAAGACATCAATCGCGTGTACCAACGATAGCCGCCGACTGCCACAGAGCGTGGCCACTTAATTTGTGAGACGACATTTTAAACTATTCACGCGCCAAATGAAGCTCGGAAATTTTGTAGACAAGTCTATGGATTAACACCGAATAACGGCAAAGTGTATGCCGCTCCTCCTGCGGCGCACAAATCGGAAATTTTAATAAACATGCGTTTTTTTGAAAAAAAACTACACTGAAACCGATTTTTATTTTAATTTCTTGTGT
The DNA here is from genome assembly GCA_029286875.1 of Lamproptera curius. NCBI lineage: Eukaryota > Metazoa > Arthropoda > Insecta > Lepidoptera > Papilionidae > Lamproptera > Lamproptera curius. Next base: position 83,495 of record JAGSMT010000272.1, on the reverse strand, counting down.
ATTTATAGCTAGCATTTTGCACTTTTGTGATGAATATCTATCAACAATATATATCATCACCTTACTTTACAACTATCCGCCCTCCAAAGAGGCATTTATTTTTATCAAAAATCATGTAAACTTGAAATATCAATATATTTTTAAATTTACTAGGCTTGAGGTCGCTAGTTGTTAACGTCACCACTTCTGGACGCAATATCTATTGAGATTCCAGCTCATTGCATTCAAATAGTATAATGTAACGAAACTGAAGGGATTTCGAGTGAGGACCACAACGAGAGCATTTCGGTAGGTGTACGCGTACGTTCTCTGTGACTTTCACACGGCCGCCGCATCCGGCAGTGGGCGCGCAAAAAGCGCAATTGGATTGTCTAAATTATCCGAAATAAGTCGTGAACGGCCCGAGCGCTCTGCGCAAATGATGCCATTACGCGTAACCTCCGCCGCGCTCGATTCATTTAAAATAATAACCGTGAAACTGATTTCGATGCACAAAAACGGAACGCCGCGTCGAGCCCCAACGGCGACAACTCCTCAACTATTTTCTCTTTAAAAAATTTAAACTTACATCGAGCGAGCCGTACGGTTTCATTTTTTTATCGTGTCATAAGAGATGCACGATAAGAAACCTAGAATTTGGAAATTATCACGAGATTGGTCGTCTACATTTATTTTATTACATAAATTTTCTTTAAACCAGAACAATACGGTAAAATTCGTAAGGATTTCCAACTAGCCTTTTGTTAACATATAACTTTAGACCACTAAATAACTCTAATTATGATAGAGAATTAGAGTCAGACGTTATTTGAACAATCCCACTTTACATAAGAAGATCTTTTAAACTTTCAACTATGATAATTAACTAAGAAAGCTAAAACCCAACACGGCAACCCTCTATGTGCTGTTCATGCTAAGGACTGGGCCCCGTGCGCGGAGGAGTGCAGCCACTGGTGTCCCATGCACTAGCGGCAGATGTACTCAAGGAGCCCTATGCCCACGGCTGAGCGTGGGTCACCTACGTTGCCCACGTTGCCCACGCGCCGTGACCCCCGCCGCCACGCCGCTCACATTCCGCCGGCTTGTAATTTATTCTAATCTCTAATTACAATATAATATTGTTGTTGCAGTGTCGGGCCGCGGTGACGTCAGCGGCTTCTTCAATACACAGATGGTGCTCGACCTTAACGGTGAGTGATTAAAGTTCATTCTGCCAAATCGCATCGCTCATTTGAATAGTAGGAACGTCGACACTCGGACAAATTACCTTATTGCGCTTTTTTGCGGCTGCGACCACCGCGGGCGCCTTTACATTTAGCAAATCGCAATTCCTATAACGTTGATAATTTACATCCTCCTTTGAATTGAACCAAATGTAATGTTAACACTCCTGTCGCTCGTAGAGCAGTACGTTTATTCATTCATAATAATTTAATAAACAATAAAAAAAAGTCAACGACTACCACTTAGTCTTGGCACGATTAATTGCGCCTGAAGACGGCCCAAGGCCCCATTTCCCCATCCCCCACCCCCCAACGAAAGACCCACTTGGAGCAGACGCAACGCATCGGCTCGAAACGACAACATAATTAAATTAAGAGAGAGAGAGAGATTCACAGCTGAGTTTAGTCTTTTTGGTTCCGCGCGTCGCCTCGTCACCGCGACATTTCTAATTTCCGTCTAGGTGAGTTTTTTGGGTGCGTTAATTACGGCATGAATGGGCCGGCGGGACAAAGCGCTCGGCCGCGGGACGAGCGTTTTTGTGGTGCGCGTGTTTCATGGAACTCAACCGCCACCATTGTGTCCCCAAGCGGCGGCCTTATTCAAATCGCAACTCGGAGATGCGCCCGCTCGAGGGCTCGGCTAGGCCGAGATAATGAATAGCGCTAATCGCATCAGCCCGCTACGAGCAAGGTCAAGGCACGCTTAATTAAATGCGTACGAGCAGCGACCGGGTCCATGTAATTTGTTTGAACATTGTAGTCTTGTAAAAACACTGTCGGAGTAAGCTCTGCGCGAGACAAGAGCGATTGTAATCTTCCTACCGTAGCAACAATTACGCAAATGTATAAACATCTTGTATTAAGTAATGAACGCACCGAAATCATGTTTGTATCTTTCCTCGATTGCCTTTAAACGCAACAAGCAGTCAAACGACGAATATTAAATTGAGAAAAAGGGTGTTGCCAGCCGAAGATTTTTTATATTTTGTTATATTTTATACGTTTACGCGTAACAGGTGCTGAAAAAGTCGGCCATTATTATTTCCAAGTAATAAAGTCATATCCCGCTTACCGCGTACCTTGACAATGGTCATTGTTAAATTAGGATCACGGGGTATTTATCGTGTAACGATTAACAAATTCGATTAGGCCGCTGTGAGCTGCGGTGCGATCAGTCATCGGTTGCGTTCCGCACGCGCGCGCCCGGAACGTGACGCTCGATGCCTCGAACCCATCCAGGCCCCCCACCCCCCTCCGCGCCGTCCCCCCACCCCGCCACGTACCGTCTCTTCAAGTCGTCACTTTTTGGCACTGGGAGGTGGGTGGTGGTGGTGATGGGCCAGCGATTAAACGCCGACTGTCAATCTCCAGACTTCGCAGAGGGCAACACACGTGAAACTAGTCCTCCATGCTTTCTTGTCAATGAAAACAAACAACCCAAAGTCTTGTATTCATTCCCATATCATTGAAAGAATTGCAACGTTCGATGCTCACATCTTTCTTATAAGTTAAAACTTATTGATAGTAACAACTTTGGAATGTAAGTCCTCGTCCGTTCAAAATCCGTCAATACTTAGAATAGGTATAAGGGACCGTAGGATTTAACTGCTGCTTTGCTAAAATTTACTGTCCTACTTCTCTACTGCTTATTTTGTTCTGATTGCCGAACTACGTAGTACGTTTTAAAAATAAAGAAATAATAATTGTACAATAAAAAGCGGCACATATAGATGAACATTGAGACGTTAAAAATGTAGCGATAGGTTTTGTTGGCGCAACGAGGCGAGTTCGACCACTATTGTGTCGAAGCCACTGAACCGATTTTAATATTTTTTGCCCCGACCATTAGAGTCGCTCGCAAGCGAACGATACGATACTGTGCGATCGGCCCGAATCGAATATTGTGCCATTTCGCATAAATGATGGCGCAGATGGAAGAGGCGCATGTTGGTGCGCGGAGCCCGCTCCTGCGCTCGCATGCAAATGCCGCCCCTACCTGCGTTTGCATCTGCCCACCTCCGACGGCGGACTTGCACATTTTTTTCGCACCTCTAATAGTCCTTGTCCCAGGCGACATGAATGCGATCTCCGCATAGATTTATGGGCCCCGGAGCATATTAGGCGGCCCCCTGGAGCACTCCACCGCGTAGTCGCAGGCAGCGGCGGGGTAAGTGCACTCGCCGCGCCGTTAGCTCTATGCATAATTTCTCTCATTAACCTTTGCGAGCAGCCCCGCGTGTACGTGCACGTACGGACTCACAGGCGGCGCGCACACGAGCTGGCGTCTGCTTATATTGCTTGCGGAGATTAGCATAAGCGGCTAAATTGGCCCTCATTATTTAAATTTTACTTTACACTGTTCCCTGTTTGCGACTATAACCTATAGAACAGTATTGTAAATAATTACATATATATGAAATTGGCGCATTAGAGTAGCGAATAGCCGTGCACGGAATGCATCAAACGCCACCTTAAAAACGGCACTGCTGCAACTTTAAAAAGGGGCGCGCTTTTTGCACGGCGAGCATCGACCGCGTGGAGCGGAACCGCGCGCTGCCCGCTCTCCGCCGCTCCTCAATTTCTAGGAATTTCGAACGGCTAAATATCGAATATTGAATGATATGAAAGCACAGATCGTAGATTAGGTCCCCGTGTGAAGTTTACTTGCACACAATATAATAACGGCAGGGGCCGCCGTGCGCTGCGTACCTGCCCTCCTAACAATGGATTTTGCATACGGCCAACCAACCTGCACCCGAACTTTTTGCAAGGCTTTGTCAGATATTCGGCCACCGAGAATTCATCATGCGCTTTTTGTTAGCAGAACCTTTAACAATAGGTGGGAAGTTTAATGCTTAAGTACATTACAAAAAAAAGGTTTAATAATTTATCCCGACTGAAGTTAAAAGTCGTATTAGTTTAGATGAATAATGATGACAGTTGCATACGGCTTCTATAATAGTACCTACTAATAATAAAGACTTAAAATAGATTTTTAAATTATGTGCTACAATATGAAAATTTAGCAATTAAACATTGTTATCCCCAATTATTTTATTTGCTAACGTACAATTTTAACGAATTTAAGTTCAAGTTAAATACTTGCAAATTTGAATCTTAGCCACATACTAGAGAGTGAGTCTTACACTTTTGTCCTAGTGCGTTTTAGGGAGTTTTAGCTCCATGTTTTGTCTGTTCATTAAAATTAAAATTTGCCCTTGATTACTTCTAAGATATGTTATAACGAGTTTTAAAATGTTATGAAATGCGATTTATATTTCATTATTCATTTCACAGTGTATAATTGTTATACAGCTGACTATTTTATAAAACACAATAGGTTGTGCATATCATTTGAATTTCCTAACTTCACGCATGCACGAGATGCCTTAGGGTACTCGACTTGATACACATACGGGGAAACAAACGGAGACCCTCGACTCAAGTTCCTGCAACCGTTTTTGCACCTCTCATTTGCGTACACAACGCACCGCAAAAAAAACTTGGCAAAACGATATGCTAATAGGATTTCCGCGATGTTCGCGACGCCGCAGCGGAGGCCGCTTCTCGCGAGCCGGGTCCCGATATGCAGAGCCGTCCACATTATTCACCCCAGGACCAAGCCATCTATGGCCATTTGCCCACAACAGCCATATTGCCCTTTCACCGGCCGAGCGTCATTCCGCTACGCTTGATCTATTCAAAATATCACCTACTTTTTTGTACTTTACACTTCTAGATCTTAATTGTTTTTTTACCTCCGCAATCTCCGGCCTCTTCTTTTTGTCCTCAAAGTTTTGGAAATAGCTCGGTCTTAGGGAATAAGTTCATCGGAATGGATTGCGACCGACCTTCGATTCGGTCTAAACTTCTCTAAAGAAGTTTAGTGCGTCATACACAAAGCACCGCTAAGACAAGGCGCTCGAAGGGCCAAGCCGAATATTAAAAATGATTTAATTATGATCAAATCGTACAAATACTTCACCGTGTGACAACGGAATGAAAATTGGATTATCAAAACGGCTAAACTATATCTAATTTTGATTCTTAAAACCCTCTATTTTAGCCTATGTTTATCAACTAATGAAACAATCACAGATCTGATTCCTACTCATGATATTCTCGTTGACTCAAGTCGTTCCAATAATTACAAGCAAAAAGCTATTTGAATACGAACGCTACCGCGATGCTCACTTTTCCATATACAGGAGGCGCACAAAACAGACTAAACATAGACTACAAGTATAAGCTTAATAATATCTGTATTGGACTGCTCTTCAAGAAACGATTTTCCTATTTCATATTCACTATCAACAGTAAAGCTTGTTTTAGTGTATTATTATTAAAATATATTTAATAAAGAACATATATTTCATCAGATATGTATTACTTGAAAGCAAATGCAATAACGACGACTTACCAAGTTATTTTTTTTATGGCATACGCAGGCAGACGAGCAGTCGGGCCACCTGATGGAAAGTGGTCACCAACGCCGTAGACATTGGCAATACCAGTGGTATCGCCAACGCGCTGCCTACCGTGAGACGTAGGATGTTAAGTTATTTGAAACACCCCCGCAAATTGAGTAGTTGATTCCTCTATGTGAATGCAGTGGCGCCAGAGGGCAAGAAGTGTCTGTTTATTGTCGGATAGGAAGCATTCGTATCGCGTTGCCCCGTATACGTTGTATTTTAATTATGTGAAACTCAATGCCCATTAAAGGTTACCCCTTTGCATAGCAGAGCACGCTACAATGGTCGATTATGGAAGCAAACGTTCGCGTCGCGTTCAGTGGCTGATTGAAGCGACTGTAATGGGGATACTGTCTGCACTACTCAATGCACATATTGAAGAATCGTTAACAATTGGACCTGCATTCTATGCATAATCAAACGGCTCGTGGATGAGGACACTAAGGAAAAAATGGGCACAGCCAATGGGGCGCAGCGCCCGCGACCGGTTTGCGCTCAATGGTAAACAAACGGACGGCGGGGACGCTCAAATGTCGTAGGACCCGTTAGTCCAGAGGTCAGATGTCCACCTGAGCTAGGTCCCGTTAACTCGGGACGTGGGGTTGGGGGATGCCTACAATGCAATAACCGTACATTAACGGTTCGCCACCGTTAACATTCAATGCTGTTTCGATTACTATTCTATTAAAATAATAGACTATATGAGATGTAACAGCAGAATTTCGTGTTGTAAAATAATTTTAAGAATCGTTATTTTACAGACGGATTCTCCGAACCGAGCTTTCTATTTTTATTATTTTCCTCATGCTAACGGCTTCATTAGTCACTAGGTTCAGTAACTTCACAGCGAATCAGTAACTTGGGGGCGTTTTGCTTTTATTACGCATCTTTGTCTCTAATTGTCTTAGTTCTCTATTTTATTATATCCAATAAAGGACGCTTTTTTCTTTAAAAAACTCGGTCGCTGAGCATTGTGCCGGAGAAAGCGGCCGCGACAAAAAATCACTTGCCTTGCGACGAGAAGCAAACGACCCGCGACTTTCTAATTTATTGCTCCATCGCCGACAGATGAAACTTTTTAAAAGATGTAAAGAAGCAAAACGAGAGGCAAAATTGTACAACCCCGTGCCGTTATGGCGCGCACAGCCCCGACCTCCGTAACGGCCACGGTGCTACCTGCTGCCTACATGCACTTTAACATTGTACCAAGGACATTTATATTTTTTAATTTCAATGAAATCTCGTTCGATCAGTTCTGATAAGTAAAATTAATTAATAATAACTCAGTATGATTGCAACATATGAGCATATATCATAGCCATTATGAAGTCTTTGTAATCGAAGAAAATGAATGTAGTTTTAGGATAGTAGTAAATATAATCGTATTAAATTAAGTACAATGTCCTCGCACTTTCTAAGACAAAAGAAGTTTCTAAGCACAATCAGATGTATTGATGAATTACTGAAATTATGCTAGCAGATTCTAAGTAAGTCTTTTATAACTCTTTTAAACAAAAACAACAAACATTACGCAATTATTTTGGAGTATTTTGTGATATTCAATAACCTGGTTGTCTACACTACATTAGATTTAATTATCATGTAACAATCACGAATACTGTGCGAAACGTACTGTGAGTTTTTTGTTGCTATAAATTGTTTTGTCTAACAATATACTATAAGTAGCTAATAATAGGCACAAAACGTCTAGGTTACACTGAGTATATTTTAACTGTCCTATCTTGCTGTAGTTATTACATATTTCGATCTAATGATATCCCTCAACGAGAGTGATTATGGAATGGGTTACGTTTAATATATCTTTCAGGCAAAGATATAGTACTGCTAATACAGTTAATTCTATTATTTCCAGCGTGTTAATAATTATGAAGTAAATACTTTTATTTTTGTTTTCGAAGAATTATATTGATGGAGAAAAATCATGTATTTAAAATAATTGAATTCCCTATGCGAGATCATTGACCATTTCATCAATTTAATAATTAATCAGCTCAGCTACGTAAACGACTCCCGACTCGAATCGCAACAGACAGAAACAAAGAAACCTAACAAAGAGCAATTCAAAGCGCGTCTAATTTGGCTAAATTCTTTCGAATTAATTTGGGAGGAATGTCGATGTAATCCGGTGCACAATGCTAATGTACAATTTGCCTGTTAGAGGCGGCACATTGCGCGGGAGTAACGGTGCGCGGGGGTGAGTGACATGCCTTGGTATTTGCCCGCGCACCTGGCGGCTGGCGTTCTTCCGCTCGCATGGAAGGGGGTCAAGGCCGCCTCTGTCGAGAGCGACGCCGCCTTAAGGACAGCACCGGCTCGAGCGCCCTCAACACCGCAAACGATTGCAATCGGAGACCACAGGCTCTGACTTCCTTGCAACGCCCGATCAGATAACCGAACAAAGTGACACGCACCGAGACCACTGGATTTACGAGCGGCAGCGACGGCGCTTCATTACATTCTACACTAATAACATTCTGAGCACAACAGCGCCATGTCCCATGTTTCACGTCACTCTCGCCCTATTGTTCTTCGAGCGGGGAAACGTACCCAAATGAGGCCGTATTAAAAGCTTTACTCGGCATTTCAATCATCAAACTATAAGCGTGGAATACTTGATGTGTAGCAAATTTATATTTACCCGTTGTACGTCGATAGCGTCGTCCGCTGCTACGGTAAAGTTTATCGACCTATAATAATCGTTTTTCCCGTTAATATAGGAAATTCCAAAGGGACTTGACATGTTTTTTGCATTCATGCGTTGAGGCAAAGCAGAGTTATGCATCACTTGCCAGCAAATAGGTCCCACGTACGCCAGTGGCGTGATTTGGCCGTGAGGTGCTCTCTCTCGAGCGGCGGGAGGAAGTTGCGCAGCCCACGGCGTTCGCGTGCCAAATGCAATTTGTCACTTTCCTGTGACGCTCTATCCCTTATTATTCAAAGTGCTGCTTTATTAGCTACGGGTCAACGTTTCTTACTAATTCACAAGTTACTAGCCATTTTCACTTCATTTTATTGTTAAAGCACTATTAAAATTAACACTAACCGAAGAATATGAAATAGCACTCTGAAGTATTCTAAAATAGTGAAGGTAATCGTTAGAAGAGGTCAAGAGATGGAAAATTTATATTAAATATGGACATTAAATTCAACGTTCATTCATATGTATTACCTATATCTTAGCTAATTTTAACATCATACCAATCTTGTGTAACATGTAACGAAATGATGATATTATTACATAAACAGATGCGTCACGAAACGTTGACTGGGGAACAAGGAAAACGGAATTCGAGTCTTGCTATAATAAGGAAATAGTGGTCTCACTCAATAAAGGGTTCAAAAGAAGTTGCGTCTCGATAAATGATACGATTTGGCCTGAGATTGCTAATCCTTACGGCTTTTTATCACTGCATAATGTATTTCTTTATACTATCATTGCGCTAATAAGAACGCCTGAATATGCAATATCGTATAAGATTTGCCACCGCTTTTAGTAGTTTCTCAATACAGTTTTAATACTGTCATCGCTTAGATTTAGGTTAATTGGTTGATTGGCTGAACTGTATGGGTATTAAAACCTTTGACGTTAATTTACCTCTATTAAAGGTTTAAAACATTATTAACTTGTTTATCATGATCATGATCGTAATAAATACGATTGCCGTTATGACGCCTTCTTTGATTCGATTGTATTTTAATACTTTTTTAGCATAACACGATCTACCAAACCTACTCGGTGTGTTTTTTTCCCATTAGCTCTTGTAGGAGCTCCTGTTAGTTTTTATATTCGTATTATAAGAAGCATGTAATAATTGTTCAGTTTGTCGCAATTCCCCGCGCCGTCCGTCGATCCGCAGCGCTCAGCCACAATGTATGTACGAGGCCGATGCGTGCGATACATTCCGCGGTCACGCGCGGCCTCCCTCCCCTCTGCTTCGCACCATGCCATATAATCATTGCAATCCCCATTCGTCCTGTGACAATGTAGTATCGCTTCTCGGTTTTGTTTAGCCCCGATTTCGAGTAAACTTTTTTCGTTTATGCGAAACACGAAACGATCACAAGAGCCGAATCTGTTTCACACTGACATGAGATGCGGACGCTAAGGAAGGTTGCGGCGTGCGTCCTGTTCCACTTATCTGAATTTTAGAGGCCACCCTCGGGCGGAGGGCGCGGGCTCCCGGCGGTGCCGCCAAGCCACCCGTGAAAACCCAATCAAGTGGCCATTCTGGCGCCGTGCGCCGGCATTTGACAGACCATTTCCCTCCCAACTCGGCGGACACAAAAGTCTTCCGTGCGAATAGCGGACGCCCGACGCGAGACAGCACTCTCAGACTGACGCACAAATGCCGGCTATAAAGTCCCGCGTACGGGACATAAAAGCGCTCATTATGCATCCAGTAATTAACTTTAACACACTGAGAATAATTGTCTGCGCATGTAACCGTACACGGCGTCAGGCGCGGCTAATTTATGTATAACATCTAATTATAGATATGTTGATTGTTTGACCTTGATAACGAAGAATTCAAGTAAGATCGTCAATTAAATTATGACCACCTTTTTACGTCTTAATTGGTGAGAGGTGAATGTCATTGTCGAGATAAAGCAAACTTGATAATTATATTTCATTTCTGTATTTTATATGGGGAAAAATAATTCTGAAGAAACAAATATTCTTTCCTCAAATGATTTTTTAAGGCATTTTGATGCACATGACATTAATACAAGGAACAGGCATAGGTTAATTCTTCCAGCAACTAGACTGCGAAGAAAATCTAAATTTTTTATGGGACAATGTATTCGCTTTTACAACAAAATCGCAGAAAACGTTCAAGATTTATCCATTAATAAATTTAAAAAAGTTGTCAAGGAACGTTTGTGTGTTAAAGGTTATTGCAATGTAAATGAGTTTTTAAATGATAACACACTCTGATAATGGAATGCTCGCTCCAGGCTTTTTTCAATAATCATAATTTTATGCTTTTATTTGTTTGTTTATTATTTCAATTATATTGTAAAAGATGACAAAAAAAAGGCCGCTTAGGTTCTTTCGCCGGTTCTACTCAGGTCTGAGGCGTCCTTTTCCGAGCCGGTGGTAGATTTTTGACAATCAATAAGTGAGTGTATCGCTCCTATGTTGAATAAAGATATATGAATTTGAATTTTATTTCGGGTTAAATAGTGGAAATCTATAACATTTACATGTTTTATTAGCGGGCTCTCACGTGTTATGTAGTCGTTATGAATTGTCGCCAAATAGGGTTATAGATCCCTTGTATGCAACATGGGTAGCAGACATTAAACCCTAACCACCCATAATTGTGCTCATTTGCAGACGAGTTTCGGGAAGCGATCCTCGGAGATTAGCAGGAACTATGCAATGGCCGCCGCGGGGATTGTTCTGATCAGCTGTCTCGTTCAAAAATTAATAATTACATTAATCATCAATCAGACATTTCAATATGTCAACATACTTGATACTATCATATGTGCATAAGTATCATAAACAATACGCAAGTATGATAATTTATGTTGCTATACTCTACACAAAAGTTTCTATTTGAATGAGATATTATGCGTTATGAAGCATTATTAACTGAAGTAAGTAATAGGAAACGGCTCGTCCAGGGAGCGACCGCGGACGGGCTCCGTCCTGCGCCGAATGGAGCCCCTCGCTCAAGATGCGGCGCTAATTAAACGGGGTGACTGGGATAAACAAACGGCGGCTCACACTGCCCGCCGCCGTGAGCCGAGCGGTGCATAATGCGCGCTAATTAGGGCCCTCGGCCCTATATGTTACGTAACGCTATTCAAATTCTATGCTCACGGACTAAGGGGACCCGAGATACGTTTGATGGATTGACTCGGGCCCTCGTGGCTTCGTCCGATTATCGGCTACAGTGGCCGTAGCGCAACTATAGATATATTCGAGAACCTTGAGAAGAATCTCCAATCAGTTTATTTGATTCTACTCACAGATGGTACAAAAGCCGCAACAGAAATTATTACACTCGCAAGAGCATCTAGTTAGAATGTGTAGCCCGAAATCTTATAAGGATAACCTCGCTTGCCCTCGTATTTTGAAGAGCTATCACCATTATCCATATATATAATAAAATATTGGACTAATGCAATGTTAATAGGAACGTCAAAAGATAAGTTCATCTTATAATTTTCATAGCAAAGCTTGTGCAGCGCGGCCTGCGAGGTGACGCGGCCGATGATCGTGCGATTAGCCTCATTGTGCGCTCTTGTAAGAATATTGGGATCGTTTCCATTACAAAGGCCGTAATTCCGTCGGGGAGCTATCTTCCGATCGCTGCGATGAGGCGCGTGCGCACGACCCACGATGCCCACGATAGCGCCCTGCGCGCCCGCCGCCCCTCGCCCACCGATGGGCCCATGCCATCCCACGGACAACCTAGCACTAGTTGGACTACCGAGTCAGACATAGGAGTTTTTGCACATGGGAATATAAATCTTATAAGATTTGACTTACGTAACGAACTAATCAGAGGTTGGACTATCGTTTAGGAAATGTCAGCCAACACTATTTGTTTCAATTGGAATAAATAAATGAAAATCAGACTGTACCATGAGAAACAGTTTAAATCTTATCAGAGTTTCATATTTCCACTTATACACATATATCACCTTACTTGAATACAAACAATTTATGCCATTTTATTATTAAACAAAACAACGAATCTAAATCTAGTATATCTAGTTCAAGTATTCGAATCGCTATTAGAGAAGTCAGTTAAATTGCCATTTTAAAAAAATGTTGTTGTTTGCTTTTCATTATAAACAACTGTTTTTTCATTCGCCAAAAGGCATTTGCACTTCACGGGATGTTCGGTACAAATTTAAAGACTAATTTTGATTGATGTGTCAGTTAATTTGAAAGCACGGATGTCATAAATGTCAAAGATTTTCACAGGACAAGAGGAAACCGACTTTTTAAATGCCGGCCATAACCTAACCTAAAGGCCATCATCGGCCAAAGTGCTTGAACGAACCAAAGTAAAGTAAAAGTAAACAAAAGCACATAATAATGATGTTGTGTGAACCAAGTGTCGTGAAGCAAGCGGCGAAATTATAATGTCTCTCAGCAATCAAAATGTAAAATAAGAATGTTATTTTCTCTTTATTATACTTGTAGAAATTTATTTAAAAGTAAGATATTATTTTTGTAATTGATACTAATAATTATCGTCGATGTATTAATAATGGGAATATGCCGTCGTTTTGGGCTCATAGAAAAGCTTGAATAAATAGCTTTGTAATGAAACACGGCCAGCGAAATCGGACAGTCGTGTACCGAGAGGCGCACAGATGCAACAATGTTTCGTGAGCGGCAGTTTCGTCATAAACAAGTGTTGCGGGCGCCGGGGGCAACGACCCCGCGCCGATTAATGAATTAAGATAACAGATTGAACGCTCTTCGCTGCGTTTCGGCCGATCCGACACTTCATCGAGTGTTTGCCTTCCACAGATCCTCAAGGCGGCATTATTCCGATAGCTCCACCGACATCGATCAGTTTTTGCACCTTTTGAATTAACTATGCATTCTCGAATGGCTTAGATTAAAATTTTTGTTTTGTTTGTACGTGGTATGTTTAGCTATTGAATACCGAATCAATGTATTTCTTACATGTAATAAACTATAAATATTATATATAGTTTTCAGGACAATCATATTTTGATAATGAAAGAGCATTACTATTACATGATTAGTCGATATCCGTAAGATTTAAAAGTACGGCCTATAATTGATATAAATAGGCCACGAGATGCACGCAGCATCGCAGCCGCGGATGGTCGGTGCGCGGCGCAGACAAAGGCGCTCGGGCCTATCTGCCGGATCGGGGACCGCGGCGCTAATAAAGCGATATTAATTATCTGCTATTCAAATCTGAGCCGCGGCCGGTCGTGCGCCCCTCGGCGCGGCCTCGTGAGCGGCGGCCGCGCAGATCCATTACTCACCACCGTGCCGCCGCGCACTGTCCTCGCGCCGCCCTCGTCCGCGCTCGGCCAAGAGGCTCAAGTATTCACAGGCCCAATCTCCGATTACCGTTAGCGGGCGTTTTACGCTTCACTCGACAATGGAGCATTTGTTAAAAACTACTCGAACACAATGGTCACTTTATTATTCGGTATCTCTGATCTGCGCTGCGGAACTGCCAATATTTGTGAGCGTTATCACGCTGCGTCCGGTCGCAGCCAGCCGCCGCTGCTCCTTCGCAGCGCTTTGGGCCCAAGAGCGGCCGTCGCTATATCATAAACAACACTCTAAAGATACCGACCTCGAACTGCGTCTCACCGCTTGTATAGCACAGCGTTATGATTCAGCCACCTGTTACTTTTACTCTTATAACACATTTGGATGTTAGAGTCCATCGTAACACGTCGACAGCGTTTATCTGGTTTAAATGTCGGCAATGATTGAAGTGTGTTTGTAGATAATAAATACGCGTACTGTCCAATACGTCATAACCTGTAATAACTTATTGGAAGGACGAGTAGAGGACCGACAGGGAGTTGTGAGCGCTGGTGGCCCCTGTATGTAATGTGCGCCCAGTGGCCGAGGAGGCAGGGGGCACTTTCGCGTGGGTCCATTATTTAAATGAGCCCAATTAACGGGCGATAAGATCGCGTTGACGCCGCGGTAATTGCCATATTGTTGTCACTGGCAGGTAGCGTTCCGCGCCGCCGCCTCCGCCGCACACGCGCCCACTTCAAACAGGGATTGACAACATTTGAATACATCTACGAACTGTTTCGCGACATGTTGCAATGAAAATTGCTCTATTCAAATATTTCATTGTTTTACCATTCACATTCACGTTCAGTTTGAAATATTTTTAATGATCATGAAAATATTTTTATACTTTTAAATGATATGGCTACGGCTGAAATAATTTTTGTCTAACGATAAGAAATAACTTCACAGAACTTACAAATTTAAGTGAAATGTTAATTATGGAAAGATAATACGAAATCGAACCATTTCTCTGATGTTTGACATGGAAAATTCTTTAACATACACATCTATATATATTTTTTCTACCAATTAGTTTAATAAATCATTTGTTAATTGCACTATACATAAATATCTTATAAATATTATCAAGTATTATAAAGAGAAAACAGTTAATGAATCGTGTAAAAAATGTCAAAGCGTTTGTTTGCGTCGCCAAAATATTTGGTTTCTAAAGTAACATTTTTTACAAATAAACTTTTTTAAACAGTAAGATTCGAACGGAATGCTTATCTGATTTGAGATCCTGAAAAATAATATGTTATGTCACGTTTACTTAGTAATTATAAAAACGAATATAACCGGAACACCGTGCTTTATTCGAAATATTTAACTTATGTACATCTTGCCGTATGTCTGAGTGTAAAAGGATTAAAGTGGCCTAGACGGTGAAATGTTTCATCATCGTAATATCTATACTAATATTATAAATGCGAACGTAACTCTGTCTGTTGGTCCTTCCGTCTTTACCGGACTCTTTACTTTAAACCATTAAACCAATTTTGATGAAATTTGGTACATACTCAGGTAGATTTCAAGAAAGTACATAGGTTTTTTTAATTATTGCAACAAAATTGGTTAAAGGATTGGTATATATAATTTGGGTGAAAGTTTATATGGATATTCGTCATCAAGGAAGCGAAAGCCATGAATCTCTGTGTCTAATAATTTACTATAATATATATATATATATATACAGAGGTCGCGGGAGACCGCTAGTTCTTTTTTAATTCGTATTTAATATGTATAATAGTCAATAAAAGTTTAATAAACAAACCTACTACATGCAAACGAACAAGTATTGTAAACACATTACATTAGATTAAATATTTTCTTAGTGCACACATAATCTGATCATCGTGTCACTATAAGTGACTACAGTTATAGGTACCAATTAATAAAACTGTTGGCTTTGTTAGAGCTAAGTACGCTTCGGATACCGTTAGCTAAAACGTGAGCAATCCTCTTCCGTCCAATGAAAGCCCTCAGTTTATTTTTTGTGGAATGCGATGACGTCTACCGCATTGTTTCCTAAACGATTGAATGTCATAATTCATAAGCAGCGCGGTTCAATCGAGGGCGGCACACCTGCGCTCCCGTGGCCCCGCCGCCCCCGCCGCCAACCCGCGAGACTACACTGGCTGTTCCCAGTTAGGGATATGCCCGTTTGCACTCTCATCTCACTTGGATGAGCCCCGTGCCCTTTTCCAATCTTAATCAATAGTCTCCAGGTACTATCTTAGTCAGACATAGTAGCAAAAATGTAGGTAATATCCTGTTGCTTCAGTACAACGCGCCAGAAAGGGACAGTAGGATCTAGCACTGGCCACGTGCCATCGGCTCATTGGGTCTTCGAGGTGACAGGTGCCGAGACCCCAAGGAGTTTAATACACATATTATGCTAAGAAAAACTATTTACAATCAAATTGAAATTGACTTCTATTAGACAACTCAATCGGTCGCTATTTAATCTAATGCAAGTGATATATATCTACTTTTTGACTGACGTCCTAAAGAATATAGGTACTTAATTGGGATCATATTTTTTTATAAATATATGTCACCTCGTTGCTCCGCTCCTAGAGCTCCGATTTCTCGTTTAATATTTCATAAAATTATAGATATTAGTTTCCTTGGTCCGGATTATCTTCAAATAATTTTGTGATAAGTAGTTTAATAGATATTTGGGAAAAAAAAAATAAAAAAACGTTACGGCATCAAAAATCAAACCTCGTGACATAAAGTATGTTTTACATAATTGTACGATTTGAGTTGGTCTACAATAAAGTCTGCAATAGCACGGATCAATGTTTTAAGAATGACGCACAACAAGCATTTTCATACAAACATTTTTAAAAGTTGCACTTAGTCACATTCAAATCTTATTGAAGATATTATCTTCAATAATTTAAGTTCAATTTAAGTTCACATAAAAGTTATTGCATTTTAAAATATCTTCATTATATGTACATAAAACGTATCGTAGACATTTTGATGAAATGAATACCTTGAAAGTTATCGGTGTTTTAAAATGCGGTGGCAGAAAACGCGATGCAATTTCGTAGGGAGAGCACATTTTTACCTTATATTGCATAAAACTGTTATACGCTGTTAGAAGTCGGTCATATTTTTTTGGTAAAATTTCTATAATTGGTAATTGGTAAAATTTTGTAAATAACATAAAAAATAGTACATAAAATTTCAATACAGATGTTAAATTTACCTAAATATAAAACCACTCCATGACCTTAAGAGCGGTGCCCTCTCCTAACATGAAAGAGGAATTCGCATAGAAAGGTCCTCGTGGTAAGGAGGGCCCGCAGGTGAGCGGCCATATTGTGTCCAGGCCAATCGGGGGAGGCACTTCGCAAACCTCGTTAGCCGAATATGCACTCCAATCTAAGACGGAATCGAATTTGCGCCCTTCGCGGCCGAGTGCTCGCCCCCGGTGCTGATGGATTATTTGTGAAGTGGCCGCCTTTCAAATCTCTCACGCGTTAAAACGGAGGTAATCTCGGCGCTCGCCCCGTCCGCCTCGCCCCGACCGAGCGGACGGGAGCTGCGCCCTACAGCTCTGTTTGCGGAGTCGTCCGCGGGCGCTCAAGCCAGCGGCAGCTGACGGGGCCCCAGGGCCATAAAAAGCCGCGCCCTGCAACATCGCTCGCCTCCTGTACTACACGCCGCGATCGCTTGTTTCCAGAAAAAAGCGACAACTCCTGAGAAAGCTGCGTGCGAATTGAGCGTTCCCGAGGTGAAAAAATGTGTGTCAGGGATGGGGCCGCGGCGCGGGGAGGCGACAGGTCTCCGCCGAAATCGCTTTTTTAGCGTAAAAACGGCGGAGCGGAACAATGCGTGACCCATTTCCCGGCCGTGGGAAGGAATAACGACCGCGTCTCCGCTAAAAGCTCGCGATTTCTGCAATAAAAAATGCATTACCCCACATTTTAAAAAAATTGTCGAGCGTAAAAAATGCGATGCGGACGCATTGTTCGAAGGGGATATTGAAATTTCAAACTCAGAAGGGTGAGATTTATGTCTAAAATAACGGTTTTTGCTAAAAAACGGGGGAATCAGCTGCGAGCTGTTGTTCCGCCGTTGCACTGACACACTGTTCCCATTCATTCGCATTCATTGCTCTCAGAATAGTCCTCCTTGGCCGTTAGAGTCTGTTTTGAGACGCATTTACAACCGCCGAATGTTGACTGGAATCAAACGGTTGCTTGGAATTCAAATAATTATCGACTTTGAAATAAATATTCTTATTGCTAGTACATCAAAAGTGCATCATGTCTGTTTCAAGTTAATAAATATATAAATGATTTGAAACATATATTTTCGTTACACTTATGTAAAGACCGAACGTATGGATTGCCGATACAAGTAAAAACCTAGAATGTGCTTCATAAACTTGTAATTATTTAGTACTCACCATTGAATTGCATAATTATTCAAGAACTGAACCATTGGAATAATATTAAATGCAAAAATAAAACACTTTCTCCATTTACCATAGCATTTTTTAATAAATCTTTGAATTATACGTATAATATATATTCAGCACAATACGTCAGCCGTATAGAGCTACAGTAAGATTTTCTTCTCTTAAAGATGCCGAACGAAATTTAAGAGTATGAGTTTTTGGTTTTTTAGCAAACATTTTAAACTCTTAACTTTTGCAGCTAAAATTGTCTCAAACATTAATAGGTCAAAATAAATGTTTACATCTTAAACATAACTTAAAAATTGTATAAGTATATATGCATGATGAAGCTTGTGTTCCTATTATTATGATGTACGCAAAACGATACACTGGCAACCATAAGCAATTGCTTCACAGTGCCAGTATAATAGTGTGCCAGCTGCGATGACTGTTGAATTTGTGATAATTGACATCGTTGCTATTTTAAAAATTAGATGGTGAATATATGCTATATCTTACATCATGTTATGAATTGCAACTCGATGGGAGCACATCGTGTTATGAATTGCAACTCGATGGGAGCACAAGCGCATATGCGGAGTAGACGTCCCGGCTAGATTTCTTGTGGTTTAGCCACTCGATTGCCATCTGAATGGCCAACCGTGGGCGCTTTCGCGGGCTGCGGCGGTTTGAAGAGGGGCAGCCTCTCGCTCGCGGAGGCGCGCCTCGCGTATGCAAACGAGCCCCGCCCCGCCCGCCGCCGCCCGCCGCCCGCCGCCGCCCGCCGTGGCCCGCGTGGGCCCCGCGGCGTCCGCGGCGCGGCTCCGCGTCACGCGACCCGAAAGGGTGAACGGGGCGCACAATGCGCGCAACCCTTGCACACGTGCGCCACGATACTTGCGCCCGTGTGCGTGCGCCTTCGCCTGTACGGGTGCACTTTTATTTTCGCTCGCAGAGCAGTGGTACATTGTCGCTCGGCACATGGTGGCGCGTGCCGAGGCCACATCTGCTCGCTCGACTTTCGCCGCCGATCAATAGCGATTCGATATGCCTCGCCTATCACATAGCGCCTATGTACTCGGCCCATGCCGCGACGCGATGCTGCATTCGATGCACCAAACAGAAATTAGCAATTCATTTTAAACGTTTCTAAAAAACAAAGTCTAACATCAACTTATAAGTCACTACACTTTAGGAACGCCTACTATATATTACATAAAAACTGAGATTATTAATAAGTTTCGCGCGCCCTTAATGGTATTCAGAAGAGTTAAAAAATAAAACGTTTTTATTATGCTTCAAACAAGAGACTTTAACTACACTTACATAAATAAGGTATGATTGCAATTGAAATGAGGTCAAATCGATGCACATGTTTTAAATAGGATAATTTTGCTGGGTAGCGATTAGTTAGTGATGTTTTCACATTTAAGTGATTGTTATATCATTTTATCAAGTATGTTTTAGTCGTCAAAAAGAATCAATTTTAAATTTATTTATTGAACCAACAAGAATTACTGCGACTTCTGCAACATGTATAGATAATATATATACTAATTGTCAACCATTAAATAAGTCAATTATTAAATGTTAACTTCTGACCATTGTGGTCAATTTGCCTCCTTTAAAATAGATAAAATGATATATAACAAAAAGTTCGCAAGACACAAGAATGTTTGTTCCTATGTATAAAAAGCGTATTGAGAAGTTCAGAAGTAATATTTTACAAAAAGTTAATTATTTACATTATGATGAAAATCCACATGTACTTTTAATAGCGCATTATTCACTTTAATAAGAAAAGAATTTAATACTATATTTACTTCTAAAACGGTTAAATCTAAAGGTTCTGCAGTGTTTAGTGAGTGGGCAACAGTCGGAATCCATAAAGCAGGCGGAGATTATATGAGCTTTTATAGTCAAAGAACATATAACCATAATAATAACTTTGTTGCACATGTTAGCGCCTATTCTAAAATATTTAAAAAGTGTGTTCATGCTACAATGTTTATACTTTTAAAAATAAAATTAAAAATTCATCAGATAAAGTGAAAATGACTTTGGAATATTATTAATAGGAAAACTGGAAGGGCGCTAGGAGCAGTCTTAAAATAACTTTAAATGTTGATAACCATACAATTGAAGCTGACATAGATGTTGCTACCTATTTCGAGAGATTTTTTCGGACATTCCGGTTTCGACTACCAAGTCACTTTTGTCTTCTTCCAACAGTTGCCGAATCACTATTAAAAGATAATGTTATTGAATGTACAAAATGTTTAATTTTACTAATGTATGTAGCAAGGACATTATAAGTGCATGTAGACAATTAGATATTAAAAAACTGCAGACCTTGGGGAATCTCTGTTAAGGTGATAAATTGATTATTGATGTAATATCACCTCATCTAGCAACAATATTTAATGTAAGCATCCAGAGGGCGAGTTTCCTGACCTAATGAAGCTATAGTAGAGTTATACTGGTTTTTAAAGCAGGGTGTAATATGGACCCAAATAATTTTAGACCTATATCTATTTTGCCTCACTTTTAGTAAAATATTTGAAAAACTATTATTAAACCAATTAATGAAACATTTTAACAGTAACTGTCTCATTAATAACAAACAGTACGGCTTCACTAGGGTCGCTCCACGATTGATGCTGGCGTTATGCCTCATTAAGAGCATCTTTGAGGCTTGGGAAGCGTCGCAGGATGCCTTAGGCATTTTTTATGCGATCTCAAAAAGCTTTTGGATTGCGTACAGCATGAAACTTTGGTCAGGAAATTACGTCACTATAGTGTAAGAAACGCCGCACTCAATCTTCTGTCTTCGTACTTGAGCCACCGAACTCAGAGAGGGTTGACGTGAATGGTAAAAGATCTCCAGGGCGCTGGTAAATATGGGTGTCCCACAAGGGTCTATTCTGGGCCTTTTCTCTTTCTCATCTATATAAATGATTTACTATATGTTATTAATAAAACGACGAGATAGTATTATTTGCTGATGATACTTCCTTAATTTTTAAAATTAAACGACACACATCAATAAATGACGATGTAAATAATACTCTCTAGAGTGGCGCACTGGTTTAGTGTCAATAATTTGCTACTGAACCAGAAGAAGACAAATGTATTAAATTGTATGACTCAAATGTAAGACCGAGTAAATGGAAGTGTTTATAGATGAGGAAGAGATAGACGTTGTTGAGTCAACCGTGTTCTGGGAATAACAATAGATACCAGATTGCAGTGGGGCCCCTCATATTAATAGACTGTCGAATAAACTCAGCTCTGCAGTATATGCTGTCAAGAAAATCAGACAATTAACTGACGTGGAGACGGCCGGTTAGTATACTTTAGCTATTTCCACAGTGTAATGTCTTAGGCATCTACTGTGGGAAGTGCCGGATACTAATACGATCTTTGTCCTCCAAAAACGAGCTATTCGAGCGGTTTATAACCTTTCTAAGGAATCCCTGAGAAAATTGTTCCCAGAGTTAAAATACAACTGTTACTTTCAATACATTTTGAAAACCCAATGTATGAAAAAAATAGAAATGATTTTCTTAACAGGATGCACATAAACATAAATACTAGAAACAACATAATTTAATTCTTCCAGCAACTAGACTGCGAAGAATAAGAAATCTTTTATGGGACAATGTACGCTTAACAAAATCCGCAAACGTTCAGAATTTAACTGTTAATAAATTTAAAAAGTAGTAAAGGAAACGTTTATGTGTTAAAGGTTATTATGACATAAATGAATTTATAAATGATAACACAGCCTGTAATGGAATGTTTCGCTCCAGGCTTTTTTCAAGTATATATACGTATGATAGTACTGTATGTAGCTCATAAGAAAATTTATATGTATATATTTGATTATTTTAAAGATGCACAAAATAGGCCCTGAGTTTTCTTCGCCGGTTCTTCCCAGGTCGGAGGCGTCCTAATTCCGAACCGGTGGTAGCTCCTTGACAATCTGCGAGTGTTAACTTCTATTGAATAAAGATATTTGAATTTGAATTTGAATTTGAATAATACCGAAAATTTTGGATTACGACCGTAGTTGTAGTTTAAAACCATTCTTTGTTTGTTTTGAACCACATGAATTTCAATGCTTCTACTAATAACAGTACCTTAAAATAGAGTTTATGAAAAAAATGGTTCAGCTAAACATATCAATATCGTATATAACCAACCAAATATTTTCTTCAAGGGAAATTGACATGACAAAAAGGCATAATATTGAACAAAATCTACAATACAAATCAGCGCTTTCGCTAAATCTTGACTGAATCCGATACATTTTTAAATTGATCGCATCATTTGATTATCCAATTATCATTTAATTTAAATAATAATCGTGGACATAATCTAGCTACGGCATGATCACCGACGAATGAGTCGAGAAATTTTTTTCACAAAATTTATGCTCAGATTTTGCTTCTTTTAAGCATATTTTATTAAAGCATGCTTAATATAAGTGAATATAATCCTAATTTTTTGACATAAACTACCCTATATGTATGTTAACTTGTTGTTGCGCTCGTCCCACTCTGATGTAAATTGTTTTATTATTCAATAGGTAGTTCGCTGGCATATGATGATTTTTTTTCCAATTTATATACGATTGGTAGTATTTAAGATAGCTAAATAGCTAATAAAAATAACATCGTCAAAAATCATGCGTTTAATTTAAAAACGCTATACATTTACAGATTGAATTCGAAACGGATTCAAGATGAAATATCTTTTTCGAAATGGAGGCGTCCCACAGAAAAACATCAATGTTACATAACAATTATTTGAACTTTATTGATGGTTAAATTTTGAACGCTTTATAGGATTTTATTATAGAAGCGTGTTAGTTGTCACATAAAAGATTTACTTATTTCAAATGACCTTATTTTTGTTCCTTGTATATATATGGATAGAGTGTTCTACGTTATTGTACTTCTTGAACTGATTTACAATAAAGTTAGTTAGAACATACCTTGATATATTAGGAATAACCGTTTTAATAGAAAACACGTCTCTCGTGGGCAACGCATTGGTCCACGGGAGTTAGTGACCACTTTATATCAGGTGACCCGACTGCTCGTCTGCGTTCGTTGGAAATTAAAAAAAAAGGAAAAAGACCTTCTGTAGGCAACTTTTCCATTTAACACAGCTATTCCTTTAAGTAAATAAAAAAATAACCACTTTTAAACCACAACAATCGCATGGCAGTTTTGTGCAAAAAGGAGCTTGTTACCGCTTAAATCGCGAATGGTGGCTTAACGTGAAAAGGCAGAATAAACTAATATTCTGTGCATATCTTTGTAGATGAACTGGAGTAGTTCTATTACGCCTTAAGTAGATGCACAAAAGTTCGTGAAAATACAAATGTGAAAATAAATATCAAAAAATAAGTAAACACTGAATAGATGCTTTTGAAATTTATTGCCATTTGTGCACTTTTCATTTTATGTAGATTAAAACTACATTTTTTGCATATAATTACAATGAATATCATAAAAGCTACAAATAATTCACGTAACATCGACAGACAAGCTGAGACTGTATGTATACCGTTGACGATTTTAAAGTGGATCATATTTTTGTCCAAATTTTACTTGTCTCTTACATAATGTATGTATTATGATAATGATTTAAATGACACATGTCCTTCAATATAAGTTTAAATTTAGTTGAAACACGCGTCCTTAGCGATGGCGTCGTCACTGCCTCCATTTCTCGAGTGAGCTTTTATTATTACATTGTAATATGTGTATGTACACCGAAAGATTTTATACAATACTAGCAACCCCGCAACCCCCCTTGTGGGTGGAATTTCGTAAAAAACTATTCCTACCAAATTTCAAGTCGCTACGCCTTATGGTTCCAGAGATATCGTGATGAGTCTATATATAGGTGGGAATCTCTAATATATATAGATAGAAGAAGAAGATAGATAGATATAAATCACTGTATTATTTAGGTATACAGAACATATTAACAGTAAATTCTACGCTTGCAAAATCACTACACTGTATGCAAAACAAAGTCGCTTTGCTGTCTGTATGTCGTAATGTATATAGAATTTGGAAATGCACGCAACAGATTTTGAAGCGGTTTTTTTGTTTAAGTTTTGATTCATGAGGAAAGTTTAAATGTATTAAATATAAATAATTTTAAAGAGAAACTGATTGCATTTGAGATTGGAACTCTCTAAACGTGAAGTCGTTAAAAGCACATTAACATATGTTAGCACTTACATTGCAAATGCTAGCGAAACCCCACAAGAAAAATAAGAAAATGTCCTACAGTTTTGAACATCTGAATAAGGTCAGAAAAGTTAGGGATGTCTATCGCTTACAGCTTCCCTCCAATAAACAATTTTATCCTATACATTTTACAGTAAAAATGGGCTTGTTATCGAAGTGGTTTTAGGCAGCATTAATGCCTATTCAATTAAGTACCTTAGATACATTTTTTATTTAATATAGATAAATATATCGCTTTACAGAATGTAATTTAAATGAATATTTCCAAACGAATTACCGGTACCGGGTATCAACATTTGCACTCGTACGAAGCCGGGTGGTCGCTAGTTAAAAAATAAAAGGTAATGAGTATTGCCCAGCAATTGAAACCTTGATAATAGTTCATAGAGTTCATTATTACTCATAATTTCCCTCTCGGATCAAAAAACATATAATATGTCATCAAATAGAAAATAGAAAACAAAACTTTTAAATAAATTTAATCTCGACTTAGTTTTTGTTATGGACTCTGACCTCCTACATATGCTCGATTGTTATATGGGAATCACGTTACGTTTGTCACGTTACGCTACGTTTATCATGAAGTGCAAACGACGCTTAATCGAGCTCTCTTAACTAGTCTCATGTATACCAGTGACAGTTGAAAATATATGTGAGCGCGGGGATGCATTGAAGCGGCGGTGGCCCTCATCGCGGGCACGCGTTTGTCAAAACACATCGGGGTCGGATGAGATACGATATATCTGATCAAATGTTTTAAATGGACAAATACGGCACCCGTTGCCTTGACTAAAAAATTATACGGAGGAGCGTCCGAATCGGTTAAGTAATTTATCGTGCGAAGGATGGCGGCGCGTGCGGTATGCGGGCCCCCCCACACCCACCCCTCGCCCCCACCACCCGCGCTAATCCCAACTGCGACTTCCGATTCCAAAGTAGAAGACTCGCGGATACGTGAATAACATTAGTTTACGTTTAATTATCCGTGACTCCTTAGGTATATATTCATTTGCATCTAAGGGTAACATAACCAATTGCATTGTAGTTCTCCCTATGGTCATACTGCTCTCATTTAGTTTTTTTATAATAATAACGCACAAAGTAACGTTGATACGCGTTTTGCGTCTATTTCGTAATTTAGCCTAAGAGCACCATATTATATATTGTCGAGTTACCGTAAGGGAGAGTGATAATAAAATAAAGGCAAACAATTTTGATTTTGAACAATGTCCTCGTGAACCGGAAGTGAACCGGCGGCGGGTCGCGATGTTTGCGCGGCGCTTGGAGCGGGCCTCCGCGGGACCTCGCACCAATTGGATTTGCGCCGAGGCCCGCGGAGTGCCCCTCTCAAACAGAGCTGCCCACCTAATATTACTGTTTGCTTCGGCCTCCTGTACCTTCATAAATTCTTGAGCGAGCGAGGTCGCCGCGGGCAGGTTCCGCTGAGCAAACAGCCTTAAGAACAAACGCCGTTACCGACGAGCAATATCCGAGCTTCAAATACTGGCCCCGGGCGGAGGGAGGGGTTGCAGCGGTAATTAGGGTCGCGCGCCACGTGCGGGCCATTTATCATGCCGTTTTTTAAATTAGAGCCGCCATGTGACAATCTCGGCGGCGACACGGATCCGGCAACCCTTTCGCACCCCTCGGCGGCACCGAATCATCCCCCTGCAGCCCCCGCACCCGCCACCCTATCTCGCTCGCACCCAATCCGATTGCTCCGCATCTACATATCATCTACATGTGATCTACATACCGCGCGAAGCGCTCCACACCCCTTTTCCGCAAAAAAATAATAACTCTCTACAACCCTTTGCTTTATGTAAAGACTATTATTTAAAAGAGACTTTTTGGGATTAATTACTTTAATGGATCTCATTAAGAAAAATATGTACCTACACGCTACGAAGCGACTTTGTGAGAGAGCGGTAGTGCACGGTCTGCAGCTGCAGTGGCCAATATTGATTAGCCACCGAACTTCCCTCACCCCCTCCCCATCCCCGGCCCCATAGCCGACACAAGCTTAGCGACCCCCTCTCCCCACCCTCCCGATGACCCCCCCACCACCGAACCCCCCATCCCTCCTGTCCCGTAATGAGTCCTCTCCTCTCGCAGAAACAAGTATTCGCAGTCCCGATGCGAATGTTAATGAAATAACAGTTAAGGCAATGTCTACATAGATAACACAAACTTATTAGGAATGTTCACGTAGATTCTGTTGGATATTAAACATTTTGTATACGAGTACAAACTTAAATATGTATTAATATCAGTTGAAAATCGTATTTACTTGTAATAACACTTGGATAAAGAAAAACAAATTGTTAGAGAATTGAAAAGAGATTATTTACACAATTGATTATTTTAGTGACAGAATACTTAATTACAAATCTTACATAATTTTATTGCTTAATATCACGGAGGCCTTGCAAAGAAAAGATTTTAAATATTTAAGTAAAATTAACTGCCTCCGTAGCCTAGTGGTATAGGCGTGTGGCTAGGAAACCGGAGGTCGTGGGTTCGAATCCTGCGGGGACTCAACAAATTTTCATTGTTGTTTCCTAGTTGGTTAGGGCAATTTGGGCCGATCACCCAATTGTCTGAAAATTAAGATGATCCATGCATCGGATGGGCATGTAAAAAGTCGGTCCACCCACCAACCCGCATTGGACCAGCGTGGTGGGATACGGTCCAAAACTTTCTAATGGATAGGGGTGTATTAGGGGAGGCCTATGTCCAGCAGTGGACTATCACAGGCTGATGATGATGAATGAATGATAGAGGTCCAATGTAATTATAACCAATGAATAATTTTGCCATGTCACAAAATACGCAATTTTATACTAAATAAAAGCGAACAAAACTTTTACTTTAACTTTGACTTTGCCCATTACATTTCTGACGGTTTTAAAACAATGATATCTAGTATTGAGAGTATTTATAAGACGGTGTAAACAATTCGAGTAATTTAAAATCGAGACAATTATGCTTAACAAAACAGACCGTTTCTGTCTTATACTATTATGATATTTATGGGATAAATGAGAAGTATATTTGTGTGTGTATTTTATTCCGTAAAAAAAATAAAATATCACGCCATGTGCCGAACGAGCCGAGATTCTATGTCAAGCAGGTCGGCTCACTCTGTATTAAGGGCTCTCCTCCATTTCGACTTGGTTTGCTCTCATTCCTCCTTGCGGAGACAATCGGTCATCACGTTAATAATCTCCGCAACGCCTTTCGTATTTCATACTTCGCAACGGATAAGATAGTTAAAATAGTGATGAATAAGTGAATTTAGAAGCCGAAGTGATCAAATATATTGTACTCTGTTGTTTTGATTTCCTTTTCCTTATGAGTTTGTACATGCTTAGGTACTTTATTTCACATCATTAATTATTAAATAGGATATATTATGTCCCAATTTCAATTACTTTTTACAAAAATATCATATGTAAAATATATTATGTTTCCTCAGTTTTGATTATATTAAAGTACTGAATGGACCGACGTCCAGCGTAAAGAGCAGATATTTAGTGGCCTAGAAAATTATTTAACCCTAACATGTTTATATTAATGATAAAGAAAAAGTGCTTTGAAACAAATATTTGATTGGAAATATTTTAGTCAAATCAATAGCCAAACAGAACTTAACTGTTCGAAAAAATGATATTTTAAGACAGGTTAGAAATAACACAAAATCAAACAAAATTAAAAATATACTAGCGATGTAGCTTGATATTTTCATTTCGCTTCTAAGCTAGCGGCATCAATTGATCATAGTCGGAGCGAGCTGTCGAGCCGCGCTTATATATCCTATTAATAGGCTTTTTATCGGTGTTTGGGCGCGCATTGTTCGCGGCTCGGGCCATGTACCGGCCGGGGGATTAGGGGCACGCGCAACCCTTGCCAACGCTCGTGGCGAATTGTTAATGCAAATACGCCACTAATTCAAGATGGCGTCCGCGCTCCCGGAGCGGAGCCCAATCGATTGCATGGACGACGCTTTGCCACAGCTCCGTTTAGATGTATTTAACAACGATGCAACGATCAGCCGTTCACTTGTTAAAATAAAATGGGTCAATAAAACTTTGAACAAAACTGTAAATCAAGTGCAATAAAAGCAACAATCCAATTCTAATTTTGAATAATGTAATTCTTAACGAATAGCTGAAGCGTAAAACCCAATATTAAAAATGGCAACAGCTTAAGAGCTTGATGCAAAAATAACTCTTTATTCGTTTTTAAGCGACGCAAAGTACAGTAAACAAAAGAAACCATATATACATAGGTAGAAAAAGCCGTCACCCGTTGTTTTGCTAACATAGTGGAAGGATACTAATAAACCATTCTATGCTGTGAGCAGTAGATTCCATGGCCTCTAATTGCATGTTAAAAAATAAAAGTCAAAATCATTTCCTATTTATGTGTATTTTGCAGTTGTAATTTAGATCATTTGGATTATTTTTGATAGAAAACTAACTATGTTACTGTTACTTGAGTTGTTGACATTACAAATGAAAGCCATAAAATTTTCTAAGATTCTCAGTTTGCATTATATTTTGTACGGAATCATGAATATCGTGAAAGCCGATGTCAATTACATTTGTTTAACTGTAATTTTGAGCTAGACCAATGCAAGTGGTATATTCTGCCCTTGCATTCTAAACTTATTTTCTCTGCAGCCATTTCTACCTCTTGTGTTTCATCAACTGTAGTAATCATCAATCTTTCTGTGATTATCTGAGATTTCACAGTTTTCTGAGAAAACCTTTTTGAGATTTTAGTATTTTCTATGTAGCTCAAAACAACTTCTAAAACATAATGTTCGTCTTGATGAGCAGATATTTTTTTTGTTGCAGTGTAGACTAAATTTTGCTAATACCGAAATGTAATAATCGAAAAATTCAATTTTATTTTTTAAATAATTGCACGAAGTTCTAAACGCAAACTTCAATTATATAGTATAAAAGTTTAAAATCAGCCTCTTTGAATGGGCGCATATTTCATCATATGTTAGTGTTATGTAAATTATACTAATATCCAAAATTTTATAACATCAGTTTAAGTTTCATTGAAACACATTGAAAAATCCTACAAGAATTATAAATGTGAAAGAATTTAAGAAAAAGCATGAAAGAATAACACATGTACATGTCTGTTTTTCTTTTATCTAGAAACACCTTTGTGGGTTTTTATAAAACTTTACAATAACATAACTTATACATCACAATAACTTATAATATTAGTACAAAACGCGTAAATCCACGGGCGTAGCTAGTAACGAAAAATGTAAAAGTTTTTAAAGAAATATGTTCATTTTAAAGGCAAGGCAGTAGCCCGGACTGCCATGCCCTAAATTTGTCCTGTGTGTTTTAGCAAATAATGTAAATTATATTAGCCAATAAAATACACCTAGGATGATTGATCTTTATTAAAGATACGATACAAGTGTACTGCAATTTCTTAGAATAATGTACACGAGCTAAAGATCAGGCGCAGCACCGACTTTGACATGCCCATCAGACGCGTTGATCAGCTTACTCTACCCGCATTGCCAACGACCTAGGACCCACACCAAAAAGGTGTTAAGTCGCCGCCTGTAATGGGACTCTTGATCTCCAGTTTCCAAAGCCCTAGCCAGTACTGCTAGGCTATAGAGGCCGTTTCTTAATGTATAACAGTATCTTAATGCCCATAATGCTTCCAAATTTCTAAAAGACAGATGTTATTATTTAAATCTTGGTTAAACATCGGTAACAATAACCGTTTATATCGATGTGTAATCCGTTTTTTTTATTTTCGTTTCTTTACTTTATAGCGAACGACTTAATTATTCACACATTTTGCCGTTAATCGATATATATTTCACTTAGAACCCAAATGTAATACCTACAAAGTTAATATAATAATATGGCTGTAAAAAAGATATTTTGAAAAAAGTATCAAAATCTCGATGTCAATTTTTAATTGCGCTCATATACCTACTGAGTAAATGTCAGTTAATCTCGGCTAATCGATTTCAATACTCGCACATTTATTAATGAGGACAGCTCTACATTAATTATACAACTTAAAAAAAATGCTTATTCTCGTCCTATAACCGATGTCTACAATCAAACAAATAATTATGGTAAAATCCCGTCGCTACGTTCACTACAACGTTTTCCAATTTCTAATAAGGTATGTATGGTATGTATGACAATATATGAAGTCATAAACTAGGTTACTTTCCACTTAATTATTCATTATCACTAACTGTAGATATTCTTGACCTTAGAGAGTTTAAATCATATTCAGGCTGCAATGATGTTTTCTTTCAAAGGAGCTTCCTTCCCCGAAGTGCCCGAAGCGCAAACAGTTTACCCAAAGCCCGAGTACAAAGCGAACGAATATTTTATCCAAAGTAGCAATAGTCGGGAGCCTAAACAAACAGGAGGCGAATGCATTCCCATCGCAATGCATGAGCGCCGGAGCGGGAGCACCTTCAAAGCGGTCACTCCTGAGGGGTTCCGCATTAATCGGCCTCCCTTGCCCGCTGTTTGCGCACATTAGCATCACAAAGATCCAGGAGGCGCCCACTTCCAATTGAAATTGCAAACTAACATCGACCACTTGGGAGCCGTCGCCGTCGTCAAAGAGGACACGTCCTCATTTCATCAGGTGCCTGTAAATTATTCCATTTAGGTTATCAGCACTCCTCGCGCTGCGTAGGGTTGCATTTATTGCCGTTATACTTGTAACGACGCCACGTTACATCTGTTAAAACATCTCGCGTGCGTCTGTCTGCGCGCTGCACAATGCGAGTCGCGACAATAACAATCGCGACTGTTGGAAACTTTCCGTTTCTGGCGAGGGCCGCGCGAGGGATGGGGTGGCGCACGCTTGTCGCAGCTTCTAACGAGCTTTTTTTCAATCGAACCCGATATCGGAATTCGCGCATCGGTTAGCCGAACCCGTCGCTCCCCTTTCCTACTATAAAAAAATTAAACAGCTTTTAAACGTACATCGCGATCGACGAAAGCGAAAAAAAAATACATCTCAGGTAATCGAAATAATGGCAGGGAGCGGGAAAAAAATTCACTAAGGGCGGAAAAAGAGACGGATTCGAAGCAAAAAAATTGGAATTTTTAATTCGCCACCTGAGGGGTGAGCGGGGTGAGCGGGACGGTGGGGCGGCGGCGGGGGGCCGGCGGGGAGGCAGGCAGGCTTCGCCGCAGGCGCTCGCTCCCAGTCGTGATCCGCACGCCAGAGGCTGCGGATGTCCGAGTGCCTGCTCTCCCGCCGCCCCCAGCTGCCGCGCGCGATGGTGCTCTCGGCGTGCGTGCGCGCTGCCGCCACCAACTACTGCACCCGCTACCGTGAGTACCGCCCCGCAACCAAAGGACCTGTGCTTTATCATGCGCGTCGTACGATATTCCACTTTGATCCGTTAAACGCTCCTACAGGGGTACAAATGTGACAGGCTATCCGCAGATTGTTTTGACGCGGGATGTGCGTAATTCTGCCTTATAAGTAGTAGTAAAACGAAAATAATTAAGTGAATAACTTGCATAATAAGTTTACTATTAAAGATTTAAGCCAGCTCTGGCGCTACAGCAACTGCACAAATCAGAACGTAACCTTTTAGATACATAATTTGTGATATAATAATACCACAGATTGTTGTCTTTGCCTATTTTAACGCCTAATTCTTTAATGAATCAGAATAATTTTATAGCTATTGTAGGATTCTTCTGAGCGCACGATCGTTCAATCGGTGTTAACAACGAGCGATTTTTTACCAGATGCAAAAAAGGCTACCCGGTCGCGATCCGCCCGCACCCTTGGATTTCGCATTAGACTGGCCTTTAGCCCAGCCAGGGTTGTGCGCCCAAAAAACTGCGATGACGATTCAATAAGCTGACATGTTTCGATGTCGTTTTTTTACTTTATCTGGTTCTTCGTTCTCTTTTCTGTTTTGAAATATTTTTAAGCCGAATGAACTATCAATGCGTCGGCGCATCATTCGCAGGTGTTATTTTTTTTTAAGTTTCCTTCGTCACTGACTCTAAAAAGCCTTTATTTGCTAATCCGTTTCTATGCTTTCGAGTTACTATTCTTAATCAAAAATAAAATTGTAAATCGGCACAATCGCAACAGGCTAGGTCTCCAATCAACGTATATGGCATAGGTGAAAAAGAAGAAAAGCTGGAGCACCTCCTACCTCACTGCAACACTTTTTTATTTTTCTTTTCCACACTCTTCACCCGAACAACGAACTCGTGGTTCTTGACAAGTCAGCGGTTTGTCGTAGCACCGTCAGCCCTGAGGATTATCCAATTAATCGTTCCGATAATTAGTAAATCGAATTACGGAGGTGTCCTCCCGCGGGTGCCGAACCACAGCGCGCCTTTGATATCCGATCGAAATCCGATTTCCATGAAATACAATACGACGCGTTCCGGCTGCGGGCTCCAACGATTGATACACTTTTAATATGGAGAATTACCTGTGTTCAAGGGAAACATAGACCGTACTTTGAGTTTTACTTTAAAATTTTCACTGTTACCGTTCTTTTTTGGTGGAAATAAAAAAACTGTAAAGTAATATTTACACACTAATTTCCATTTCTTATGTGATGAAATTTATGAATATAATATTGAATAATTTAATCTGGTATAAATTTCCTTCTAGCTGGTGCCAATTTTTTACGTTCATTAGAATTTAATTCAACTTGTTTGTTGCAGAGGAATCTGGGGACCTGATAAAGTCGCCGTCGCCGCCGCCGAGCCACGGTGAGTAGCATTATGCTTCTTTTGTTCATGGGGCCACAGCAGGCGCTCATCGCCCATCGACATTGTCGTCTACTGCAACTGTCGCGGAGAGTGAGAGGCGCCTGAAGGTGCAAGTGGCCAAGCGGCACCTTCCTCGGCACGCGCCCGCGGATTAGGCGAAAGGCACGCGGCCCAACCCTTGCACGCGTCTTGCCACAAAAAACAACCTCACCCCTTTGGGATTGCTTTTCAAAGAAAGTGATTACTTCACGATAATAGTGACTTTTTTCTTCTTACAATGCGAACCAACCCTTCTCCAGATAAGATTTATACAATGCGATCAGATTCTAAGTATGTTAAAATACAAATTAATTATTTATAAATCTTTTTTTATCTTGGGGAAAAGTAAACTATTCTCGTATAATTTGCCTAGAGACAATTTATATTAATTAATACAGGTTTCCAAAAGTTTTAGAAACACGCGAACGAAGTATTGGTGGCGCACTTGCCCCGCATTTAGACTTTGTCGTCGATGCCAATTATAATTTTTAAACTATTATTAACAGAAATTCAAATTATGTCTATTATTTGGTGTTATATTGAAACCAAATAGTGAATGTAGTATTATCAAAGCTTACTTTCATTTAACACAATTATTAATTTACCCTGCTAAGAAGTTTTCAAAACACTAAATTATCAAGTTTAATTAAGTATCCACTAATTTAAATTATTCTTTTTTAAATGGTGACTGGAACGAGAAGTGGTTTCTTAATTGCATGCACACTTGAAGCAATGTTTCCTCGTAAGACATGTTATTATCTTCAATTATAATTGGATGCCTGATTTTTAATTAATTAGTACAATGGCTTTAATTGAAAAGAAAAAACGTTCTCGTCTGCAACTCAGAGGGATAGATGGAGGTGTTGCGTGTTACCTGCATAGATTCATACAATCTGCAAAATGTTAATCAAGTATCTAGTTTTGAGCTCATTTTCTCAGTTTTGATCATATTAAATAAATGACATTGGGCGTTGGGCGACAAAAGCTATAATTGAATAAACAATAAAACTACCACATTTTTCGCATTCCTAGACGGGATCGCTCTTGAAAGCACATATTGAAAATAAGGACTGTAAAACACAAGACACACCGCGTGGTGACAAAAGTATTATTACACTAATTGTTTATTTTACGCGGAACGTCCTGTGTCGTGACATAATTATACTCAATTTATAAACGTTTTTTTTTTATTTTTTTTAGCACTAGAAAAATAATACGTAAACATTTATTTAAATCAATCAGTCAAGTATTTTTCAGGGTAATTGTTACCCGAATATGGAGTTCCATTAAATAATTGTGCACAGAAGCTAAATCGATAAGGTATTCTTGTAAACAACGTAATCCAGAGCAACAAAGTGATGTCGTGTGTACGTATGTATGTATGGCATCGTTCTTTTAGGATTTCCTCTCAGTAATTGAAATATCAATCAGAATATTTGACTAATCTACTATCAGTCTCGCATATTTGACTTATTTTCTTTTGACTTTTAAGAAGAACTAATAAAATAATTTATGTTCTTTCTTTAAATCACCACCCGTTTACCGCTAAAAAATTCACACTTGAGAATGCCTCATCGTGTCGAGGGCGGGAGGGCGCGGGTGAGCTGGGCGGCGCTCCATTTGCATTCAATATCCGGTGACCGAGTCCACCCGCTTGCAATTTTGAATTTAAATTGAACATTTAACACTTTATCCACCACATTCTCCACTTTCTAAACGTAGAATAATAATGAAAGTGGATTCACTGTAACTTTTTCTGTCATTTGTTATTTACCATACCAAGTAGTCACACTTTTGTTGTGATTATTACACCTTTATTTTGATTAAACATTCAACGGAAATATTTTCAATAAGCAATATAATTGGCTCGCCTATATTTTAGTCAATTAAGTATTGGAATAGATGTAAATCAAGAAATCAATAGCAACGAAGCGGCATTACACGTCTAGCGTTGTTTTTGATCAATTGTCACCGATACTGCCGATGCGCTAAGTGACAGTCGTCTTATAACAACACAATACGTAGGACGATGCTTTAATGTTATGGGTACACTGGTTTACATGCATTCCGTGTGCTAAACTGGCTAAACAATATATAACCCTAAATAAATCCAAAAAGGCAGCAATGAACTCGAATCGATGACAGCTAATTAAAAATAAGCACGCAATAATCCGTTAAGTTATTAATTGAGACTCCATTTACTACTTATAGACATCTTTTTCTTCGTCAAGTTATAATGGAATCTTTCACTCCAGGAACTGAAGGCTAAACTGCATTTAACTAGTGTATATGATGTCATTAAATATACAAGATTACACAGAGGACTGATTTTTTTACGTGATCGTCTGGCACACGTATCATACTACAATTCAGACATTTGGGTCATCAGCCGATATTGTTGTAACAAATCAGGGAACAACGTTAAATTAAGACCTTTATCATTTTTTTAGGCCTACAATCTAGTATAAAATACGTGAGCATCCGTCTGTGGAAAAGCGCATAAAGTTATGTGGATCACTTATTTTATCCATATTATTGTATGCTAATACACTGTGCTAGTGTATGGTGCTTAGGAACGCTCGTTATCAAGGACAAAGAAAATTATACAAAGTTTACGTTACAGAACGCTTCGCAAGTTTCTGTTTTTCGGCACTCAAATATTACTCCTTTTTCAAACAGTCATGACTTTGTCACTCTAAGGAAAATTCACCTTGCTTCATGGCGTTTTGGAGTTACTAAAACTGCTTCCGCTTCGGTTTGCTTCAAAAGTGTCGCGCAGCTGCTTTTCGAGGTAGTTTCCTGTTCATCTTCATATCAGAAACTCTAATTCTAATAATATTTTTTAAGTTAAAATCATTTCTAGAGTCAGTAAACATCCAGCATTTAAAAATCTGACGTTTATTGCTATTTTTATTTTTATATACCCAACCTAGTATAGTGAGAAGTTCTGTTGCAAATAACAATGCATTTTTTTTTATATAAAGTAATGGAATATTATTAAAATTTATACCTATATATTTATTAACGTCTCAGCAAGACATAAAAAATATTCTTTTCGAAATGGCTACCTTTAGCTTTTATACAGGCCTTTAATCTGTTTGGTCACGGATGTCTATGGATTTTCGAACTGTTTCCAAGGCAAATTTCAACTCTGCTTGCTCCAAAGATTTTTAAGGTACTCAAGGTATAAAGTTAAGGTCTGGGCTAGAGGGTCTTTTAGTCTTATAGAATCCGTAACGTTAGTTTCAAGCCAGACTTCAGTAGTTGGTGCCTTGTAACCAGGTGCAGCAATCCTGCTGGAAAGTCCGTGTATGTTTAAAAAGTGTATCGCTGAGGTTTTCTAACCAAGTTTCCGGGCTGTATCTTCAAACACTTTAGCTGGAGTTTTTTCTCCTTTTCACAAAAATATACTTTTATGACTCCTTGATTAGATCCGCCCCACCAAACCATCACTGATGCAGGATGTTGATCGCGTTGTACGTTTCCGATCAGTTCAGTAGTTTCTTTAGAACTGTGAGCGTACACTTTATCTTTTTGTTTATTGTAGTGTTCTTCAATTGTGAAAATTTTTCATCGGCAAAAAGGATATTTTTAACGTTTTACCTGCGTATCGCGACAGAATGCATTTTGATTATCTTTGCATATAACAATGTGCATTAAATGTTTAAGTTAAATGACTACCTATTTTGTGTTTTTTTTTAATAATGGAATAATTTTGCACATATTATATGAAACATTTTATCTCCAAATTCAATCCAAATATAATAAATGTTGATTTCCTTTTTACCAAGAAAGATTTTTTTATAATTGCTGGAAAAAGTTAGTCAGTCTTGTTATAAGGGTAGCCCTTTTCCATCAGTGAGCGTCGTAAACTGTATTATTTATTCAACGTACGATATTTAAAGAAGGTGTCATTACAAACATGAATTTGCGCAGATGGTTCGGCGAGCGGCGAAGGTGAGCAGAGTGGCGACGAGCGCCCGTCGTCTGCGCCTCCACCGCTGGGTGCGTTGGCGCCGCATGGCCCCCACGGGCCCCACGCACACGCGCACGCCCACCTCGCCACGCACGGCGCCCTGCCCGCCGCCAGCGCTGCCGCTAGCGCAGCCAGTGCCGCCACTGCTGCCGTACTGGTATGTACTCTTTTAAGCTTGAGACTCTTCTTTACGCATTGATCACTTGGCTATTGGTTGGGATTTAAAATAATTCCTTTCCATCCCACTTAAGAAATGAATAATGAATTTATACTATACAACATGGTTGTATAGTATAAATTCATAATTACTTATTACACACGGTACATATATAGGTACAACAACTTATGCCATGGTTTACAATCTTGCACACTTTGGCTTTGTGTAGAATGCGGCCGGCGCAGGAAACGCCTTGGCTCAACTGCAGCACCTACTCCTTACGCAGCATGGTGCTCACTCCTTACTGCTACATACTCAGGTAATCTTTGACCTAAACTACGTTCTTATTCATCAATAAAATCTTGTACAGTATATTTGCTCCAAGTAGCATATTCGTGCGTTAAGCATTAACATAAAGATTATACTCGTTTCAGGTACAGCAAGCAGTGGCACAGGCGGCAGCTCAGCAGTTGCAACAACTCCAAGCTCGTGCAGGAATCGTTCCCCCTTCATCAGCAGGTTAGTTAGTATTAGGAAACTAAAATATTTTTTTAATTCTGTAACTCGTCGTTAGTGCCCGCGAGCCATCGCTTCCATTTGATTTAAACCTGTGAACTTTTGTCGCGTAGAGACGCGGTCGCCATCCCCGCGGCGCACGCCTCCCGGCGCCGGTGCCTTCCTTACCCCGATGACGCCGGGCTCGGGGCGCGCGCGTTCCCCGTTGGCGCCGCGCACCCCGCTGCACGCGCACGCACACAAGCCGCGCGCGCTCGAGCCCGCCGCCGATGACACCGCCGATCTCGAGGAGCTCGAGCACTTCGCGAAGACCTTCAAACAGAGACGCATCAAGCTCGGTAAGGCGAATAGGACAAGACATGGGACATTTAAACTTACTTATATTCTGTTCATCCGTTTTAATATATTCCTTGCCCTTTTTCAGGCTTCACGCAGGGGGACGTCGGACTGGCGATGGGAAAGTTGTACGGCAATGATTTCTCTCAGACAACTATATCGCGCTTCGAGGCTCTAAACCTTAGCTTCAAGAATATGTGCAAGTTAAAACCGTTACTACAGAAATGGCTAGAGGACGCGGACTCATCGTTGGCAGGAGGTGGTGCGGCACCCGGCGCGGTGCCGCTCTGGCGGAAGCGGTCGGCCGGCGGCGCAAGAAACGCACCTCCATCGAGTCCGGCGTGCGCGTGGCGCTCGAAAAGGCCTTTCTGCACAACCCGAAGCCCACGAGCGAGGAGATCGCTGCTCTGGCCGACGCTCTCTGCATGGAGAAGGAGGTGGTCCGAGTCTGGTTCTGCAACCGACGGCAGAAGGTGCTCACCTCCATCATCTCGGCATGCATCAGCGTAAATCCGCGCACTAACCCCTAACATACGAAATGAGATGAATGATGAGAATGATTGACCAAATGAGTGTTTGTCGTCACCTCTTTGATAACCGTCTGTTTCCTTCGTAGGAAAAACGAATCAACCCTCCCGCTGGTGAGCCGGGGTCGGCGGGAACTCCGGTGGGCGCGCTCATGCCCGCGCTCCATGGCCTGCCCGCGCACGGGGTGCACGCCGCGCACGGGCCCCTCGTGCCGCACGCCACGCACGCCACGCACGTGTCGCACGCGGCCCACGCGCACGCCATGCAGGCGGCGGCGCTGCAGCCGCTGGCACTGCTGGCGCGAGCGCCGCCGCGCGACTGATATCCCGCACATATCCTGTCCCTGTAAATAGCCGCGTGGCCCGGACTACATTGTTGTACATAAGTGTATATCGGCTATGGCCCTAGTGACTAAGTTTATAATATGTGAATTTTATTTATATTCGGCCGCGTCCGGATCGCGGGCGAGGCCTGTACAGAGCTCATATCACTTAGCGCATGACGCGTATGTAAGGTGGATGTGTAGAAAACTGTCTATATGTTACAATAAAACATGATAGATGATAGAGCATTTTTCTTTTGTGTCCCCCTTAATATATAATAACAAATTTTTAAGATTTTTATTTATTTAAAACACTTATACATATTTCGCGAAAATTCAATGAAAACAATATAATCTATATAGATTTATCCAGCACTTCAATGGACCGGCATGTCAAATAATCCGAGACGATTTGCGGCTGAGATCCTCCTACCACCAAACTGCACATATGATCCATTGGCCAAAAAACCTTTACTACAGCCAATAGATCAATAATTACCCAAAGAGCTTATATAAGGATAAAAATAAATTGCTTATCCCTATTATATGTCAGGGGGTTGATATAACACAGGGCCTAAAATAGTTGAATTTGGAGAATATCTTAGTAATATGCTAGAAAAGGTTTCAAGCAAGAGCAATAGATTGCACAAAAACTGACTAATAAGAGTTTATTTTAAAACTTTCTAATTCTACAATAAATAGCTTCCTGCGGTTTCACCTTCTTAGTGATTGTAATTTGTACTAATAATCACTACACGTTAAATATTTACAAAAAGGATTCTCAAAGGATTTTGCGGTTTGTGCCGAAATAGCACAGCGATGGCTGATTTTTTTCTTGCACACTTTTTATTATATTTTAGATAAATAAACTAAATCCTTATATATGCTTATCAGTTATTGAGATATATAAGGAATGTTATTATATATTGTAAAGTTTCTTTAAACCTTGTCTATTAGGTTTTAAGAGAAAGAGTAACACCCATCTATAGAAACTTTCGCAATTATTGTCTTATTAGGATATTTATTTATTTATGTCACACTTTGTGTACAAGAAAAATAAAATGGCGGACTTAATTCCGAAGGCATTGTCTACCGGCAAACCATTGGAATGTTGAGTAGGTGCAATCATTTTAGGCCAAAGAAACTACGATAATCGTAATTAAGGCTTAATTCCTAATTAGCGATATCATGTTATATTACATATACACATAATCTATGAAATATAAGTGCACATCTATCTACACACATAATTATAAATAAATATACATACATTCACATACTGCTTATACAATTATAAATATCCAATTATGTTTCTACTATTTAGTAATTCAGTTGACTCATTAAGTGTTTACGAATTTTGTTCTTAATCTCAATGCCATATGTATATATTAATTTAATACATAATGAGTATTCTCTATATCAAATGATATATACTGTTACATATTTTCCTGCTGGTATTTAACAGTACCCGTTTAATAAGATTGTATCAGATACATCTCGGAGGAATTTATTCAAAGCGGTAATGTCCAGTGAATGGCGGAAACATACGATACAATCGCTTTTAGAAAATAATTATGAACTTAACAAAACATTTGTAAATGAACGTATTGCGAAATAGGGAAAAACACTTTTAAATAAATCATATCAGCCGAGCTTAAGAGGGCCGCTTGGTCTAAACCATTGATAGTTAATTGAGGTTTATGAAAACCTGGAGGCAGGAGAGAATCTATTTGGTGAAAATCATAACGCGTTTTCGAAACAATGTCAATATTAATATCATACAATAGGGTCAGTATAACTAATTTTAAAATGGTATAAACTTTAATGTAGCTTGAGACCAATAAAACCAAATTGTTCAAACTTTAATGCGAATATTGTCATTTTTTATTTAAGTTCAAGGGTTGCATATAGAAATGTATACCAATCCGCGACAAAAGGCCGAAAGGGGTGCGCGAAAGGAGGAGTTGTGATTGGCCTCAACACAGTGAACGCCCCAAACGCTCTAAACACCACCGGCAACACCTGGGGGAGCGTTTCAACACGAAGAGGGTCATTTAAATATGTATTTGAAATTATTAGTAGCTAGCTAGTCCATTAATAAAACTTAAATAACTTGTAATGAATAAAGTTTTAATTTTGAAAATCTACAACATCAATAACGTAAGATATACATGTGCATAAGGCATTTATTTGACACGATGTGTGCAGTTTTCTTACATGAGGTTAATCGCTAAACTGTCAATCATTTAAAATAATCCACCGATGAGAAGTCGGCAGCTTGGTGATAGGAGCGAACGAGAAAAGTTAAGTGGGGTAGTATGTGCGCCTCATTTTCATGAATGTAATATTTAACATAATTCTTGAAACATTATAAATTTAAAACAATTAAAAAAGTGTTAAATTGCAGATTACATTCCTAAAATTAGTAAGAATTTTTTCAATATTTAAATTTGAGTTGGCCGCAGTCGTTGGCGTTAGTTAGTAATCGCCATTACCAAAGAGATTATTGAACCTAACGCAATTATCCCAATATCCTTAAAGGCAAAACAGCTCGCTCAATCACCTCAATGCTCATTCGTACACTAATATTCACGTTCTTTCCAATTGCCGATCAAATATTAAACTACTTCCACGCTTACAACCGAACGCTTTAAAATATTTCATCTCTTAGGTACTTGTGAGTAAAGTTAATTCATCTATAAAACCATGTATCTACAACCTACACGTGGTAAAACAGGCGCATTCCCTGTTTCTTTATCAATCCTATGCGACGGATAACCGACACGACCGGAGAGAATAAGGCGCAGGACCGACTAACCCATCCGACGCACGGATCATCTTACTTTTCTGAAAATTGGTCGATCAGCCTAAATGCTCTAACCAACTAGGAAACACCAGTGAAAATTTGTTGATTTATTTATTTTGACGACCCGCTTGTCGCAGTGGTCCTGGTTAGTGACCCTGACATGATGCGCCAAAGGGTGTGGGTTCGATTCCCACTCGGCGAAAAATATTGTGTGATGAACATAGCGTTTTTCTCGTGTCTGGGTGTTTGTATCTATATAATATGTATTTATTTATAAAAGAGAAGTCCGTTTATGTATTTATCAGTTATTCAGTTTCCATAGTACAAGCTTTGCTTACTTTGGGACTAGATGATGTTGTGTTATTCGTCCAGATTCGAACCCACGACCTCCGAATAATAAAGCATACGCCTACCATCTATGTTCTACGAGGCAGTTAAAATACGTTAAGCCTGCGATCACATGTTATGCTCTAGCTAAAGTTAAACGTTTTAAAACTTTTAATTAAAATATATGTATATTAGTATATTTAGTCATTCATATACTACAAATACAGTTTACGGCTGTAATTAGTCATAATAAATATTTTATAGGGATACATAATATTTTGTAGATCGAGATTAATGTGACAATCTCGGATGTCTATATTTTTTCATTTCATAAAACGAATATTTATGACACAGCGCCATCTGCTGTTACAATTGACAACATAGTAGCTATGTTTTACTACTAGTACATGATATTACGAAACAGTGCTAGACGTTTACAAGAGAGGACACTA
Organism: Lamproptera curius; assembly: GCA_029286875.1. Classification (NCBI taxonomy): domain Eukaryota; kingdom Metazoa; phylum Arthropoda; class Insecta; order Lepidoptera; family Papilionidae; genus Lamproptera; species Lamproptera curius. Next base: position 40,807 of record JAGSMT010000272.1, on the reverse strand, counting down.
ATTTAAATGTTTAAAGAAAATTTTCATTAAATATTTGTATTCCTCAAATATTTGTATCTCCTCGGTGTATCAAAACATCAAGCAAAATATTTTGTTTGTATTACCTTGATAATCTGTCTTACTTGTAACAAATATAATTAAAAATAAAAAACATTTCATGATGATTAAACTGGTAACAATGAATTATTTTAATAAAATTGTTATATACACATGATATAAACTAACTAGTTAAAGATTATAGCAAAGCTATTATTACAAAAGGAATCAAATATTATAATGACAAAGGAAAGCGAATAACATTTGCGCGCTCGGTGCATTGCACTCACAGCGCAGCGTCAGCGAGAGATGACACGGCCGACATTTGTGGATTGTGGACGACGTCAATTATTAGTTGTTAGGTAAACAAGTGAACGTTTAGTTATAAAGAATCCTCAGTCAGGGCCTTGCGGACGCGCCGAGAGGTGCCATGTTGCACTGCCGTTGCGCACTCGTTGTTGTCTCTTGGAATTATCGGCGGAGGGGCGCTCCGCCGGCTCCTCTCTAATCCGCGGGCGCGCTATCACGCCGCGCGACGTCCTTTATCAGTGCGCGATTAGATACAGCCGCGAGCACACTTCGCAGTCGGTGCCCGGTGCCCAACGAGCCCAGCTCAGAGGATCGCTCGAATACGGCACCTCCGCCACCATGAGGAGCAAGGACCGCTTGGATGAGCTGCGACAGGTCAGAGTAACACGAGCATCGCGACCCTTCACTCTCTTACTAACGCTCTTATCAGTATTTTAATGTTTATTCAAATCAAAGCTAATCTAGAGTAAACCGGTGAGTCGAGGCCCCGTTCTAAATTTGTTTCTTCCACGACCGTTTAATCTAAACTTGCGATGCAAAATTACCGCTTTTGTTCGCGTACATTTGTTTTGTTGTACTTTGATACTAGAGCGTGTTTTGTCTTGAACTTGTGGAAGCTCACGCGGGTCTCGCGGCCATTGCGCGCACCCGAGCGGCGGCCGTCACGGCTTGGCGCGCACACCAATGCACTCATTTGCGCACACAGAGGCGCATAGGTGCTGTGCTTTTTCTTAGCTGTTATGAATGAGAGTTCGTGACAGAAAGCAGCGAAGTACCCAATTTACTCTATAATTCTATCGAGAGTCATGGTTAATACTTTTCCTAGGAGATGAAATGCAATCGTCCGTATGAACATTTACAGTTGGCGGAAGCCGCGGGGGGAGCAAGCGTCTATCAGGACACGGTACTGGAGCTGCCGCCGCAGCAGCTAGCCAAAGACATCGAGGAACTACTGCAGGAGGTCACTTGCGCAAAATGCGCTATCATCTCGCTCATATAAAACCGATAAATACTTTGGTCTATAATGTTACGAAACCGTCATTTTGTTTGCTAAAAAATTCAAATTTAATACACTAGGTCTATATGTGTAAATTATGCGACCAGGTAAAGTGGTGTTGCGTTATATTAGCAAGGCCATATTTTAACAACTGTAAATTTGTTTTGTACCGCTAAGTGTTAATTGAAACGAGTGTTATATGAGTATTATGCGGACCCGTTTCTATTAAACTCATTAATTGCGCACGTGATGACGACGTTTAAGCCGGTGTTTTTCTCAGTGTTATATTGGAAGATGTTTTATTTGGCTAGTTTTGGGTGAAGGAATTATCGGCACAATTATTTGATAGTTGCACGTTCTACATCCGGTAAAAATAATAGAGATCACGGCGAAAATGTGCGTGAGATAGTTTTTTGTGAATTTAAATTGTGGTTTATTGCTGGGGTGCGTTATCATTCCCACTAATCTGTGCCGAAAAGTGTTCCCATTTTATGTTTAATGTTTTTTATTATCACCCGGAATAAGTACTATCCAATTAATTAAGTTAAATGTGGGTAACGCTGTCAAATATTTTCTACCTATAATTTTTAGAATTGTATGCAATCTATAATGCTTTATTTTTCATCGTTGAAGAATGTAGTAGAAAATTAAAAATGAAAAGATGCAATTTAAATAACTGCTTCCGTAGCCTAGTGGTATGGGCGCGTGCTTTAGAACCCGGAGGTCGTGGGTTCGAATACTGCAAGGACGCAACATATTTTCATTGTTGTTTCCTAGTTGGTTAGGGTAATTTGGGCCGATCACCCAATTGTCTGAAAAGTAAGATGATCCATGCGTCGGATGGGCATATAAAAAGTCGGTCCACCCACCAACCCGCATTGGACCAGCGTGGTGGGATACGGTCCAAACCCCCTTATGGATAGGGGTGTATTAGGGGAGGCCTATGTCCAGCAGTGGACTAAAACAGGCTGATGATGATGTATGTAAATAACTATTTAGTCAGCATCAGTTAGCGGAACTCATTTAATCGGAGATTAATTAATTTGACTTCATTACTCGATATTGAAAGGGCAAGTCATGTGTGCCACTCTCCATATTACGCCACACACAGGCACAGAGCTCGGGCGACGCATTCGCGGTGTCCGGCGACGCAGGTCGGCGCGACATGAGTGGGCACGATACGGGAACCACTTTATATATCATTAGGAATCATCAACGAGTGTTCCTTCTTCCTTAACCGTCTAGGCATATCTATTGGCACCGTCTCTTTTTGAGTAATTTAGTTTGTGATCAATATTGTTAATCCTATCGTTCAGGTTGAGGCGATCTGCAAATGGATAAACGAGCTGAACAGCAACACACAGTTGATCCGGCGCCTCCACTCTGACCCCACCTACCACACAAACAAGCGTACGTATTCGCTCGAACTCGTACGAGTCTATAAACAATTTATTTAACTTATAATTGAACTTAATATATCGGATAATAGAAATAAAATATTAAAATATTTTACCGCACACGTAAATGCTTACTATTTCCGGTGACTAGAATGCCTCATCGACCAGTCCTTCTAAGATATATATGACATAACACAAATGGTATGATGTTATTTATTTCTATTAATATCATCATGTTACAAGATAAGTTGACTACTACTAATTTAGGTGCCTTACATATTATACTTATGTATTAAAGTAGTACTTTTCAGACTTTATTTGAATGACTAATTTAAGTACAATGTGATTCGTCATCGGTTATTGCTAATCATCTTACTTTTTGACCTACTTCCTAAAGACAAAGGAACTGAATTCGGAGTTTGTTTCTTTTCAAAAAATTGCTATCATTCTTTATTTTAATGCTAAGTAATAGCTTCCTGTGGTCTATGTGGTTAATAGATACATGCAAAATCAATAAAATAGGACGCCAAAAATTACAACTTTGTGCAACTAAATTATGTATAATTATATATCGTGGGTTCGAATCCTGCGGGGACTCAACAAATTTTCATTGTTGTTTCCTAGTTGGTTAGGGCAATTTGGGCCGATCACACAATTTTCTGAAAAGTAAGATGATCCATGCGTCGGATGGGTGTGTAAAAAGTCGATCCACCTACCAACCCGCTTTGGACCAGCGTGGTGGGATACGGTCCAAACCCTCTAATGGATAGGGGTGTATTAGGGGAGGCCTATGTCCAGCAGTGGACTATCACAGGCTGATGATGTATGTATGTGATGACGTATATTAAAAATAACAATACGTTTGATTATTCATAAATATGACATTAAAAATCATAAATATGACTTAGTTTGCTTGTTGGTGGGCGCAGAGGTTCAGGAGCAGCTGGATGCGGCGGTGACCCGCTCGCACGCAGCCGGCCTCAAGGTGTGCGGCGCGCTGCGGCAGCTGGAGGGCAGAGTGCGCTCGCAGGCGGCCACGGGCGCCCAGGGCCGGATGGCCAGGCTGCACTTGGCCACCGCCAGGGCGCGCTACATGGATGCGCTTTCGGAGCACGCGTTGCTGCTGCAGCTGCTGCACGAGGACCGCGCGCGCCTTCTCCACGAGCAGGTGAAGCTGAGTGAGTTAACACCAAGTATCGTCACTTTTTTGTAAGGTTTGTTTGTCTTAAGAGATGCTCAAAGAATCTTGGAAAATGGCAACAGTTTAAAAGTACATTTTAACTTCTATTATATCAACTAGCAAATTATATGCAATCGCTTTTTCGTAGATATTACAAGTATACTTATTATGGTTACCTCATTAACTTGTATTACTCATATTAACAATCAACAAACATTTCTCTGTAAAGAAAAGTGGATCACATTACTCACTCTTGATACCGTTACGTTCCGTTAAAATGCTACTAATTGCTAAATCGTGAAACCGCGGTCGATACCCGACCGCTGTTAAACTACAAGTGCAATTATGGTATTCAAATTGGTTGGCCAATTAATTAAAGTACAATATGCAAATATTTGTTATGAATTCAAATCAATTATGTTTATTTTTGTCATTTTCAGCCAACCTAACCCTTACGGAGGAGGAGTGCGAGCATCTGCTTGATTCGAACAACATTTCTCTTTTCGTTGATAATGTAAGTGAAAAATAGTACAAACAATTATCTAAATTGTTTTAAAAAAGCTTAGAACTTCATATGCAATACATCTATGCATCGCCTACGATGATCGATAGCTCTATATATAACACGTGTTTATCGAAAGCTCTATATACTACACTCAATTTCCTAAAATTTTCTTAATTCAGTGACTAAGTCTAGTAGACACTAGTTAGTGAATGCACTGATTATCTTGATAAATGTGGGACAGGTCCGTGCCGAGACTGCGGAAGCGAAGCGGATGCTGCGAGAGGCGGAGACGCGCCGCGACGACCTCGTCAGACTCGAGACTGCCTTGAAAGAGGTGCACGACCTGTTCGTTCAGCTCTCGCACCTCGTATCCCAACAGGTACCACTAGACACACATTATACGGAATTGCAGTTTACTGCATGCCATATAAGTGCAATCGTCTGTACATCTTATGATTGTTGCAAGATGACGTAAACGTCCGCACTGGCTCACGCCAAATTAAAGCACCGTCTCAAAGGCTGACAAACATTGCAATATATTTTAGGTGTTTGGTGCATACCACTAACTGAGAAACAACAATGATATAAATTTTTCTGCAATCTTGGCCGATTCCAAACCTAACGACCGCAAAACACTATGAGGCAGTTGCACTCAAGATATTATGGTAGACAAGTGTATTTAAAAACTGACGTGCCCTCTAACTGCTTCTGCCACTCTTACAGGCCTAGGGAAAGCCAACATGATTCGGGAGAAATAGGACTCAAGAATGACTTTTTACAAGACGGATTATCGGCTTGTATTTCGAAAAGTAACAAAAAAAAAGAATCAGACAGTATTCAAATCCACGACCTTTTGTATGTTAGAAAATAAAAACATTTATTAACTTTTATAAACTATGTAGGGTGACCTTAAGATTCAGTTTGCAGAATTGAAATTATCTGATCAATTGAAAGAGTAAAAATAACTTCCAACGCGTTATTTATATTATACAATTAAGTGGAAAAAACTTACATAACTTTTAGCTTGACTCATAATGATTGTTCGTGTGTGTATCATTTGGATTCTAATGTATTCAACAAATTGATTGTAATCAACTTTTATTAATTGTGCTGTGTAAAAAATACATCAAGTAACTCTTACTTCCTTTGTTAACAATAAATAAACTCCTAATAATGTTTATTTCATTGCTGTTTGCATTACATTAAACACTTATTTTCTTATTTTCTTTAGATAACATAAATGCATCCGCTTACGCTAATATATTTAAAGCCGTGCAGTTAAAAAAAAATTTGCACAATTTTACATTCTTAATTTTTTTTTCCATCATAGTTATTTCTTTTGTTTACGCGAATACTACATTACTGAATTTAAAGACTTTACGGATTTTATCGCAGTAGAAGTCTACCCCGTGACCACGGCCGCTGGAAAGTGTTCGAAACGTCGAGAAATTAAATATACAAAACAAACGCGATAATATCTGTAAAAAGTTCTTTTATTCAATGATTTATCCATCAATATCATGTAAACATGCCTTCTCTAATGCAAACTATATCCATTAGGGGGTTTTGGACCGTATCTCAAGACGCTGGTCCAATGCGGGTTGGTTGATGGACCGACTTTTTACATGCCCATCCTACGCATTGAACATCTTACTTTTTAGACAATTGGGAGATCGACCCAAATTGCCCTAAACAACTAGGGAACAACAATGAAAATTTGTTGAGTCCCCGCAGGATTCGAAACCACGAGCTCAGAGTAGAGGCAGTATTTTTATGCATATTTAGTACAACTGACTTACATGTCTGGATACATACCCTCTTAAATAATCATTTCGTTTCTTTTAAACGCTGTGTTTACCTATAATATAAGTACATGTACATATATAGAAGTTTTAAGCCATTTATAAATAGATTAATTAATTAAACCGGGCTATCAAAAAATCTGCGTTGATATATATATGTTTATCACTTAGTCATTTTAATCACAATAACAAGTTTTATCCTTTTACATTTTTGTCTAAACAATTAGACTGGCTAGTCTATACAATTAAATATAATCCTTTTATTGTTTAAAATTACTCAATTTGTACGTCGCAATGAAACCTTGAAATTCCTCGCACTTTGTTAGGTTTCTCTTGAAATAACAAAAAGGTTTAGAGATAAAAAAATGTGTTGTTTTAATAGCAAGAGCAGATCGACAGCGTTGAATACTTCGCGCTTCAGGCGACGGAGCACGTAGAGAGCGGTGGCCAGGAGCTTCTCAAGGGCACCGTTAGTCGCAGAAAGGCCAAGAAGGTTGACTTCCTAAATGATCTTATCATCAGAAGCGATTTGCTCTGTTTATGAATTTTGCCTCTATTTAGCCTTTTTAAATATTTTGCAGTTGCCTTCTTATCATTAATGATGCGTCTTATCAGAACAACATAATTAAAGTTTATTTCTCTTTACCATGCACCTACCCAATTTTTTTTTCTTCCCATGGTGAGGTTACCTGGTAGATAATGCCTGAAGTTGCTAAATGCTTGTCTCTGTATATTTGTAACTGTTCAGAAAGTTTAAATAAACACAATAAAAATAAGAAGGCCATTGGAGAATGGTGCAGAAAAAATCTGTTGCAAAGCAGTTTATTAATACGGTTGCGTATTGTACTTCACTGGATTCATAAAGATATAACATCCAACCCCTCAGTATGCAAAGATAAAATTAGCATTTACTCAGTTTATTTGTTTTCAGAAAAAGTTTGGCCTAATCATCTGCTTGGCGTCGGGATTCCTCATTGTGTTGCTCGTTTTAATCTACACCTGACGATTTATAGAAAGCTACATATTTATTGTATATAATAAGCGATTTCCACTATTGGTTCCTAGTCATTTACAACTATTAAACTCATTCAAAGAGAATATTTGTTTTTTTTTCTAACCTTTCTAATGCACTAAGCCATGTTTTATAAGTAATACTTTGTAGTAGCCTAAAATATGTGAGTGGCTTGCTAAGAAAAATGTTGGCCAAGATAATTTCGGATGCCACTTGTCAGTCACTTTGTAAGACTATTAATATCATAATTCTTTACGATATTTTGTTTTAGAAAACCCACAAAAGATAACGTTGCAAAATTGTGTATACTGACATAATTTTGTATTTTTCATTTTATTTTCTTTTTAGTACTTAGTGTTTATGCGGTTTGACATGCTGTACACCAAGCAACTGAGGCGGTGTTGGGGAATAATCTCCCATTCCCCAAGTTCCTTACCCCTAATGGCTAGTACGTTAACCTAACTTAACATAAAAGCAGGTTAGAACCCGGAAGTAACAGTTCTGTGTGAATCGTATGAAACAAAAATTTTGCTAAATGTCGTTTACAGCATAAAAGTATGGGGTGTTAGACGTTATATCAATAATTAGAATTTTTAAGATGGTCACCTCGAAATAGACCGTTTGTATCGATAAATGGACTAAATGAAATCAATCTATTTTTCGTTGGCAATGGATTTTGTAATTTTCATAATTTCGATTCTTCTATAAACATTTCCTGTTGTGTCGTGCGTGAGACTACAGTTTCTGCAGCGCCAAGAAAGATACAATACCTTCAGCTTGATCAGCAGATGTTTTACAACTTAAATGGTTTTTTGATGATACCTTAGTGGCTTATTCTCCTGACCAAAATATTGTGCTGTACACGGTCGATTGCTAGGGCTAAGTCACAGAAAACACTAACTAAATATAGTTTTAACAAGATGGGCACAGTTTTACACGGGGTCGTTCTACAGCCGCATAGGTTGTATATAAATATTAGAAGTAATTGTTGTAAAAACAGAAGATACCGAAACGTGTTATTTTTATCTCTAATTAATGAACTCTTTGACCCCTTAGGTTTATTCGAACCGTGTACAGTTGAGGCGAATATTATGATGCAGAAATTATGGATAGAATAATGCAACTGAAGACGACGAAGTGTCGTATGATTAAAATATGTTTTTTTTAACGCCTTCATATTTAATTCGTATACCACGCTGGGTTTGCCACGATTCATGCGTCATACCTGAATTACACACATTTACAGACAAAACGGCACGCGCATACGGTGTGTGCATTTATGGCAGGTAAGTTGATGATCACGGTAAGGTTCGTGTTTTAGTGACCAAAAAATTTATCAGCGCCTTTAAAACCTGTTACTATTTCCAAGCTTGAATTATACGGTGCGTTACTAGGCACAAGATTATGCACTAACCTTATACAGTCCATAAAGAAGTTTAATGATTGTTACTATTGGACGATTCGATGACAGATTGAGGCTGAAATTAATTCTTTTGTTTACGCGAATACTACCCATTATTGAATAAAATGAGTTTTTACGGATTTTATCGCGTTTGTTTTACATTTGGAATTCCAGACGTTTCTCTGTTGGTTGGTTGGTGGGTTGGTTGGTTGGTTAGGTTGGGTTGGGTTGGGTTGGGTTGGGTTTCCGTTCTTTCCGGTGTGGAGTTGTCAGATCTCCCATCCGGCGCGTCCCAGGTTGCGGATGGGGCAGCCCCAGATATAGGGGGTACCAGCTCGGCCGGCGCGGACGAAACGGCAGGGTGCTGCATCTCTGCTCCGTTAAAGGGTGGAGATGTGGCGAGCAGTTGCTCCCGGGTGAAGCCAGTTGTGGCGGGCCTCAGACCCTCGCTCCCTGTGACCCCTCTTTGTTGAGGAACACGGGATCGAGCCAGTCCCTGCGAGTGCGTCAGAGCCTCGCCGAGCGTGATGATGAAAGAGCAAAGGTATGAAAGAGCAAGGTATGAATGTGTGTGTGGGGGATTGGGGCAAAGGGCAAAAGAGCGTGATGTGAATGAGGAAGTCCCCGAGAGGGACAGGTGTGTGATTCGTTCGGTGTATTGCACTCAGCTTTGCCGGACGCAGGCGATCTCGGCCTGTCGTGGGTGTCGTGGATCGTCTCCGACCTGCGGCGGTGCTGAGGTCCTGCCTTCATTGGCCGGACCGCGAGAGACAACCTCTCTAAAAACCGTTGATCTCGGCGTTGTGGTACGTGGCGTCGGGTGCTCGCAAAGCGGCTGGAACGACACACCAGCCATTGTAGCACCCTGAACTTCCGCCCCAGGCGTATATGGGTTACCGGTGCTACATGGTCCCTGGCCGGTGGACTTCCTCTACCTACTCTTCGTGGAGAGTTTAGTATGGACACATCCGATCGAACAAAAAACAGGAGCAAAATAACGACGACAATGGCGAGATTACGGACACGAAACCTTTTCGGAAGGATCAGTCGAAAGGAGGCGCGGACCAGGTGAGGCCGGCTCTTCGATGAGTGAAGGCGCGGGTTTTCCCCTTAAATTCCTTTACAGGAAGCGCACGAGAGAGAGATACTGCTGGCACTCAAAGTGAGTCCTCCAGCGAGGGAGGATCAGCCGGCGCAAAGGTGGTGGCAGCGGAAGAAGAGGGCGTCCTGCATCACCACTGATGCGAGACGAACGTGGGCGCTTTCTAAAACGCTGCACCGCTGCGAGATCGCGATCAAATAGCGGCAGCCAGCAGGACCCTACCACCGATCTGGTCTGCTGGCAAAAACGAAGGCCCAAAGGCAGCAGAGCGTGCGGAAAGGATCGCACGCTCGAAGAAATAGTAGAGCCGCTCGGAGGGGCGAGAGCCGTGGAGGAGGATGCCTTAACGGCGGAGGATGCAAAGGAGATGGCGCTCAAAATTTGAGCATCATCTCCCAGGTTGCTCACAAGATCAGGCAACCTGAAGGGCACTCGTACGTGCCCGTAAGAGTGCTCCTCCGCCGTAAAACGTTAAGTGGATGTGATGAGCCGCTCCGCAGTCGGCCGAAATACGGAAGTACTCGGCCGACAAAAACGTAAAGCGAGTAGAGGCTCTCGAAGAGGATGCGTCGTCTGCGGCCTCTTGAAGCAGAACCGGCAGTTAAGGGCCGCGGTGAAGGAGATGTCACGCTGAGGACTGCCAACAGATGTTGAGCAAATACTGCGGCGCCTCATCGTGGACATGGTGGGCCCTATCTCAGGCCCACCGCGACGACTGCGGACCGCCTACCGGAAGCGGCTCCATCCTCCACTGGCCGCCGATAAACGGGCGGCCCTACGTTGCGGCAGTGGTGAGGGCCTCCTGCTGCCCCAGCTGCCTCTGCCCCCTGCTCCCCTCGCCCCTGCGTGCAGCGAAGGGAGTGCGTGAAGGCAGCTCCCAAGCCGAAGGACGCTGCCTTCAAACCTTCCCATAAGAAGGCCAAGGGAAGAAGGGCCCCGGACCAGCCCAGGCCAGGATGCGACCGGCGCTGGGCAAGCGGCAGCAAAGTCGGCGGCACCAGGCATTCCACGGATGGGTGGACTCTGGTGTCCACGCCGTAAAACTGCCAACCTGGCGCTGGTCCTAAAGGACAGAAACAGAAAAGGGATGCCGAAACTAAAAGCCCCTACCTCGTCGGCTGTAGTAATAAAGCTGCAGCCGGGCACTGGAAAAAGGGTCACCTATTCTGGCATCCTCCAGGATCCGAAAGAAAAATTACTGCAGGACATGGGGATGTGGCCTCCGGTTCCGCCATGGCGGCAACGGGGCCAATCCTCAGTTCCGGGGCCGCCAGCGGCAAAGGCCAACCAATTGGCGAAAAGCTTCGCCAATTGGTTGGCCCAAAAAACTATGTCAGGCGAAAAGTGCGCGGATCTTCGCATCTCGGGTCTGGATGATTCTGTGGAAAAGACGGAGGTGGCTGAGGCGGTAGCGAAAAAGGCAGCTGCCGGTCACCTCCGTAAAGTCGGAGAAATCGCCAAGACCGCACGGGTCTTGGCGGAGTATCGTGCGCTGCCCTGTGCAGCCCAAAAAAATAATTGATGGTGGGCGCCTCCTGATCGGGTGGTGTTCGGTGCAGGTGAAACTGCTTGCGGCGCGTCCGATGCGCTGCTTCACTGCCTCGAAATCGGGCACGTGGCGGAGCAGTGCCATCGAGCGTGGACCGCAGCAGTGCCTGCTACCGCTGTCAGCTGGGCCGCAAAGTGAGGTTGCCAGGCCGCGCCAGCTGCTATCTTGTGCGCGGCGGTAAATAAACCAACTGGCCATAGGTTGGGTGCAGCCTGCGACCACCAAACCGACAGGAGGCGGACGAATAAGGCAAGGTCTGGGCTTGAGCCAGGTGCCCAAACCCAGCGCTTCACTTGAGGGGACTCAAATGGCCGTCAATAAGATGGCCGCTGAGCATCCTGCAGACAAATCTGAACCACTGCGCCAGAGCTCAGGACCTCTTGTTTCAGGAGGGCGCAGTGGTCGATTCAGGTAATGCCGTAGTGTCGGAACCGTATTACGTTCCCCCGGCAATAACTGGGCGGGACCTGTCACTTACTGCGGCAGTGGTCTGTGGGACTGCTGCGGGTCCCCTCAACCGAGGATGTGAAGAAAGGTCAGGCTTCGTCGGCGCTCTGTTGGGAGATATTGTTGTCGTTTCCAGCGTACTCTAACAGATCTCTCTCGACTTCGAGGGGCTACCTAGACCGACTGGGGTCACTGATCCGTTCTTACGGACCCTTCCCTGTGCTGGTCGCGGGGATCTCAACCAAATCACCGGCAGGGTTCACCTGCGGCAGACGCACGGGAAGGACACTGGAGGAGTGGCTCCTGGAGGTCAGGCTGTCGGTCCTAAACAGGGGTTCGGTAAACACGTGTGTACGAGCCCAGGGCGGGTCGATCGTTGATGTATCGTTCGCTAGCCCGCCCTTCGCCAATACAGGGCTGGAAGGTGGTGACGGGCGTCGAGACCTGTCGGATCATCGTTACATCCGATTCAGGGTCTCCGCCCTCCCTGAACTATACCGGCCTGGCCGGACCGGGACGACGGCCCCGGGTAGCGCCTCGGAAGCCTGGACCGAACTGCTGAAGGAGGCGGCAATGGTGCGATCGTGGGTTTCTGCAGCCAATTGTCGATGTGGAGGGAGCACAATGGCTCCGGGACGCAATGACACAGGTGTGTGACGCGTCGATGTCCCGGGCCAAACTCTCCCTCCCTAAACGCCAGGTGTGCTGGTGGAACCCAGAAATTGCCGCGATGCGCAGAGAGTGCATCGTGGCACGGCTCAATACACCCGTTGTCGGGGACGACAGCGCAGGGACGACGCCAGGAGGCCAGATTGCTCGCCTCTTTCAGCAGCAAAGGATGGCTCTCAAAGTGGGAATAGCCGAGGCGATCGCCGCGGCTAGGGAGGATTGTTGGCGGCGCTGGACGGCGATCCGTGGGGCGGCCTACAAAATGGTAACGAACAGGCTTCGTCCTTGGGCCCCACTCACTGAGTCTGGCGCCGCAGGTAGTGGCGGCGATTGCCGAGGCTTTATTCCCACAGCGGAGGCACGGCACCTTCGATGGTCCCAGATGGCACGGATGAGGTCGACCCAGTCCGGAAGCGCCAGAAGTCACCCGGGAGAGTTCGGTGCAGCCTTCTAAAAATGAGGGAAACGTACCGCCCCGGGTCCCGATGCATTCAGGACGCGCGCTGGCGCTGGCCTAGGAGACGCCCTGGAGCCCAGGTGAGGGCGATGTTTTCTGCCTGTCTGGCTCAAGCCTTAATACCACAGAGGTGGAGACGGCAGATCGTCCTCATCAAGGAGGGGCGTCCTGCGGACTCGCCCTCACCCACAGGCCGATCGTGCTGTTGGACGATGTGGGAAAACTCTTTGAGAGAATCGTGGCGGCCGCATCGTCCAGCACCTGGACACGTCGGTCCAAATCTGGCGGAGTGGCGGTATGGCTTCCGCAAGGGCCGGTCGACCGTCCACGCGGTGCTGCGGGTCAGGTCCTGACGCAGGATGCGGTGTCCCGGGGTGAGGTGTTTTGGCGGTGTCACTTGACATCGCCACGCATTCAACACCCTGCCCTGGAGCCTGCATAAAGGCGCTCGATACCACGGGGTGCCTCCCTACCTGAAGGGTGATCGGGCCTACCTGTCGCATCGACGTGTCGAGTTCCCGTGCCGAGATGGGCTCCGGACCATCGGTGTCGTGGAGTTCCACAGGGGTCGATGTTGGGACCCTTCTGTGGAACGTAGGTTTTGATTGGTGCTACGTGGCGGCAACATCGAGGGTGTCGACGTCACTTGTTACGCGGACGACACCTCGTCCGCCCGTGGCACCAATTTTCGCAGGGCTGCGATTCTCGCCACTGCCGGGGTCGCTCAAGTGGGCGCATCCGGCGCTAGGACTGGGTGGCGCTCGAAAATCCGAGGCCCTTTACTTTACGGGCCTCGGAACGCGCCACCTGCGGACATTATCGTTTGCGGCGTCCGCGTCGACGTCAAGCCGACGATGAATATCTCGGCCTGAGTCCTGAACCGCCGATGGAAGTTTTGCGCCATTTGAGCGCCTCGCGCCTAGAGTGGCGAGCAGCGGCAGCTCTCGGCAGACTGCTCCCCAACACCGGAGGACCCAGCAGCTCCTGTCGCCGCCTGTACGCCGGGGTAGTTGGGTCCATGGTCCTGTACGGGGCACCCGTGGGCGACACCCTCAAAGGAGAGTACGGCAATATTGAGAAGAACCCAGAGGGTGTTGGCGATCCGGGCCGTACGGGGCTACGGACCATATCCGGCGGGCGGCGTGCCTGATGGCTGGCTCCTTGCCCTGGGACCTGAACGCAGAAATCCTCGCGTCACTTTTCTTCTGGCGCGAGAGGCGAGGTCTCGAGGGCTGTCAGCCCGGAAGAAATAAGGGGCGCAGAGATGGTGCGCTCCCTTACCAATCAGGAGTGGGAGCTGCGGCTGGAGCACCCCAGCGCCAGCCGTCAAACCATAGAAGCCATACGCCCCGTTCTAAAGTGGTGGCTAGAAAGAGGACACGGCTCCCTAACATTCCGCGCGACAGGTTCTCTCGGAGCACGGCTGTTTCAGGAGGTACCTGTGCCACATGCCGTAGGGGAGCCCACGGAGAGTGCCACCACTGTGGCGTATGTGCTGAAGGACCCCAACACGTGCTGGAAGAGTGCCAGCCTGGGTCGAGCAGCGCCGAGGCTGCGTAGTCGTGGGGCACGACCTTTCGCTTCCTGCCGTAGTGCGCAGGATGCTAGAAGGCGAAAGGTCGTGGGGCGCCGTCCTTGCTTTCTGCGAGGACGTGATGGCCCGGAAGGAGGCCGCGGAGAGGGACAGGGGCCGAGGCGCCTGGCTATCCGCAGAAGAGGCCAGGGCGCCGAAGTGGCGTACGCGCGCACCTTCCCCGACACTGGCCCCTGGGCGGCCGCAGAGGTGCCCGCCGCAAGAAGGAGCTCAGAGGAGCGCCGTGCTGTTTGTTCCGGCACGGCGCCTAAAAGCGTTCCAGGTGTCCCAACCCGGAGAAAAAACGAGAGGGCCACGTCACGCCGGTCGCCGAAGTGATCAGTGCCCGGCCCCGGCTCACAAAAGAAAAGGAACAACCGTTGGTTTTGGTGGGTATCCCCTCCATCTTGGTCGGGGCCCACCCCCCTTCCTCACTTTGGCGGCGGGGAATCCTGCTGGTTTTCCAACGGCAAAAAAAAAAAAAAAAAAGGGTTTCGTTCTTTGAACGGTTCCCGTCGTAGCGGGTGGGGCTCAGTACCCCTGCGGCGGGTCAGTCCCGGGGAGCTAAGAAAGGAACCTGGCCGGCCTGATGGGCCGGCCGTGGAGGGGCTCAAGCGGGCTGTAAGCCCCCTTTGGATTAAGGAGGGTGGGGACGGGTTAGGAAGGTGTGCCCCTTCCTGCCTCCACCAAGGTGGAGTCGCGGGGGAAGGGTGTCGATTCTGGCCCCTCCCCCTCCGCGACTCGGCGGGGCCGTACCGCTGATGCGGTGTGAGGGGCCGTGGAGGAGGGACATTCGGCATGGAGTCGTCGATCTCTTCTCCTTACGGCCGAAATGGAGCTAGCGGCGGAGCTTAACATCCGGGCCGCCGCTGGGGCTGGAGTTTGGTCCTTGCGTGGTCAGGGAACTCCTGGCTCCCATGTCCCTGGAGTAACAGACTCGGGGAGTCTCGTTACCCAACACAGGGGCCGAGACGAAGGGCGCGCTAGTTCCGACGCGCCCAGAGGGAGGCGGATGGCCAAAGGCCAAGATGGGCTGCTTCGGCGGCAGCGCCGGTGGGGTTGCAGATGAGTGCAAAACGTTCCTGTGACCCCACCCTAAAGGCGTCAGGGGAAGGAACAACGTGGTGGTTTTAGTCGGTGCGAGTCCGACATAACCCGTCTTGCCCCGCGAGGACGGTGATGCGTGGCATTTCCCACGGTAAAAAAAAAAAAAAAAAAAGGGTTTCGTTTCCCTGGGCGGCCGGCAAGAGGGTGCCCGCCGCCCAGAGAAGGGCTCGAGGGGCGCGTTGTTTGTTCCGGCACGGCGCTCAGTGACGTTCCGGGTGTCCCAACACACCGGTGAGAAGAGGCCCGAGAGGGCTACGTCGCGCCGGGGTCGCGATGACTGTAATCAGTGCCCGCGGCCCCGCTAAAGCGACAAGAGAAAGGAACAACCGTTGGTTTTTAGTGGGCTATACCGGCCGCTCCATCTTGGTCCGGGAGCTCTCACATATCCGCTGCCCCTCACTTTGGCGGCGGGGAATCCGTAACCTGGATTTTTCCAACGGCAAAAAAAAAAAGGGTTTCCGTCTTTCATTCAAAGAGGGCGTCCGGCGGACTCGCCCTCCGCCTACAGGCCGATCGTGTTGTTGGACGATGTGGGAAATCTCTTTGAGAGAATCGGGCGGCCCGCATCGTCCAGCACCTGGAGCACGTCGGTCCAAATCTGGCGGAGTGCAGTATGGCTTCCGCAAGGGCCGGTCGACCGTCCACGCGGTGCTGCGGGTCAGGTCCCTGACGCAGGATGCGGTGTCCGGGTGAGGTGTTTTGGCGTGTCACTCGACATCGCCAACGCATTCAACACCCTGCCCTGGGCCTCGCATAAAGGAGGCGCTCCGATACCACGGGCGTCCCTACCCGCAAAGGTGATCGGGACCTACCTGTCGCATCGACGTGTCGAGTTCCCAGTGCCGAGATGGGCTCCGGACCATCGAGGTCGTGTGAGTTCCACAGGGGTAGGTGTTGGGACCGCTTCTGTGGAACGTTGGTTTGATTGGGTGCTACGTGACGGCAACATCGAGGGTGTCGACGTCACTTGTTACGCGGACGACACCCTCGTCACCGCCGTGAGCACCAATTTTCGCAGGGCTGCGATTCTCGCCACCGCCGGGGTCGCTCGGTTATTGGGCGCATCGCGGCTAGGACTAGAGGTGGCGCTCGAAAAATCGAGGCCCTTTACTTTTACGGGCCTCGGAACGCCTACCTGCGGACGCCCACTAATAGTTTGCGGCGTCCGCGTCGACGTCAAGCCGACAATGAAATATCTCGGCCTAGTCCTAGACCTCAGCGCCTCGCGCCTAGAGTGGCGGAGCAGCGGCAGCTCGGCAGACTGCTCCCCAATACCGGAGGACCCAGCAGCTCCTGTCGCCGCCTGTACGCCGGGGTAGTTAGGTCCATGGTCCTGTACGGGGCACCGTGGGCCCACACCCTCCAAAAGGAGAGTACGGCAATATTGAGAAGAACCCAGAGGGTGTTGGCGATCCGTATCCGAACCGAATCCGTAAGCTGGATTTCTCCAACGGCAAAAAAAAAAAAGGGTTTCCGTTCACACATGCCTTGACGGCGGAGGATGCAAAGGAGATGGTGCTCAGAAATCTGAGCATCATCTCCCAGGTTGCCACAAAATCCGGCAACCTGAAGGGCACTTACGTACGTGCCCTTAAAGAGTGCTCCTCCGCCGTAAAACAGTTGGTGGACGTCATGAGCCGCTCCAACCAGTCGGCCGAGATCCGCAAATACTCGGCCGACAAAAGGGCTCTAGTAGCTCGGGTGGAGGCCCTCGAGGAGGAAGTGCGGCGTCTTAGGCCGCTTGAGAAAGAGAACCGGCAGTTAAAAGCCGCCGCTATGGACGATGTCCACGTTGAGGGACTGCCTACGGATTTGGAACAAATCCTGAGGCGCCTCATCGTGGACATGGTGGGCCCAATGCTTCAGGCCCACCGCGACGATATAGCGGACCGGCTCCTGCCGGAGAAGCGGCTTCGTCCACCGCTGGCCACCGATAAAACGGCGGCCCCAACGTTTGCGGCAGTGGTGAGGCCAGCTGCTGCCCCTGCTGTCCCTGCTGCCCCACTACGTGCAGTGCCGGTGGCCACAGCGGCAAAAAGGACCGCGACGCCGAAGGATGGGCCTCCTGCAAGTCTTCCCCAAAAAGGGAAGGCCAAAAAGGGAAAGAAAAAGGGCCCCCGGAGCAACCCAGGCCAGGGTGCGACCAGCGCCACGCAAATGGCAGCAACGGCGGCACCAGGGCAGTCCACGGATGGGTGGACGCTGGTGACGCGCCGCAAAACTGCCAAACCAGGCGCTGGTCCAAAAGTGACACCGGCAAGGAGGGTGCGGAAACTTAAGGCCCCTAGCTCGTCGGCTGTAGTGATCAAGCTGCAGCTGGGTGCAGCTGAGAAAGGGGTCACGTATGCCGACATCCTCCAAGATGCCAAAAAGAAATGCAAACTGGAGGATATCGGCATCGATGGCCTCCGTTTCCGCCATGCGGCAACGGGGGCCCGGATCCTCCAGGTTCCGGGGGCCGCCAGCGGAGAGAAGGCCAACCAATTGGCTGAAAAGCTTCGCCAATTGGTTGGCCCAGAGGTGGCTACAATATCCAGGCCCGAAAAGTGCGCGGATCTTCGCATCTCGGGCCTGGATGATTCAGTGGAAAAGACGGAGGTGGCTGAGGCGGTAGCGCAAAAAGGCAGCTGCCCGGTCACCTCCGTAAAGGTCGGAGAAATCCGCCGGGACCGGTCCGGTCTCGGTGGAGTAGTGGTGAGCTGCCCTATTGCAGCCACCAAGAAAGTAATTGGTGGTGGGCGCCTCCTAATCGGGTGGTGCTCGGTGCAAGTCAAACTGCTTGCGGCGCGTCTGATGCGCTGCTTCCGGTGCCTCGAAATAGGGCACGTAGCGGAGCAGTGTCATACGGGCGTCGACCGCAGCAGTGCTTGTTACCGCTGTGGCCAGCTGGGCCACCAGAGCAGAGGCTGCGAGGCCGCGCCGCACTGCATCCTGTGCGCCGCGGCTAACAAACCGGCTGGCCACAAGTTGGGCAGTGCGGCCTGCACCACCAAACCCGATAGGAGGCGGAGAAGTAAGGTGAGGCCTGGGCTTGGAAGCCAGGTGCCCAAGCCCAGCGCTTCGGCTGAGGGGACTCAAATGGCCGTCCAATAAAGATGGCCACGCTGAGCATCCTGCAGACAAATCTGAACCACTGCGCCAGAGCTCAGGATCTGTTGTTTCAGAGCATGGCGCAGTGGTCGATTCAGGTGGCCGTAGTGTCGGAACCGTACTACGTTCCCCCCGGCAATAACTGGGCCGGGGACCTGTCCGACACTGCGGCAGTGGTCTGCGGGACTGCTGCAGGGTCCCCTCAACCGAGGGACAACCCACCACCTCCCATGGCCCCACCAACCTTTCGGTTATATGGGCCGAATCGCAGGAGAGCGCGTGCGGTCTGGCCGCGAGGCTCCACACGCACTTTCTTGACTCCATACAAATTCTTTTTCTACGTCCTTGTCCCTATGGGCAACTCTCCCCCTGGGGGGCTTGACATCACAGTACAGTCTGACTCGTTTCCAATCTCGCCGCGTCTTTTATGCCACGAATACGCAAACCTTTTCAGGAGTCCGAAATTTTCAGCCGAGGCGACAAGGTCCTGGTAATACACCGGGCCTGGCTCCGTCCGGATCACCCCATCCAATAATTCCATTCGCAGATCCTCATATAACGGGCACGACCAAAGCACATGGTGCCGGTCCTCTTCATTCAATCCACAGTCACACATACCGTCATCTTTTAGACCCATTTCGCTCAGCCTTTTCCGGAAGCAACCGTGTCCGGTGAGCACCTGCGATGTTATGTAATCGGGGGCAACCCAGTTTGACCTGAGCCGACCTGCGATCTCCGGGAAAAATTGACGGAGTTCCGCTCCTTTCGTCTCCAACTGCCACCTGTCTTCCCATTCTTTCTCCACTTCCGCCCTTATTTCGCGCTTTCGTCTGCTCGACTCCGGTCCCGGTAAGGCCAAGCACTCACTCTGGCTCCTTCCAGCTCTAATAACTTCCAGATCTGCCGGGAGTACCCCAGCCAACACTGGCAGCGCAGGGGTACTAGTGGATCTGTACGCCTTAGTAGTAAGGTACCAGCGGACCCGTTGTCTTCTAAGCAAGGCAGTTCTTACCGAGTATAGTTGGCCCGCCCCACCAGCATGGGGAGGCGTACGTTAGTGTCGAAATAAAGGTCCCCATACAAAATACGTAAGGCTTTGAATCTTACACCCCAAGTCGAGACAGAGATACGCGACATTTTGCCGAAGCAGTTTGCTGCCCTGAGCACGATTGACCTCGCATGTTCGCCGAACGACAGGGTGCTATCAATCCTCACACCAAGGATCGTTGCTGATGAGACTGACTTGATCGATGTCTCTGCTAGTTTCAACACCGGCGGTCTCTGAAGTCGGCCCTTCAAGGTCATGTCAGCGACTTATGAGGGCAAACTCCAGGCGGTTTCTAAAACCCATTAGTGTGACCAAAGCCATGGATTCGGATCCCGCCCGCTCGATCCCAGCACAGGACACGATCAGGACAGTCACGTCGTCAGCATACGCTACAAAGCTAACATTCTCAGCCACTGGTAAACGGAATAAATCGTCCATCAGCAGACACCAGAGAGTAGGTCCTAGGATCGAACCCTGCGGACAGCCCATGGTAGACGTTTTCCAGCTAACTGTTTTACCGCAGAATAGGCCCACCCGCCGTCCGACGAAATATCCGCACAACATTCTATAAATGTTGGGAGGACAACCTCTTTCTTGGCTTTATGAGGATCATGGGCCACCATGCATTGTCAAACGCTCCGGAAATGTCTAAGACCAGTGCCTGTACGTATTTGTATTTTGATTCCTGGGCTGTCTGCAGGATCTGCCCGATTGCTGACTACAGTGGACCAACCCTGCGAAAGCCATGCTGCTGGTCCGACAGATCACGGAATACCTCAGGCGCGCAGACAAGCATTATTCTTTCTAACACCTTACCGAGAACCGAGAGGAGTGTGATAGGACGATACGCCTTAGGGTCTGAAAGCGGCCTGTCATTGTTCTTTGGTAGAACCACTAGCCTGCCATCCTTCCATACATCAGGGAACACTCCTTCAGACACGCATCGGGCGTATACGAGCTGAACCTCAGCGGAGGCTACCGACCATACCTCTTTCACGATTTTTGCAGATACTCCGTCAATTCCAGGAGATGTGTTTGGAAGGGATCTTAAAATTGCTTCCAGCGCGTCGCGAGAGACTGAGGCGGCGTCCCGACCACTGGGGATGACAGAGGCAGCCAGACGGACAGCCCTATGGTACTCGCTGTCCCTCGACGGATCGTCGTCCGGGCAGAGAGCACCAAGCAGCGCCCCGGCAGCCCCTTCCACATCCTCCGCGTGGCCGTTGGCATACTCAATGCCGCTGATGACATTAGCAGGTGGTCGTGTTCTGCCACTGGCAACCCTGTATGCCTGACCCCATGGGTCAGTGTTGCCAGACTCAGCCACGCGGCGAAAGTGGCCAGTTTGCGCCTCAATCATCATGGCCCTATACTCGCGACGGGCTGCACGAAATGCATCACCAGCCATTAACTCTAACGGCCCGCCTCTCCTTTTGGTTCGTTGCCAGTTTGATCTCTTCCGAAACATCCTCTTTCTCGCGTTATCCAACCTGTCATTCCACCATTCATAGCCAGTGCCTTGCTTACTAATATTCCTTTCCCTTAGACATTCGGTGGCCGTTCGTACAATTACATTCGTAAAGTCAGTGGCAAGATCCGATGCTGGCTTGATCACATTCAAGTTCCCCATGCGCAAACTTATGACCGCACGAAAGCCATCCCAGCACACACCCCTCTCTCGAAACCTGACCGGCATGACGGACTCCTCTGAGGCACGCGCAGTCGCGTTAGCTTTCGAGTAGCCTTCTATGTGGTACGTCAGTAATCGGTGATCGCTACTCGATGCATCAGGGTGCACTGTCCAGCTGGAGATGTCTAGATTACGGGTACTCAGTGTCACATCGATGTTCGATTCCCCATTGGAGCCGGCAAACGTGGATGGTTGATCACCGGCGTTCCATATCGATAGGTCCCTGCCCAGTATGAAGTCCTCCGCCATTCTCCTTCTCCTCTCAGCTTCATGACCTCTGCCCGTGAGGTGTCTGGCGTGACTATGCCACAGCGGCGAGTGGGCGTTTACGTCCGCACCGATTAGCGTCTTCGATAGCCCATTTCCTATGACACCGTCAAGGTGATACAGATGAGGGGCTATGTCCTGGGAGAACTGGAAATAGGCCGATACAGTCTTTATTTCCAGGTTGCCCTGTTTAACCGCCGCAACCATGCAGTGGCTGTTTGATAGTGCCGGCAGTACGGCAACAGACAGTTCCCCGTTGTACAGGTAGATCGCCGCCTTTGCAGTATCACCTATCGAGAGGATCGGGAGGCCGGGGATAGAGCCCTGGTGAGGCTCCTGAATAAGAACCATGTCCAGGCTGTGTTGCCTGGCTATGGCTGGAAGCTCTTTGGTCGCTATCTCGGATCCCGCCAGGTTAAGCTGACCTATTTTTAGCGTGCCCTTACCGCTACCGATAGTTGGTAAGGGTTATGGCCCTCTGTTCGGCGTGTGCTCTGGCTGGGCAGTCCCTGGACATCGTGTAATGCTCTTCTGCCGGCTTTCCGAACTTTGTGCAGGTGGCGCATTTTGATGTACTCGCCGTGCAGTCTATTTTTCGGTGTCCGTTTTCACCGCACTTTCCACATGTTATTTCCGGGGATTTGCAGTACTTTTCTGGATGCCCGTACAGTTGGCACCTAGAGCAGCACGTGACACCGATGTGGTCGCATGCTTCAACCGCTTGCCAGCCGATATATATTTTTCCCCTGGAGATTAAGTCATGGCGCAACTCGGGCGTGCACTCCAGGATTGCGGTGGTTCCCCTCGTTCCCTTTTTTCTGTACATTTTGCAGCTCGAGGTGACCTTTTCACGTGTCCACGTGCTGCCCTTCAGGTTCTGCTCATACAGAGCATCCAGGATCGTCCGCTCTTCTGGATTTCCATCCAGGTTTCTTAAGGCAACCTGTGGCTGCCTGGCTTTCGGTTCGGCTACTCTTAGAGTGGACGGGACGGCGTTTCTGAGCTTCTCGGCGGCTTCTTTGGTCCTTGTTTGGACAATTACCCCGGCGTTCCCAACTTTCCGCATGCGGTCCACCTGAACTTCCATTTTTTCCGGCCTGATTGCATCTTTTAGGAGCTTCTTGGTTTCCTCTGCGGTCTTAATGGTGCCTGCTTGCTCGGGCTTGGGATAGAAAGCCAGCGTGGGGCCATGTGTTTCTGGAATGGGCCGCGTTTCACCTTTTTTTGCCAATTTCAGTGCGGATGCGTAAGAAGCGGATGCTGGTGCTTGGACTTCGACCTGTTGCTGTACTGTACCTGATGCAGTTACCTTGAGTACCACATTCTCTGCCTTGGCCACCTTCAGCTTCTCCTGAGCGAGTTCAACCTCCATGTCGCTAAGCCTTATGTTTAGGGCCGCGACCACGGCTAGTACCTCATGCACGTGCTGGGCGATGGTATTAACGTCGTTTTTATTCAGTCTTGACGAGTTACCAGTCGAAACCCCAACGATAGCGTCAAGGTTCGTCTTTGCTCTGTCCAATAGCTCGATCTTCGTGGCTGTCGCAAGTCCTTCCTGAGGGGAGTCCTGACAGGGGGGCGGAGGAGGGGCGGGTGTTGCTGGACGACACATACGAGCTTCCACACGTGGGCGTTGAGCGGAAGACTCCAACTCCTCGGGCGACGTGAGTTGCCGTTTTTCGGCAACCTGTCCTGCTCGCACTCTCGCGCCCTCATCTCTGGTATGAGGGGGGGTGCGTGCCAGTGAGCGTCGCGGCAAGAAGGATCCCCTATCGGATTCCTCGTCAGTGGTTTCCATGTTAATGCACCTAGCAAGTTTGTGTGCGTTCGCGTATCACTTGGCCGAATTCGACAGAGTCACAATGTTCGTTCGCGTATTGACGTGTACGTTCCCGTATTGAATTCCCAGGCAGCAAAGTCCAAGCTGTCACGGGAATCGCAAGTACCGACACCGGTGACAGTTGGCGAATTGCTGCTGGCGGGTATACTCACAAAA
The DNA here is from genome assembly GCA_029286875.1 of Lamproptera curius. Classification (NCBI taxonomy): domain Eukaryota; kingdom Metazoa; phylum Arthropoda; class Insecta; order Lepidoptera; family Papilionidae; genus Lamproptera; species Lamproptera curius. The sequence goes on along the minus strand of JAGSMT010000272.1, from coordinate 17,172 downwards.
ATGTTTTCAGGCTACCCTCTTAGGCCAGATATTGGGTTTTCACTGCTACCGACACTAGCTGACCACGTGCCACGAGGTTAACCTATAATTCGTCTCTGTCGATATATAGCAGTTTGCACTTATGATAGAAAGTAAATAACACAAATAACAAACAAAAGAGAAAGATAGTTAGTTCCGCATGCACACGGTTAGCTTATTACGCTACAGTGTTAACACAATAAACTTAAATCTAACCACGTGTCCTATCACTACATACACTTAATACTAGAAAAACGTTTTACAAACTAACACCTGTCCCACGCACAAATAATGTTATCAACAACTTAACTTAATACTTAATAATTAACTAAATAAAGATATATAAGAAAGGGTAAGATTCCAAACTATGGTTCAGTGGAAATTTCCACTGTACCGCTGCACTGCGATAGCCGAGAGCACGTCCGTTCGCCGCGGCGGTCGGCAAACGAGGGACGTGAAGAAAGGTCCAGGCTTCGTCGGCGCTCTGTTGGGAGATATTTTGGTTGTTTCAGCACTTTTCTCCCAACAGATCTCTCGCCGACTTCGAGGGCTACCTAGACCGATTGGGGTCACTGATCCGTTCTTACGGACCCTTCCTGTGCTGGTCGCGGGGATCTCAATGCCAAATCACCGGCTTGGGGTTCACCTGCGGCAGACGCGCGGGAAGGACACTGGAGGTGGCTCCTGGAGGTCGGGCTGTCGGTCTTGAACAGGGCTCGGTAAACACGTGTTCGAGCCCAGGGCGGGTCCATCATTGATGTATCGTTCGCTAGCCCCGCCCTGGCTCGCCGAATACAGGGCTGGAAGGTGTTGACGGGCGTCGAGACCCTGTCGGATCATCGTTACATCCGATTCAGGGTCTCCGCCCTCCTGAGACACCTATACCGGCCCTGGCCGGACCCCGAGGACGACGACCCCAGGTGGCGCCTCGGAAGCCTGGACCGAGAGCTGCTGAAGGAGGCGGCAATAGTGCAGTCGTGGGTTTCTGCGCCCAATATTGTCGATGTGGAGGGGGAGGCACAATGGCTCCGGGACGCAATGTCGCAGGTGTGCGACGCGTCGATGTCCCGGGCCAAACGTCTCCCTCCTAAACGCCGGGTGTACTGGTGGAATCCCGAAATCGCCGCGATGCGCAGAGAGTGCATCGTGGCACGGCTCCAGTACACCCGTTGTCGGGGACGACGGCGCAGAGACCCGGCCCTTGAGGCCGAATTGCTCGCCTCTTTCAGCAGCAAAAGGATGGCTCTCAAAGTGGGAATAGCCGAGGCGATCGCCGCGGCTAGGGAGGAGTTGTTGGCGGCGCTGGACAGCGATCCGTGGGGGCGGCCCTACAAAATGGTAATGAACAGGCTTCGTCCTTGGGCCCCCCCACTCACCGAGAGTCTGGCGCCGCAGTTGGTTGCGGCGATCGCCGAGGCTTTATTCCCACAGCGAGAGGAGCACACGGCACCTTCGATGGTCCCAAATGGCACGGATGAGGTCGACCCAGTCCCGGAAGCACCAGAAGTCACCCCGGGAGAGTTCGGTGCGGCCCTTCTAAAAATGAGGGGCAAACGCACCGCCCCGGGTCCCGATGGCATTCCGGGACGCGCGCTGGCGCTGGCCCTAGGGGACGCCCTGGAGCCCAGAGTGAGGGCGATGTTTTCTGCCTGTCTGGCTCAAGCCTTAATACCACAGAGGTGGAAGACAGGCAGACTCGTCCTCATCCAAAAGGAGGGGCGTCCTGCGGACTCGCCCTCCGCCTACAGGCCGATCGTGCTGTTGGACGATGTGGGAAAACTCTTTGATAGAATCGTGGCGGCCCGCATCGTCCAGCACCTGGAGCACGTCGGTCCAAATCTGTCGGAGTGGCAGTATGGCTTCCGCAAGGGCCGGTCGACCGTCCACGCGGTGCTGCGGGTCAGGTCCCTGACACAGGATGCGGTGTCTCGGGGTGATGGTGTTTTGGCGGTGTCACTCGACATCGCCAACGCATTCAACACTCTGCCCCGGGCCTGCATAAAAGAGGCACTCCGATACCACGGGGTGCCTCCCTACCTGCAAAGGGTGATCGGGGCCTACCTGTCGCATCGACGTGTCGAGTTCCCGTGCTGAGATGGGCTCCGGACCATCGAGGTGTCGTGTGGAGTTCCACAGGGGTCGGTGTTGGGACCGCTTCTGTGGAACGTTGGTTTCGATTGGGTGCTACGTGGCGGCAATATCGAGGGTGTCGACGTCACTTGTTACGCGGACGACACCCTCGTCACCGCCCGTGGCACCAATTTTCCGAGGCTGCGATTCTCGCCACTGCCGGGGTCGCTCAAGAATTGGGCGCATCCGGCGGCTAGGACTAGAGGTGGCGCTCGAAAATCCGAGGCCCTTTACTCACGGGCCTCGGAACGCCCCTGCGGACGCCCACAAATAGTTTGCGGCGTCCGCGTCGACGTCAACCGACGATGAATTATCTCGGCCTAGTCCTAGACCGCCGATGGAAGTTTTGCGCCACTTTGAGCGCCTCGCGCCTAGAGTGGCGAGAGCAGCGGCAGCTCTCGGCAGACTGCTCCCCAACACTGGAGGACCCAGCAGCTCCTGTCGCCGCCTGTACGCCGGGTCGTCAGGTCCATGGTCCTGTACGGGGCACCCGTGTGGGCCGACACCCTCCAAAAGGAGAGTACCGCCGTACTAAGGAGAACCCAGAGGGTGTTGGCGATCCGGGCCGTACGGGGCTACCGGACCATCTCCGGCGAGGCGGCGTGCCTGTTGGCTGGCTCCTTGCCCTGGGACCTGGATGCAGAAATCCTCGCGTCACTCTTTTTCTGGCGCGAGGAGGCGAGGTCTCGGGGCTGCAGGCCAGCCCCGGAAGAGATAAGGGGGCGCAGAGACGAATTGCGCTCCCTTGCAATACAGGAGTGGGAGCTGCGGCTGGAGCACCCCAGCGCCGGCCGTCGAACAATAGAAGCCATACGCCCCGTTCTTAAGTGGTGGCTAGAAAGAGGACATGGCTCCCTAACGTTCCGCGTGACGCAGGTTCTCTCGGGACACGGCTGTTTCGGGAGGTACCTGTGCCGCGTGGCCGGTAGGGAGCCTACTGAGGAGTGCCACCACTGTGGCGTATGTGCCGAAGAGACGGCCCAACACGCGCTGGAAGAGTGTCCAGCCTGGGTCGAGCAACGCCGAGAGCTGCGTAGTGTCGTGGGGCACGACCTTTCGCTTCCTGCCGTAGTGCGCAGGATGCTTGAGAGCGAAAGGTCGTGGGGCGCGAGGACGTGATGGCCCGGAAGGAGGCCGCGGAAAGGGACAGGGAGGCCTTGAGCGCCCTGGCTATCCGCAGAAGAAGGCCAAGGCGCCGAAGAGTGGCGTACGCGCGCAACCTTCCCCCCTGACACTGAGCCCCTGGGCGGCCGGTAAGAGGGTGCCCGCCGCCTAGAGAAGGGCTCAAGAGGGAGCGCCGTGCTGTTTGTTCCGGCACGGCGCCTAAAGCGACGTGAGTCCAAAAGCGACGGGGTGTCCCAACACACCCGAAGAGAAGAAGCCCGAGAGAGGCGAGGGCCACGTCGCGCCGGGGTCGCCGAAGACTGTCATCAGCGCCCGCGGCCCCGGCTACAGCGACACGAAAAAGGAACAACCGTTGGTTTTTAGTGGGTATACCGGCCGCTCTATCTTGGTCCGGGAAGCCCCACATATCCCCGCTGCCCCCTCACTTTGGCGGCGGGGAATCCGTGAGCTGGATTTTTCCAATGGCAAAAAAAAAGGTTAGGTTAAAGGGTTAACCCGGTATGGAGTTGTCAGATCTCCCATCCGGCGTGTCCCCAGGTTGCGGATAGGGGCACGCCCTCCAGATATGGGGGTACCGGCTTCGGCCGGTATTATAAGGTAATTTGCATTTAGTTTGTACCGATCGTTTGTAAATCTTACTTTGTGTTGGATCCAAAAAATAAGAATAACTGGAATTGTCAGGAATGTCGCAATAAGATACCGAAATCTGACAATACAAATTCTCCTACCAGCGTAAGTCGTTCCACCACTTCTGATGATGATAACGGTCTCGAAGGTGAAAACATTACTTTGCGAACAGAAAACAGAACTTGAAAAGTGAACAGAAGGATACTACGTTACTGAGGGACATTTACGACCATTATTAAACAAGAGATAACGAAAACTATTAAACATCTAGTTTCTGAACACTTATCGAATATTTCCCAACAAATGCTGCTCGAATCCTTAACATTTTTATAAACAATACGAAGAACTCAAGCAAATCGAAACACAGAAACGATACAATATCTGATCTAGTTTCTAAAAACAATAATTTAACAACACAAGTGAAGAACTTGTCAATAGGCTAGGCAATGGAACAAAGCAGCGTTCCTCAAATATTGAGATCAATGGGATCCTGAAAATAAATCAGAAAATTTAATAACGACAATTGGAACCTCGGTAGGATTGTCGAAAGCCCTCTTAGTGACAACGACATTCTGCACGTAACACGTATTCCAAACTTAATAAGAAAACGACCGACCTCGCTCCGTGATAATTAAACTACGCAGTCCGCCGTCGCGATGAGGTTGCTAGCCGCAGTTACAAGTTCAATAAAAGAACTTAGACAACAAATTGAATTCAGAGCATCTAGGAATTGGCGGATCGTGTGCCAGTGTTTGTGTCTGAACATTTAACCCAATAAATAACTATCATGCCGCCGCGCGTAAGAAGACAAAAGATACTGGTTTTAAGTGACTTGTGAAGTGTTTTAAGTGGGTGAGGAAGAGCAAAATTTTCGTAAGGAGAAATGAACAGAGTCATTTATATACAAAAGATGAAGAAAAGAAAAGGTGATATTGAGACAACTTACCGAATTTCTTGAAAGTAAAAAATTCTGTCTCCATTTCAATCGGCTTTCACAAGTCACGCCAAACCACAGCCCTTCTAGATGTGACAGACAACATTTTAGCGGCACAGGACGCGAATTGTTCTATTCAGTTCTATTAAGACTCTCCGGGCATTCGATTGTATTAATATTGTTGGAAAATGGCTTTGGTTTTGATGAAAAAGGCCATCAAATGGTTCGAGTTATTTAACTACCGCAGTCATTCGAAATAAAAGTAGTAATGGTCAAAAGTTCGTTCAACGAAACTTACCTCAGTAAGGAACCCCAAGGTTCTAAATTTCCCCATTACTGTTTATCATATACACCACTGACATCCCACATAGTATAAAACATGTAACCACATGTACGCCGATGATTACAAATATGATCTTTTAGAGCAAGCGAACATGCAGCAGTAAAATCGAATCGGACCTCGAACGTATCATGGATTGGTCAATTAACAATTGTTTGGCGCTTAACCCTAGCAAATCTAAATATATCGTGTTTGGCTCTCGGCTTAATGTAAAATAACATCCCTAAAGATTGTGGTGTGACCCAACCAGTTAAAGCGAGTCTTTTGGGCAAGAAACCTTGGCCTGGAGCTGGACTCGGGCTACGATACGAAAACATATTGGTGTCACGGTGCGGGCTGTTTACAAATTAAAATTTTATATAAATTAAGACCGTATCTTAGTCAAGACATTCGTCTAAAATTAGTAGAATCATTAGTTTTATCTAAATTAATTTTTCAGATGTTATTTATGATTGTAGGTTATCGCACGCACTGAAAACATCAACTTACCAAAACCATGCGCTCGTTTTGTTTAAATATTCCGCCACGGTGTCACGTAACTCCTTCCTTAACAAATGTAATTTATTAAATATGAAGTATCCAGAAAAGTTCATTTGGCAAGCCTTCTCTTTGACGTAATTAACTTTCATACACCACCGGTGATAGGTCCCCTTTTTACATGGGACCGTCTGGGTGGGTACCACCGCGGTGCCTATTTCTACCGCAAAGCAGTAGTGTGAAAACACTACTGCGTTCGGTTTGAGGCACCGTAAGAGTTTACTGGTAACGAGACATAACATCCTATGTCTCACGGTAGGCAGCGTGTTGGTGATACCAGTATTGCCAATGTCTATGGGTGTCGGTGACCACTTTCCATCAGGTGGACCGATTGCTCGTCTGTCTGCGTTTGCAATAAAAAAAAAAAAAGGTTGTCATACAAAAACATAGCTCTGCAGCGTTTAAGGGCAGCTTCGGATATGCAGCACCAAAATGTTGGAATAATATCCCACCACCGTTCAAGGCACTGAACGTTAAAAACACTTTAAAAAAGTTAAAGGGTTCTTTTTAATAAACAAAAGATAGTAACATCATGCTGTTTGATATAAATTAATCTGTTCTTATTTCTAGCTCCTGGCTCTTCTTTTTCGTATTTCTATATCCCATTAATAGTTAAGTTTAAGGTTAAGAAAATATTTAATTACTTGATCTTGCAATTCCTTGTGGAAGAATAATTATATAAAATATAGGAAGTTTTGGTTAATTAGGTATAAGTAGGTGCCAGCAGAATACCAGCGTTGGCCTTAGCCAAATAATGCTGAGTTGGAACCTTATCGATCCAACATCGTTGTATCGTCAACGAGAACAAGAAGGGTTCACGTAGTTAAAGTTCTTTGTATTGTTGTGTTCTTTGATGTTTTTTTTATATTATTATTAAATACTGTTTTTATTGTAAAATATCGTTTTCATGTTCTCTTTTTTATACTATGTTACAATAAGTAGGTTTAACTCTAGATAGCCCTTGTTCTGTACTTTTTACGTTGTTTGTTTGTTAATTAGTTAGTTATTGTGTGTATTTGTTTGTTAATTAATGTGCTGGATTAATTAAATGAGTTATTATTATTATTATTATTATTAAAGCTTAAAATTAATTGCCTAGTGTAATTAAATAAATTTGATTAACTGATTATAATACGCGTACATTGCTTTTTAAAACATGTCTGTAAATATATATTATCAAAATGTACGTGGTTTGAGAACCAAGACAGAAGATGAATTATGGATCTAAATTGGGACTTTCTCTGATTGATTTCATGTCAATTAATAATTTATCACAATTTAATAATGTGAATAATGTAGATGGTAAAATATTGGATCTGGTTCTTCGATTTCGATGATTAAAGGTTGCTAAATCCAATAATGTATTGAGCAAAAATCGCAAAGGCATCCTCCTTTATTGTTTCGTTACTGCAATATAGTCCTCATTTCCTTAAACCTATTTACGACCCCGATACAACTACTTTCAGCAGACTATAGTCAAATTTTATCCATATTTGATAAATATTAATTGGAATCAAAGCTAGAGGGTGTCAAAATGTAAATGAAATGACTGACATATTTATCATCTTATTTACGGCTATTGATTTATTTACTCCACGAACCAACTGTGTCTGCAAAATTTCCCATGGTTTACCATCTCTCTAATAAAAGTCATTTCTGAGAAAAATAAGGTAGGATAAATTTAAAAAAATAAAAACCCTCGTGACAATTACAATTTGAGCTCCTTCAGGCGTGTTCACAAATTGAGCGAACAATGTCTTTATGCATATAAAAGAGAAATTGAAGTCAATATTTGTAAATATCCTAAAACTTTTGGCGCTTAATCAAAACAGACTAAATGGAACACCACTGTACCAGCAAAATGTATCAGAAACCAGATCGCATCTACTGGACCGCAAATCGCACAGATGTTCTAAGTTGTTTTCATCAGTATTTAATAGAGATTCCCAAACGGTTAGTGTAGACTTCTCGTTCAATACCACCCCATTGAGTCTATTAACATATCTGAACGTGACATCCAACGCTCAATCAAAAAGCTAACATGTATAAAGGGCTGGACCACACAATATTCCTCTGGTTTCGTTAAACGTTTGGGCTCTTGCTTTGGTTTACTTGTCATATCTTCAACAGATCCTTAAATGATGGTGTATTTCCAGACAATGGAAAGCTCTAAAGTAGTCCCTAGTTTTTAAAAAGGCTCCTAAACCTTAGTAACTATAACCAATTTCCGTACTTTCATGCATTCCAAAGCTTTTCGACTCCTTTATGTCCTTTTATTACAAGTATCTGCATAACTTTATCTCTGAACATCAACATGGGTTTAGAAAAAGGTCACTCCGTAAACAAATTTAGTCTCATTTACGTCTTACCTGTGCCGGGAAATTGATAGAGGACTGGAAGTAGATACTATTTATATGGACTTCTCTAGTGCCTTTGATAAGGTCTCTCATGCTCGTTTAATAAATAAATTACGAGGATTTGAGATTGATGGGTCGCTATTGGAATGGTTTCGTTCATATCTTGCAAAAAGACTCCATTTTGCGGTGGTGAATGGTCATAAATCACAGGACTACATAGCTATTTCAGGCGTACCACAAGGCTCGCATCTTGGCCCTGTATTGTTTTCGGCCTTTATAAATGATATCACCTTAGAAATACGCAACAGTCAAATATGTCTCTTTGCCGATGATTTAAAAATATACAGAACAGTTACTTTAGCAACAGACTCAGAACTTATACAGTGCGATATAGATAAAATAAAAAAATGGTGTAATTTAAATAGAATGACAATAAATACAAAAAAGTCCTATTACATAAAATTTTCCAAAAACGAAAATCTATGACATCCCTATGATATCTGTTATATATTAAATGGTGAAATTTTGCAGCAAGTCAATGAAATTAAGATTTGGGTGTGATAATGGATAACAGGCTAACGTTCAAATCACACATCAATTCAATTGTTAATAAAAGCTGCTAAAATGCTCAGTTTTTAAAAAAGAAATAATAAGGTTTACTTCCTCAAGCACTAAAATTATATTATACAACTCGCTGGTTCGCAGTCAACGGTTCGCATCAGTAGTTTGGGATCCCCATTGCACTACTCATTCGCAACGTATTGAAAGCGTACAGCGTGCTTCCTGGGCACTGGCTTTAATTCTTCTAGCATTTCTTCCGTTCAACGATCTGCGTCTTAAACATCTTAAAATAATAGCTGCAATCGTCCAGAATAATTAATATCATGTTCCTAAAGAAACTAATTTCTGGAAGCATAGATTGTAACCACTTACTTTGAAAAATCAACTTTATATTCCTTTTTCAGCACCCACGGCACCTATCACTAAATTTCCATATTCCAAGAAAACAAACCTCCTTAATATTCCCTTTATCAAAGATTTGAGCGAATATAACCAATTGTGCATTAATAGCATCGACATTTTTTAGACACATGTCCTGTTTTAAAAAACAAACTAGTATTCAAGTTTCTTTGTTCATAATTGATCACGGACTGTAATAATTCTCATGTTTCGTTTTCTCTTCAATTATTCTTTTATTCTATTTTAAACAATTAAGCTAAGGTTTTGACGTTTTCGTTGTTTGCAACATTATTGTAACATGTCATAATGTGTAATAAGAGATGGCCTGTACTGCTTAACTGCCCCATACATTACTTTATCTATTATTCGGTAATTGCTAGTGAATGTTTTGTGTGTGCTGTTGGGTGTCTAAATAAATAAATAAAAATAAAAAAAGGGTGGGGATGTGGGAGCAGTTGCTCCTGAGGTGAACCTGACGTGGCGGGCCTCAGAACTGCTCCGGTACCCTCTTGCTGGAGGAACCGGGATGCAGCCGGTCTATCTCTTGAGTGCGTCAGGCCTCGCTGAGCGTGATATGAAAGAGCAAAGGTATGAATATGTGTGTGGGGATTGGGCCAAAAGGGTAAAGAGCGAGATGTATGAATAAAGTCCCCGAGAGGAACGGGATTCCATAAATTGACATCTTAGGATTTTAATAATTGCGTTATCGCGGTACACTGTCTACTCAAACACGCCGATTTTTTGCGATAACGAGTCTTTTGCTATTTATTGAGTATTAGCCTATATAACATTTTGCGTTAAACGTACAATATTTGTGTACTTGCTGTAAATTATCAACTTGTACTGCCGATTTGTTTTGATCAAGATTCATTTCTTTGTTTAAAATATCCCTCGATATAATCGTTCATAAATGGACATCAGGATTTTAATAATTGCATTATCGCGGTACACTGTGTCAAACAAGCTGGTTTGTTTTAGATTCAGGTCTTTTGCTATTTAAATATGGCGCTCCGTGAGCCCCCAATAACTGTTCTTGACCGTCCAATACTTGTGTTATCTAGGTTAATTATCAACTTTTACTTGCCGATTTGTTTTGATCAAGATTCATTTCTTTGTTCAAATATATCCCTCGATATAATCGTTCATAAATGGACATCCCAGGATTTTAATAATTGCATTATCGCGGTACACTGTATACTCAAACAAGCTGATTTGTTTAGATTACAAGTCGTTTCTGCTATTTAAATATAACGTTTCGTGGAAGCCCATATAACTGTATGCCTTGACCGTCCAATACTTGTGTTATCACGGTTAAGTATAAACTTGTACTTGCCGATTTGTTTAGATCTAGATTCAATTCTATTGTTTAAATATATCCCTCGATATAATCGCTCATAAATGGACATCCCAGGATTTAAATAATTGCATTATCGCGGTATACTGTCATCTCAATTATGGCGATATGTTTCGATTACGAGTTATGTCTGCTATTTAAAAATAGCGCTCCGTATTAGCCCATATAACTGTTTGCTTTGACTGTTCAAGACTTGTGTTATTGCGGTAAATTATCAACTCGTACTTGCTGATTTGTTTAGATCTAGATTCACAACTGTTGTTTAAATATAATCGTTCATAAATGGAGATCCTAGGATTTTAGTAATTGCGTAATCGCGGTACACTGTCTACTCAAACATGCTGATTTGTTTTTATTACGAGTCGTTTCTGCTATTTAAATATAGCGCTCCGTATTAGCCCATATAACTGTTTGCCTTGACCGGTCAATACTTGTATTATTTCGGTAAATTATCAACTCGTACTTGCCGATTTGTTTAAATCCATATTCATACCTGTTGATTTAATATATCCCTCGATATAATCGTTCATACATCGACATCCCAGGATTTTAATAAATGCGTTATCGCGGTACACTATTTACTCAAACATGCTGATTTGTTTTTATTACGAGTTGTTTCTGCTATTTAAATATAGCGTTTCGTAGAAGTCCATTTAACTGTTTGCCTTGACCGTTCAATACTTGTATTATTGCGGTAAATTATCAACTCATACTAGCCGATTTGTTTCGATCAAGATTCATTTCTTTTGTTTAAATATATCCCTCGATTTAATCGTTCATAAATGGACATCCCAGGATTTTAATAGTTGCGTTATCGCGGTACACTGTAACTCAAATTGTCTGCGATTACGAGTCATTTCTGCTATTTAAATATGGCGCTCCGTGTAAGCCCATATAACTGTTTGCCTTGACCGTTCAAGACTTGTGTTATTGCGGTAAATTATCAAATTGTACTTGCCGATTTGTTTTGATCAAGATTCATTTTTGTTGTTTAAATATATCCCTCGATATAATCGTTCATAAACGGTCATCCCAGGATTTTAATACTTGCAATATCGCGGTACACTGTCTTCTCAATTAAGGCGATATGTTTCGATTACGAGTCATTTCTGCTATTTAAATAAAGCGCTCCGAATAAGCCCATATAACATTTTGCGTTGACCAATCAATACTTGTGTTCTTGCTGCAAATTATCATCCTGTCCTTCCGATTTGTTTTGATCAAGATTCATTTCTGGTGTTTAAATATATCCCTCGATATAATCGTTCATAAATGGACATCCTAGGATTTTAAAAACTGCGTTATCGCGGTACACTGTCTACTCAGACATGCCGATTTGTTTCGATTACGAGTCATTTCTGCTATTTAAATATAGCGCTCCGTGTAAGCCCATATAACATTTTGCGTTAAACGTACAATATTTGTGTACTTGCGGTAAATTATCATCCTGTACTTGCCGATTTCTTTTGATCAAGATTCATATCTGCTGTTTAAATATATCCCTCGATATAATCGTTCATAAATGGACATCCCAGGATTTAAATAATTGCGTTATCGCGGTACACTGTCTACTCAAACATGCCGATTTGATTCGATTACGAGTCGTTTCTGCTATTTAAATATAGCGCTCCGTATAAGCCCATACAACGGTATGCATTGACGGTTCAATACTTGTGTTCTTGCAGTAAATTATCAACATGTAATTGCCGACTTCTTTTAATCAAGATTCATATCTGTTGTTTAAATCTATCCCTCGATATAATCGCTCATAAATGGACATCCCAGGATTTAAATAATTGCATTATCGCGGTACACTGTCTCTCAAACATGTTCTATTTGTTTCGATTACGAGTCATTTCTGCAATTTAAATATGGCCCCATGCCCATACAACGGTATGCCATGACGGTTCAATACTTATGTTATTGCGGTAATTAATCAACTTGTACTTGCCGATTTGTTTTTATCAAGATTCATATCTGTTGTTTCAATATATCTCTCGATATAATCGATCATAAATGGACATCCCAGGATTTTAACTATTGTGTTATCGTGGTTCACTGTCTACTCAAACATGCCGATTTGTTTCGATTACGAGTCATTTCTGATATTTAAATATAGCGCTCCGTATAAGCCCATATAACGGAATGAATTGACGGTTCATTACTTGTGTTTTTGCGATAAATTATCAACCTATACATGCCGCTTTCTTTTGATCAAGATTCATATCTGTTGTTTAAATATATCCCTCGATATAATCGTTCATAAGTAGACATCCCAAGATTTTAAAAACTGCGTTATCGCGGTACACTGTCTACTCAAACATGCCGAATTGTTTCGATTACGAGTCATTTCTGCCATTCAAATATAGCGCTCCGTATAAGCCCATATAACGGAATGCATTGACGGTTCATTACTTGTGTTCTTGCGGTAAATTATCATCCTGTACTCGCCGATTTCTTTTGATCAAGATTCATATCTGCTGTTAAAATATATCCCTCGATATAATCTTTCATAAATGGACAGCCCAGGATTTTCATAATTGCGTTTACGCGGTACACTGTCTACTCAAACATGCCGATTGTTTCGATTACAGTCATTTCTGCTTTTAAATATAGCGCTCCGTATAAGCCCATACAACGGTATGCATTGACGGTTCACTACTTGTTTTCTTACGGTCAATTATCAACATGTACTTGCCGACTTCTTTTGATCAAGATTCATATCTGTTGTTTAAATACATCTCTCGATATAATCGTTCATAAATGGACATCATAGGATTTTAATATTGCGTTATCCGGTACACTGTCTACTCAAACATGCCGATTTGTTTCGATTACGAGTCATTTCTGCTATTAATATGGCGCTCCGATAAGCCCTCAACGGTATGCATTGACGGTTCATTACTTTGTTCTTGGGTAATTATCAACCTGTACTTGCCGACTTCTTTTGATCAAGATTCGTATCTTTTGTTTAATTACATCCTTGATATAATCGTTCTTAAATGGACATCATAGGATTTTAATAATTGCGTTATCGCGGTACGCTGTCTACTCAAACATGCCGATTGGTTTTGGTTACGAGTCATTTCTGCTATTTAAATATAGCGCTCCGTATAAGCCCATACAACGATATGCATTGACGGTTCTTTACTTGTGTTCTTGCGGTAAATTATCAACCTATATTTGCCGATTTCTTTTGATCGAGATTCATATCTGCTGTTTAAATAAATCCCTCGATATAATCGATCATAAATGGACTTTCCAGGATTTTAATAATTGCGTTTACGCGGTACACTGTCTACTCAAACATGCCGAATTGTTTCGATTACGAGTCATTTCTGCCATTTAAATATAGCGCTCCATATGCCCATATTACTGTTAGCCTTGACCGTTCAATGCTTGTGTTCTTTCGGTAAATTATCAACCTTTCCTTGCCGATTTATTTTGATCAAGATTCATATCTGTTGTTTAAATATATCCCCCCATATAATGGATCATGAATGGACATCCCAGGATTTTAACTATTGTGTTTTCGCGGTTTACTGTCTACTCAAACATGCCGATTTGTTTCGATTACGAGTCATTTCTGCTATTTAAATATAGCGCTCGTATAAGCCCATATAACGGAATGCATTGACGGTTCTTCTTGTTTTCTTACGGTCAATTATCAACATGTACTTGCCGACTTCTTTGATCAAGATTCATATTTGTTGTTCTACATCTCTCGATATAATCGTTCATAAATGGACATCATAGGATTTTAATAATTGCGTTATCGCGGTACACTGTCTACTCAAACATGCCGATTTGTTTCGATTACGAGTCATTTCTGCTATTTAAATATAGCGCTTCTTATAAGCCCATATAACGGAATGCATTGACGGTTCATTACTTGTGTTTTTGCGGTAAATTATCAACCTATACTTGCCGATTTCTTTTTATCGAGATTCATATCTGCTGTTTAAATATATCCCTCGATATAATCGATCATAAATGGACAATTCAGGATTTTAATAGTTGCGTTTACGCGGTACACTGTCTACTAAAACATGCCGATTTGTTTCGATTACGAGTCATTTCTGCTATTTAAATATCGCTCCGTATAAGCCCATACAACGATATGCATTGACGGTTCTTTACTTGTGTTCTTGCGGTAAATTATCAACCTATATTTGCCGATTTCTTTTGATCGAGATTCAAATCTGCTGTTTAAATAAATCCCTCGATATAATCGATCATAAATGGACTTTCCAGGATTTTAATAATTGCGTTTACGCGGTACACTGTCTACTAAAACATGCCGATTAGATTTGATTACGAGTCATTTCTGCTATTTAAATATAGCGCTCCGTATTAGCCCATATAACTGTATGCCCTGACGGTTCAATACTTATGTTATTGCGGTAATTAATCAACTTGTACTTGCCGATTTCTTTTTATCGAGATTCATATCTGCTGTTTAAATATATCCCTCGATATAATCGATCATAAATGGACAATTCAGGATTTTAATAGTTGCGTTTACGCGGTACACTGTCTACTAAAACCTGCCGATTTGTTTCGATTACGAGTCATTTCTGCTATTTAAATATAGCGCTCCGTATAAGCCCATACAACGGTATGCATTGACGGTTCACTACTTGTTTTCTTACGGTCAATTATCAACATGTACTTGCCGACTTCTTTTGATCAAGATTCATATCTGTTGTTTAAATACATCTCTCGATATAATCGTTCATAAATGGACATCATAGGATTTTAATAATTGCGTTATCGCGGTACACTGTCTACTCAAACATGCCGATTTGTTTCGATTACGAGTCATTTCTGCTATTTAAATATAGCGCTTCTTATAAGCCCATATAACGGAATGCATTGACGGTTCATTACTTGTGTTTTTGCGGTAAATTATCAACCTATACTTGCCGATTTCTTTTTATGGAGATTCATATCTGCTGTTTAAATATATCCCTCGATATAATCGATCATAAATGGACAATTCAGGATTTTAATAGTTGCGTTTACGGTACACTTCTACTAAAACCTGGGTTTGTTTCGATTACGGGTCATTTCTGCTATTTAAATATGCGCTCATAAAGCCCATACAACGGTTGCCATTGATTCCTACTTTTTTCTTCGGTCAATTATCAAATCGCCGACTTCTTTTGATCAAATTCTATCTTTGTTTAAATCATCTCTCATAAATTCTTCATAAATGGACATCTAAGTTTTAATAATTGCGTTTCGGGCACTGTCTACTCAAACATGCCGATTTGTTTCTTCAGTCATTTCCTTTTTTATACGCCAAAAATATTATTTATTTTTTTTTAAATTATCAACCTATACCCGATTTCTTTTGGGAATTCCCTTTCTGCTGTTTAAATATATACCTCATATAATCGATCATAAATGGAAATTCAGGATTTTAATATTGGTTTCGAATTTACTAAACTGCCAATTGGTTTTGGTTGGGTCATTTCTGTATTTAAAAATTTTATAAGCCAACAACATTGTTGCGGTTCTTTACTTGTTTCTTGCGGTAAATTATCCAATATATTTCCGATTTCTTTGTCAATTTATCTGCTGTTTAAATAAATCCCTCGATGTAATCGTCAAATGGACTTTCAGGTTTTTAATTGCGTTTACGCGGTACCTGTCTATAAAACATGATTTGTTTGATTACGAGTCGTTTCCTAATTTAAAATCCCTTCCCAAAATATAATACATTGACGGTTCAGTCTTGTGTTCTTGCGTAAATTATCCTTTCTTGCCGTTTCGATCCAATTCATACTTGTTTAAATATCCCCCCATTAAATGGATCATGAATGGGTCCCAAGTTTTAACTATTGTGTTTTCGCGGTTTACTGTCTCTCAAACGGTTTTTTTGATTCAGGTCATTTCTGCTATTTAAATATAACCTCCGTATAAAATTTATTACTGTTAGCCTTGACCGTTCAATGCTTTTTCTTTTAAATTATCAACCTGTTTGCCGACTTCTTTTTATCAAGATTCATATCTGTTATTTCAATTTCCTCAGTATAATCATTTAAATGGACATCCCAAATTTTAAAAACCGTTTCTTTCCTTCTACTCAAACATGCCGATTTGTTTTGATTGATCTTTCTGCTATTTAAATAAACGCTTTTCCCCATATTTTTTTGTTGACCGTTCAATCGGTTTCTTTCGGAAATTTTAACCTTTCTTGATTTCTTTTTAGTCAAATTCTATCTGTTGTTTAAATACATCTCGATATAATCTTCATAAATGGACATCAAAAGTTTTAAAATGCGTAATCGTGGTACCTGTCTCTCAAACATGCCGATTTGTTTTATGGGGAGTCATTTCTGCTATTTTTGCCCGTATTGATATAACTGTCCCTGAGGTTCAATCTTTGTTATTTCGGTAATTAATCAACTTTACTTGCCGATTTCTTTTCGGATTCATATCTGTTTTAAATATATCCCATTATAATCGATCAAAATGGATAATTCAGGTTTTAATAGTTGCGTTTCGTACCTTCTTAAAACCTGCCGATTTGTTTTCATTACGAGTCTTTCTGCTATTAATATAGCTCCCGTAAAGCCCATATAACGGAATGCATTGATTCAATCTTGTGTTCTTTCCAGTAAATTATCAACATATTTGCCGATTTCTTTTGATCAAATTCATATCTGCTGTTTAAATATTCCTCATATAATCGATCATAAATGGACAATTCAGGATTTTAAAGTTGCGTTTACGCGGTACCTTTCCTAAAACCTGCCGGTTGTTTCGATTACGCTTTCTGATA
>JAGSMT010000271.1:0-223651 GCA_029286875.1 Lamproptera curius | reverse complement strand
GGTGATCGGCCCAAATTGCCTAACCAACTGGAAACAACAATGAAAATTTGTTGCGTCCCCGCAGGATTCGAACCCACAACCTCCGGATTCTAAAGCACACGCCCTATACCACTAGGCTACGGAGGCAGTTTAACAGTAGTTTTTAAAGAAGTATAACATACTACAACAACTAAGGATATAGGGAGCGACTTTTGTTATACTATATTGATGCAAGTTACCACATTTCACTACAGTGTAATGCCATAACACAATGCTATGGAGTATCATAAAATACTTCAAGCAGACCGTCTATGCTCAATTAATTGTCTAATATATATTGTGCAAATGCTGCAAAGCGGAGATTGTTCTCTAGCTCACAAATACTGTAGCCTTGGAAATTTAGAATCTATTATTATCCCAAGGAGCACTACTAATTAAACTATGTCTCCTTTTTCGAAAACCGCACTGCAACTATCTTCAGATAAATTTTTCTATGCAGTTATAAATTTATTAATGTTGTATTTCATTAGTTTATTAGAACATTATAAACACCATACCAATACGCTATCTAAGGCAGCATCAAGGCGTACTTACAACGTCATATACAATCAAGCTTTGATAAACGTTTTAATATTTGATTCTTTAAACGTATTTTTTCTTAACTTTAGTTGAGTTTAGAATTTCCTTTTACTATTCTAGATGTAAATATATTCTACAAACGGATGTATTAATGTAAAATCACGGTCGCTTCCGGTCTAGCACTTATCAAGGTATCACTACTACTAATATCGATTTCACATGAGTGCACCGTTTGTCGAGGATCCATAGGTGACACTAAAGTATACCTAACTCACGTATCTCCTGTAAGTGTGGCGTTCACTAGCAAAAAATGTCAGTCATCTAGTTCATGGGGACAGTAGCTTTCCTCTGACTCTATGTTAAATGATATGGGTCTGGAAGCTTAGCAACAAATAATACAGATTTGGATGATAATGATGTCGCATTTTGCGATTTTTTCGTAGCTGTCAGGGTAAAATAATTCACATAACCGCTCGTATGTGATGGTTATTACGACACATCAATTGTTTTAATTAATATTGATACTAGCAGTTGGTCCACGGCTCTGCCTATGTCGTTATAAGATTTTTAGAATGGATTTTCCTAGCGTCAAAAGTAGCCTATTTTACTCAAATACTTACAAGTAGTGAAAGGATATATTCAATTCAGTAGTTTCGGAGATAATTCAAAACCAATATTTCTTCTTTATGATATAAGTGTAGATTAGCTATATATAGATGAAGGCATGTAAAAAAGTCGGTCCACCCACCAACCCGCATTGGACCAGCGTGGTGGGATACGGTCCAAAACCCCCGAATGGATAGGGGTGTATTAGGGGAGGCCTATGTCCAGCAGTTGACTAACAAAGGCTGATGATGTGATGTGATGTGAGATGAAGTCTCCGAGTATTTATTTATCTTATGCTCTGATGCTACAGCAATGTAACAAAATATTTTCAAACTAACATATCACATTATTACGTGTTTAGTTTCCGTAAAGGTAATGAATGTGTAATTTGAAAATCACACACTTATTACTTTGGTATCTCATGATAACTTTTGTATTATAAAAGGCTTGAAATGTTTATTGTAATGTTAAAATTCCAAAAAAATAAGCATAAATGACCATGCAATTGTAAAGTTTGTTTTTATCAAAGATTTATTCCTGTTGTAATATGATAAAAAATAATGACATTCTTCGAATTCGCTAGGATTAGCCGTATTCGATGCCGTTTTTACCAGCAAAGGGTTACTGTGGTTGACTATTTTATCTTAATGTTTGCGAGTTATTATCCTTAAGTGCTCGCGGAGTGTCGGCAATTTGCAGACGATGTGTAAATCTACGCTTCGTTGGTACCACTGCGCACCGGTGGCGCGGCGGATGAATTAGTTTTGCACTACCGGTAGTTGGTTTAGGAGTGTGGAGGATGCTTGAGCGAAAGCTTGGCATGCATTGATTGGTCGTATACATACCTTGTATAATAGAAGTTTATGTTTGAGTGATCTTTTACTGTGAGAATTCTTAAGATGACAGAGTCTGGACTAAAGGAACAAAACCTTCTTCTTCTAACGTCCTGAATATGACAACATCCTACTTGGTTAATATTAATATTTACTATTAATTATTCACATCACACAATTTAATTTCTGAATAGCGTTGTTTTTTTACGCGTCTTTTAATATTTTTTAATAGGTGGCAATTTTTCGGGTAACGCAATTTTGTTAGCTTTTATGCTAAGTCATTTCAAGTTAAGGTTTTCCTAAATTTTATGCTACGTCAATAACTAAACATATTTATTTCAGTAATTGCGAGTAACTTAGCAAGAAAACATTTTTCAAAACACGTATACTCAGTAGTCGCCCAAGACCAAAATAAAAATGTAAAAAAAATGCGTTTTTAAGATGTAATATTGACAAAAAGCAAAAAATTACCATTAATTTGGGGTTTTGGTAATTCCCCCAGAAAGTAGTCTTAATAATTAACTGTTTCAAAAATCAGCTTTGAATTAAAGCATTACAAACCATGTCTTTATAATGAAGCGAATTATATTTTAAAAATATACACAGTTGTTGTTGATCAGAACGTTGTTAAGGCTGTCAGAAAAGTTGTACGTGACTTCTTTTATAAAAAGTTAATTTATTTTTCGCTCCCTGCAATTTTACTCTTATATTTTCCCTAGCATATTTTATTTTTATCGTGACTTTTTGTACTAACATAATGAAACTAGCAAAATATTTTTAACATTCATAATTTGTAATACGTACGTACCAATTATATTTTTGGATTGATTCGATCTTGATTGGAAGTATTCTATACTTTATTTTATACAGGCAAAATTTCTCGTTTTACGATTTTACTTCAAGTTATGTTTTTATGCTTATACGTATTGGTTATAATGTCTTAACATTATTGATTATAATAAAAATTGTCTCCGTAGCCTAGTGGTATGGGCGTTTGGTCTAAAAACCGAAGGTCGTGGGTTCGAATCCTACGGGAAAACTACGTCGTGGTATCGTTGTTTTTAGTTAGTTAGGACAATTGGGTCGATTACCTAATTGTCTGAAAAGTGGGATGATCCCTGCGTCGCATGGGCGTTGTTTTACCCGCATTGGACCAGTGTGGTTGGATATGGTCCAAAAACTCCCTAATGAAGAAGGCAAACATTGGGGGAGGCCTATTTCTCCAGCAGTGGACTAACAAAGGCTGTAGATGATGATGATGAATTAAAATTATCCTCAAACGTCTTTTGCAGCTCAAGTAAATCTCATATCTTAACTTTTGATACATAAAACCATAATATATAAAAGAATTTTACTATCTCAAAAAATTCGTTACTTTTTCACATTTCCTGAGCCAAAACACTAACGACATCGTTGTATATTATTTTTATTACCACTTTTTATAATCTTTCTTTTCATCTCTTTATACGATCCATAGAAATATACGTAGATGGGAGAATGTCATACGTTACTTTTTAGTGGTTCTTATTACGGTAAGGTACTTTGTTAAGGTGTAATTTTTTCATCGTTTTTTCATTTATTTTCCTTGCCGTTTGTATATTTTGTTAATCCACATATTTATTTTACCTTAGAAAAACTTACTTATATGTATGTAACCATATTAATATAATAAATTGAACATTTCTCCATATTCGACTTGCGGGATTTAAAGTCATCATAAAAATCCTTGGGCAGTTGCTTTTTAACTTTTTTATTATTCTTTTACTTATTTCGAGCGCTAGTGTTATAATGTCCTTACCGATCAGAAAACAATGATATTGATAACAAAGTTGTTTTCCCATAGTATTAGAACTAATGATCACCGGTTTGTAATTCGAGTACAAGCACCACTAGGCCACGTTAGTGGATCACGTTATAATTTATTGAATCTTACACTATACCAGCTGTTGCCCGCGACTTCTTATGAAAGAAGTAGCCTAAATTATGTCCAATATCATTGGTTACCTTCCGGTAAAAGTCTCTTGCCATTCAAGATATTACCTGGAACAAACAGACATACAACAATTAAAAAAAGTTGTTTTGTTGTAAGTACGGTTATGTATCACATATAGTCAATTAAAAACTGCTTTTTAATATTAGGGACACTCCATTTTTTTCAGTTACAATATATATAATAATTAAATAAATTGCACAATTCTTACAGATAATAGCACTTCTTAGTAAATATGTCAAATTATATAAATCAAATACTTAATTTATTAGCTGATGCTTTAGTTTTCGATGTTATAATTACTGTTCGATAATTATGTGATCTAAGTTTATTTATAATTCATAACAAACGAAGGTCAAGTAGTGATACAAATAAGTATCATAAATTAAATAAAATCGATAGTATCTATAAACGTTTCATAAATAATTTTTGAAATTGCTAAGATGTGAAAATAAAGTATATATTGATAAAACTTAATTACAGAAGAAGTCGAACATTAAATTGAATTATTGGCTTGTAGCATGAATATTGGGCCGTGACGCTGCGGCATAGAATCAGCCTCCCCATTCCTTCCGCGGGTGTCGTAAAAGGTGACTAAGGGAAAAATCACAATACAATACTATCCTGTGGTGGCCACCCCCTACTGAACCTCCAGAGCCGAAAACCTCAACGGAATCAGCGTTCGAGATATAAAGTACTGCGATTACCAATCCGCTCACCAAGCGTGGCAACTATGGCAAAACCCCACATAATAATGTGCGCCCCCAGCCCCCGGCAGTCGGAGGCGGCAGGAGCTGCTGGGTCGTCCAATATTTGGAAGCAGTCTACCGAGAGCTGCCGCTGCTCGCTGTAATGATCGCTACAGTGAGTTATTATTAAAATATAGGCATTTATTTTTATAATACAACTCTGTTATATTTTATATCATATGTAGTCTTTTCAAGAAGTTCTATACGTCATATTTTTGATTATATTGGCGAGACAGGAAGCGACCGCGAAATAATTTCACTCGTCCAAACTAAATACATCCCATTGATTCGAGACTAGCCGGATTTGACGTTATTAAAATATATTTTAAGTATATATAGCTCAATGTCGTACGATAGATTTAATCGTTTAACATACTAGTCAACTTGAATTATAGAAGGAAATTTTCAAAACTATTTATTGTTTATGAAATCCACTTATTTACGGATTTTCACGTTATTTAGTTGGTATATGTCTGTATCTCTGTATACCAACTTAGTCTGCCCGTGATCATGGATGCTGAAAAGAATATATATATTTAAATAACGTGAAAAATCGTAAATAAGTGGATTTGATATGTATAATCGCGTAAATAAAAGAAATAATTATATTTGTTGTTTGTTGCTATTTTAAAATTTCTTTAAGGAATTGGTTAAAAGGCAAAATTTCTTTACCCTTTAATTATGAAGTTTTATGGAAATAACTACATATCATACTTAGGGTACTATACATTTTCTTAATGAAAATCAACATGCCGGAGGTTAATGAGGAGAGGATTTAAAAAAACATTCTTTGTATTTATAGTAACTTTATTAGACAAATTTTATGTTGGAACTGTATAATAAGACGCAACGTACAACAACAAAACAATTTTTTAGAAACAATTAAGTTTCTTCTTTTGTTTCGACCTGAATTGCAAAGTAAAAATACACTAAGCACTGCACGATGAAATCTGAATGTAAATTCTTTTTTCGATTAGCGCTTTCTTTGGTTTAATACGTAGCTTTCAATAGTTAAATCTTATTTGGAACAGATTTCATTCTGTTCACTATTTTAAAAGAATCAAAATTTGTACGTTTCCAAAAATACGTCTTATTTAATATATGAATAAATACCAAATATACTATAAATACAAAAATTCTGTACTTATTAATTGAGAGTAATGTCTTAATATGAAACGCATTGATAATGCATAAAGTTATTATAATTTTCAATGAGAAAATACTGCTGTCTTATCCATCTCTAACTTATATAAAGTCATCTTCTATTTTTACTTTATTACCTAATGAAAACCTTTACACCCTAAATTTAAATGAACCAATTACATACAAAAAACAGCGACAAAAATACAATAACTACTATTTAAACCATAAAAAATAGCTTCTACTTCATACACTACGTAAGGTATTATACTTGTTATGGAAAGAGAACCTAAAAGCAAAAAGAAATTTGCACTTAACTGGAACTTCTCTCGCAGCTCACATGTATGACATTTATTGAGAAAATGGATTGACCTTATTCGGTTTAATCTCATAAAATTGTTGCCAATGCAATAACAACTATAGCGAGTTAAATATTTTTGTGGTTAACCGTTTTAATATTCGAATCGATTTGACTGGAAAAAATAACATTTCGTTATTATTCCGAAAAATTGTTATATAACATTTGTTATTTATTCACAACTTTTCGTTTATCAATATCTGATTTATGTGTATCGCTTGAATCAGTAAAGATAAACCAGTATATTTATATAAGGTTTGGCCCTTTTTACATTGTTTTAAAAATCTGATAAATATTTTATTTCTTTATAATACGTTAAACACGTTACGTAATAATCAGTTTCTATTTTAGAGTTAAATTTGATTTTAATAAGTTCTCACAGCGGTAAAAATGTTCTATAAAACTATATTTTCAGTACAATGTAAGACATTGTTGTGTGACAAAACTTTAAGTTGTCATTAAACTCATAGCACCATTTAAGTATTTTTTGTATTATATTTTTTGATATCCTTATGATCATGTCTAAAAGTTTTTGTATGACGAAATTTTTTATTTAAAGTGTTTTTATTCAATAAAATATTATATTTTTTACACAAAATATTACTTACTGTCCTCGTCAACTAATTCGCGTCTCAGCTCGTTTCCTTTCTTTATTTCAATTAGCTAGACTAGGGTTTATTCTTGACACGATTTTTTAAAATTCTTTTAACGTCTTAGACAAAGTTCGTTCATTTAGACGCTTTCTTAAGCATATATTTCATAGCTTTAAGAGCTTTAGCTTACATTACATTTAAACTTCGCAATAATAACATAACAAACGGGCAAATTATTAACTCTAATTAAGAAAATATCCTGATATCTGAGATCTGATATCTGATATTTATTATGATTATATTTCTAAAAAAATAGCGTCGGGAACAAAAATTCAGAGGCCATACGGCAAGACATATTGTGTCTAAATCGAATCTTTCTCGATTTGCAAGTAAAGCGTATACTGACTTACGCAACGAAATGGAAATACTCCGCCAAGATAAAGAAAATGTAATAATATAAGTTCTTGTATATACATTTTTGTACGATAACATAAGTACTTATAGGTACACCTGAACACGACTACTAGTAATAAACACATAAAAACTGATCCAATGAATAAAACTTCTGAAACAACTAAAACAATACTCCAATGATTTAAACTTTGACATGAACTCCATAATATTATCGTGTAAATAAGCACCAAAATAATGGGTTGCCTTTAAAGTTAATGTTAGTTTTTATGGTCCTATCCTAGGAGGGTGGATTCTAGAGAGAATAATTTGTACAACTATACAAGTTAGCCCTAAGCTGACCTAGACTACCTACAAATGTATGAAAAAAAAACGTATATAAAATAACCTAAATAATTAAGTCGAAATAAAAAGTTCGAAATATACATTGCTATCTACTAAAAATCTTACATAAATGATCGCAATTTTTTTCAGTAAGAGTTATAAATTTTTTGCAATATTTCTAATATTAAAGTTTGCCACTTAGCTTTTATGAAATATGCACCTATAAAACGCGTACAGGAAACTGGAACATAGTTTAGATAAAGTTCAAAAGCTGCATCGACATGTAGAATATTAAATAGAGTTAATAGCAAAATAGCAAGCTGACTCCCGGCCCGATGGACTGAAAAGTAGGATGATCCATACATCGGATGAGCATGTAAAAAGTCGGTCCTTCGCCTGACTCTCTCCGGTCGTGTCGGTTATCCGTCCCATCAGGCTGTGTTCACGCGTACACTTGTGCATTACAATATCTCCTGCGTAGTGGGCTGATCTGTTATATAGATCGGCCGCCTTAGTCGTAATCGACTGGATAACATTATTATAAAACTAGCTTTACCCGCGACTTCGTACGCGTCGAATGAGAGAAATGTCCGTGAGGTGTATTGAAATATAGCACTATATAAATAAGGTGTTTTTATTGTATTATTGTGTTTATGTGCCTATTTAGCATTTGTCACTATATTTTTAGCCATTTTTAATTCATGCATTAAAATGTTGTGATCATGTAGAACTTTTACGTATCTATAGAGTATTATCATTAGGAAGCAAGGAGCCAATTCTGTGATATATTTTCCCTTGAATTGTAAAAGTCGAGCAAAATCTCTGCATCAAAATAATATTATCAGCTCCAAAAGATGTCATATCGAACCATGTATTGTATGTCCTTTTTTTTAGAAAACCAAAACACCTTAGAATCAACGTGCACCAAGCACCGCACCAGAGCACTGCAAAATCAATATTCTTTACTCATCGCTTCTATTTTTATAAGTTTGTGGCTTTCGTAATCAAAAGCCTCGTCGTACTCAAATATAGACATTTATTTTAATACTTTATAATAAATTAACATTTAAGTTGAAACTACTTACATTTCAACCACTCTATGTCTCTGAACAAACGAAAAATTGTGTTTGGATCCCCTCGGGGAAAGTTGTAAATTAAATGTATTTAAATACATGCACTTGTGAAGCGGAATCCTCAATTTACCACTCGACTGGCTCTGCAGTTCAGGCATACATTGTGACTACGAAGAAAGAGCATTGATTTTGTTTGTAATCTTTGTTTGATTTTATTTAATCTTATTATTGATTTTATCTTTAAGGTGATCTCTACTCGGCGATAGGAATATTCCTACCAATGTAGTAGCTATGCCTTATGGTTCCAGATATATCGTGATAAGTCAGTAGGGAATATATATATACATATATATAGATAACGCAATGATAAGAAAATAATATTGCAAAGACATGAGATGTTTTAGGAACGAAGGCTGAGCAGCTAGAAAAGGGCTTATTTTTTAAGTATTTAATAAACAAATAAAAAGCAGTTATCAAAGGTTAAATTCTAAATACATCACTAGGTTTTACAGATGATGTTGTTTAACATATAACAACCGTATAATAATAGTTGTAAAAATAATTACTCCGTTATACATAGTAATTAAATCAATCTTTACTGATTATCTAGATAAATATTAAACTGTTCTGGTTGATGTTAGTTCTTATCTATGTTATTAGTTAATATTATAAAAGCTTAACTGCAGACAGTTTTTCATACGTTTTAACAAGTAAATTTACCCTGAAGAATATGTGGTACATCTAATATTTCCACAGGAAACAAACGTTATGACAAAACAGTGTTAGATAAGCGTTAAACAACACTAGAAATTATATTTTAATAATCACTCCTTATAAAGGTAATTCAATAAAACGAAATGGAAATCTAAGAAACGACAACATTTGTCAAAATCTTTTCTTAGCGAAAAATCACGTAAGAAGTGCCAATTTTACTTAGCACAATTCTCTTGCTAGAATAACTGAGTGTTGAACGCTTTATTACATTTGAGTTTTCTCCTTTAGCAATAAAAGCACTAAACTTATTAAAAATAAAAAGAAAACAATAAATATGCCGTATTGAAAAATATGAACGTAAAGATATGAATGTTATGATACATATAATTTTAGTTGTATTGTGGCAAATAAAAACTTAATAGTCAAAAATAACTTATACCAGGTTTTACTTACAGTAACTGTCACATCCGGTATGTTCTCAAATCCGGTATTTACACATCTGGTATGTTCTAATAGGTTTACTCCACAGAGCACGAGATCCAGTAAAATCATTACCTGTAGCACCTTACGTAGCGACCAACGAATATTATATAACGATCTACTGTACTAATTCAATTGACACAATATTACAAAAGCTGTTTGATATTTTTTACCTTATTGCCTTATTGAAATTTATTAAATATCTGCCACTGGCACTTTAAATAAATATGATGTACATTCATTGAGAAACAGGTGTAAATAAGTTGTAACGCATACATAGTTAAAAAAATTTACAGATATTAATAAATCTATATAACTACATCATCAGCCTTTAATAGTCCACTGCTGGACATAGGCCTCCCCTAATACACCCCTATCCATGAGGGGGTTTTGGACCGTATCCCACCACGCTGGTCCAATGCGGGTTGGTGGGTGGACCGCCTTTTTACATGCCCATTCGACGCATGGATCATCTTACTTTTCAGACAATTGGGTGATCGGCCCAAATTGTCCTAACCAACTAGGAAACAACAACGAAAATTTGTTGAGTCCCCGCAGAATTCGAACCCACGACCTCCGGTTTCTAAAGCAAACGCCTATACCACTAGGCTACGTAGGGTGTCCAAATAAACATTTGGACACAGGCTTTACATAAACTGTATACCTGTAAATACATTACTAATACTGTGCCATGTTTCCAATAGAATGAGTATTTTATGTTAACGATTTCTTAATCCAAACATATTAAATGTAGACGAGTATAACTTCAATAGCGACTTTGCCTAAAATATTGTATGAAGATATTGACACATATCTCATTTTCCAACATCAGAAACGTGGCAGATGGAGAGGACTACGATTTTCAGCAATATCTTACTATGGATCATCGTACTTTTCAGACAATTAAGTAATCAGCCTGAATTGCCCTAACCAAACAGAAAACATCGATAACACAACGTTGTTTCCCGCAGGATTCAAAACCACAAAATTGGTTTCTAAAGATCACGCCCATAGTGCTAGGCTGAGGCAGATAAATAATTAGTAATTGAAGATTTATATTACATTAAATTTAATTTGGGAAACAAGTTTTTAATAGGAACGTAAAACTAACTCATAAAATGTTGAATTAGTCCTTAAGTTCGTACAGAGGATTATTACTGACATTAAAATTATGGTCATGACGTACATATATGCGAATGGAACAACTAAATTCCCAACGAAATATATTTGAAAGCATGAAAGTATTTTTTTTTAAATATTTCTTGGAAATTTTTCAGCCTGATTATTGGTCTGTCACCATTTCATTTATAGAACATTAATTTTGGTATTCAAATTTTTAATTGGGGAGATCCATTGTGTTACATGTTAAGAGCGCTAAAAGTTAATACATTTCAGATGGCTCTGAGTTGTATTATAAAATTATATTACGTGCTTTTCAATCATAAAACTTCTATATTTCTTTTAAAAGGCATTATTTAACTAAGAAATGTTACACCTATTACGCTGATGCTAGCTTGTATCTACATAATAATCATCCACTGCTATACAAAGTAATTTCCCTAATGCACGCCTTCTCCGTTAGGGGGTTTTTGAACCGTCCAATGCGGTTGGTGGGTGGACTGACTTTTACATGCCCATCTTTGCATGGATCATCTTAATTTTCAGACAGTTGGGTGATCGGCCCAAATCGTCCTAACGGTTGTTTCCAGGCGGGATTTGATCTTACGTCCTCTGGTTTGTAAAGCAAGGGCAAATACCGCTAGACCACGGAGGCAGTTATATGTATTTATTTTAAAAAATTAGAGTTATGTATTTACCAGTCATCTGGAAACCATAGTACAAACTTTGCTTAGTTTGGGCCTGGTTGATGTGTTAATTGTCCGGAAATATTATTTTATCCGTAAGAAATAAAATAACACTTATATATTTTTAGACATAAAAAAAAATTGTAATTCATAGAAAATTTAGAAAAAAAAAATAGTACATATATAAAAGAATACAGTCACATATATCTCAAACTTACATATACATGACAACCTCAATTTATTTTCATATTTTTTTTTGATGAATATGTATAACATGTCAATTCAATCAAACCTTCAACTGATAACAATCACGCGGGGTAAATATTTTATAACGCACAAAAAAGTTTAAAAAAATAAACACAATTATCGAGGATATAAACCTGGACTCTTCCATTACGCTCATTAATCCTTTCTTTATTACTTTTTCCCATCGGATGCATAACAAAGTTATTGGACATGTTAGAGTAAGCTCTTAGTGCGTGTATACATAACGTAAATTTAGACATATCGTCGTAGAGGATATCGAAAACCTACCTTAGAGTTACGGTCACTGAGTACGGAGCTCAAAACAGGACGTTAAACAACTTCTTCACGTGAAGTTGTTTGACGTGGGAAATGGGAAAACTCTTCTTTTAATATGTGCAAATCAGTAAACAATGCATTTTAGACTGTTCGTTGTAAACTCATTTAAATGATGTATTGTACTTTGCGCCGTCCAATGTCTACGTGATTTCATTTTCTGTTAACAAAAATTACGTTTAATACAATTACAAGAGCGACTTAAGCATTTCTATAATCTATACAATAAGAGTCTATTATATTGTGTTATTAAGAGATAATGTTAATATTTCTTTAAGAAAAAGAATGATACCAAATTTGACTTTAAAAATTATTCAAGTAAAAACTAATTTGTTTATAGCCTGCACAGGCATAAATAACGTCATGACTTGTTGACATGTTCCAATTTGCGTCATCCTTGCGTAATTGGATTATAAAATGTGAAAGGGAATTAAAAAATTTTTTTTTAATTTAGGTAACACCGGTGTACTTTGGGTATTTTATAATAGGTTTTTTTACATTATACCGAACTGTACTTTTTATGTTCTATTTATATTATGACATGATACGAACAAGTTTTTGAAATTATAATTCTCTTACGAATTTTTTAGTTAACGAATACATCTTACAACCTATACTACTAAATTATAATATCTTAAAAGATTCATAATAGGTAGTTTACATACAGCCGTACTAAAACGGTAAAAGACCCTTGACGCGGCTAGCGTCGCTAAGAACGTTCTAAACTGTTTGTTTTTATGTTGGTCATATTTATATGTCAATATTTGTTGCGACACATATTTCTTAAATAATCATGGTCACTAGAAACTATTCTAATAACTTATATTTATTATTGACATATTTTGTTTTCTTTATTGCCTATACAGGCAAACGAGTAGACGGGGCCACCTGATGGAAAGTGGTAGCCGACGCCCATAGACATTTTCAATACTGGTATTACCAACGCGCTGCCTACCATGAGACATAAGATGTTAAGTCTAGTTTACCCAGTGAATACACTGGCTACAATGCCCTTCAAACCGGAACACAGTAGTGGTTTCCACTACTGCTTTGCGGTAAAAATAGGCACGCAGTAGTACCCACCCAGACGGTCGTCTTTAAAAAGGGACCTACCACCGGCATTTAAGCCTTTACATGTCATAGTCCGTTAAACTTTCTCTGTCTTGTATAGCGGATAACGTGACCTCTGCTGTTTATTTCTTTAATTTAAACCAAGCCCACTCTCTTGTCTTAGCCCCTTGAGTCAATGGACCGCCTAGACAGCACGATTGACGTAGAGCAAAAGATCCTGTTGTTCGTTGGTTTCTTCATTCCTTAGTCGTCTCTAGACACCCACAGGAAGAGATAGGGAGGCAGTATTCTATAAGGCACCACCTCACTTCGAATCTTCCCTGTAAAAAGGGTCTCCGTCGTTTCAGATACTTTGCAGAATATATAATCCAAACTAAAATTAAACGCGAATTCCATAAAGTCTTTTATGAAATATTTTACTACCAAAGTGTGATTGGTTTTTATACATAATATGAAACTGGATTGAATGATTTTTGTCTTCTCAAAAAAAATTCCATTAATGTTAAAGAAAATCTAAAGGGAAATTATTGAAGACATATCTATCATATATTATTCTAAATCACCTATAAACACATTTTTACGACTTAATTCTGAATGTAAAAGCGTACAACCTCACATCAGCCAAAAATTTTTTATTACAATATCGGTTTGTATATTTTGTGACCGACTTCCTAAAAGAAAGCAGCACTTAATTCGTAGCGAGGCACTAGGTGCATTAACTAATTGTAATACTTGATTTTTTGCAATCCATACCGATTTTTCTATTAGTTTTATGGCTCAAAATAAATTTTGAAACTATTGATAAGGTATTTTCTATCTGAAATCTATGTGCAGACTTTGTACTAAAATATATAGACATAAACGATACTGTTCAAAATGTATTCAATCAAATGGTGCTCGAATCACAGATGTTGTACTATTATTGGCATTGTCTGTTCATAGCTTGTCAATTAACGGTGAAATTGCTTTGCAGATATATGCCAATGTTTTTAAATGATAATTGTATTATTGATTTTATAGAGCATTAAAATAGATTTTATGGTTATTCTTAGTTATTTTAAATATCGCATTTGAAATTTAAAGCTAAATAAAGATATTATTTTAATGATGAAAATTTAATAGGCACCCATTTTATCACTACTTAGTATAAACAAAGACTTTAATTTATTATGCTTCAATCGTCAAATTTGCGGAGAAAACGAAGGTTTTTAATAAATATAATATAAAAATAGAAGCAACTTAACAAGAATCGATTGTGTTTTTAATACATGCGACGTATTGCAGAGAAGCTCTGATAAATTTTGTGGTTTCTAATGTGAGGTCGATTACACGGCAGCGTCATAGTGACCGAGTGGAGGCAGCCGCAGTGAAGCGAGTATCTGCTGTTCTACCTTTGAGAGAGTAACTGACAAGATTGGCTACATTTTGAGGCGGGCTTAATCAAAACTTATTTCAAGCCGCTGAAGAATATTGGTCAATTCCTACCACCTGTCAAGTGCAATATTCCTCTACAAGACCCAGGAGTGTCAAGCTAGATTGTGACTGTGGCTCTCTTATATTGGATAAACGAAGCGAGCAATAAGAACCTGCGTGAAGGAACATATAGCTGACATTAAACATGAAGACCCAACAAGTCGGCAGTGTGTGACCATACCTAAATCACCCAAACAATTACGTCAGATTTGATCGACCACAAATCCTCCTAAAGAACACCGATTCCTACCAAGGATGATTCGTGAGGCTATTGATATTAGAAAACATCCAAATTTCAATAGAGAAGATGGTTGTTCTACCCTGCTTGGGTTCCCATAATTAATAAATTAAAATTTAAACCAAGCATAATATCACTGCTCGTCGGAGTACAGACTAAAAATAATAAATTAAAATTAAGATCTGAAACCGCTTCGGCAATGACAACGAGACGCATGCCATCTCTACTCCGTGACCACGGCCGCTGGAAAGTGTTCGAAACGTCAGGAAATTAAAACGTAAAATACACACGATAAAATCCGCAAAGTAATTTTATTGTTTCTAATATAAACAAGGGCTTTAAATCGCATGCTTTCTTTTGGAAAGTCACTTGTATATACTCAATATCTGACATACTTCTGATATTTACAATTTTTTTTAATTTGCAATATTTATTTTAGAACTTAACAATACATTTACATATCAAATCCAATAATTTACGGATTTTTCGCGTTACTTAAATATATTTATTCCCGACGTTTCGGATTCTTTCAGCATCAATGATCACGGGCAGACTAAGTTGGTATATGAATATATATATATATATATATCTTTAAATTAGTGGATTTGATATGTATAATAATCGGGTAAATAGAAGAAATAATTAAATATATTTACAGTTAAAGTTGAAACTACTTACATTTAACCCTTTACTATCACTGAACAAACTAAAAATTGTGTTCGAATCCCCTCGGGGAAAGTTGTAAATTGAATGCATTAATATACATGCACCTCGTGAAGCGGAAATCCTTTTTACCACTCGACTTGTTCTGCAGTTCAGGTATACATTGTGACTATGAAGAAAGAGCATTCAATTTATTTTTCTTAAAATGCATTATATGGTGTTTAATAAAGTTTGCGTGTGTTGCAAAGTGCAAAAAAAGTTATGATTAAATGCGAATTTTATTAAAATATTAGGCTATGCTGGTTGATGTTAGTTCTATTTTATGTTATCAGTTAATAATAAAAAAGCTTAGCTACAAACAGTTTTTCATACGTTTTTCAAGTAAATTCACCTCTGAAGATTGTAGTACACCTAATATTTCCACAGGAAACAAACGTCATGACGAAAACAGTGTTAGATAAGCGTTAGTCAACACTTAGAATTTATATTTTATTTATCACTCCTTAGAAAAGGTATAGTAATAAAACGAAATGGAAATCTAAGAAACGACAACATTTGTCAATTCAAATCTTTTCTGAGCGGAAAATCACGTAAGAACTGCCAATTTTACTTAGCACAATTCTCTTGCTAGGAACACTGAGTGTTGAACGCTTTATTACATTTGAGCTTTTTCCTTGAGCTATAAAAGCACCAAATTTATTAACACTAAAAAGAAATTTTAGAACTACTAAAATGCCGTATTGGAAAATATAAACTGAAAGATATAATTGTTATGATATATTTAAATTTTTTTAAATGTAAACGTTTAAAAACGTTTACATTAAAACTAATGAAAACCGTATTGACACTTTTTAAAACATTAAGAATAGTGCTGAGAAATACTGCCTCATCTATCATATTTACCTAATGTTGGACTATCTAATTTTTATTTACTTTAAACGCTGCAATACTTCCAAGCTATTGTATGGCTTTTCGCGCGGGCTCCGATTGCAGTGATCAAATCAAAAAAAATCGTAACGAAAATGAACCTGAACGCCCTCCACTTGGGTAAATCTCAAATCTAAATCGAAATACGATGACACCCGAACTGTCAATAATTAAATGAGATACATTTTCATATCCATTAATATGAATCTTTATTGTTTAGTGTTTAAGGTGGTAGGTCCCCTTTTTACTGGAGGCCGTCTGGACGGTACCACAGCAGTGCCTATTTGTGCCACAAAGCACTAGTGTACAGTAGTGTTTTCTACTGTATTCCAGTTTGAAGGTAGCCAGCGTATATATTAAGTAAACGAGACATAACATCATGTCTAACAGGCAGGCAGCGCGTTGCCACTGGTATTGCCTGTGTCTATGGGCGTCGGTGATAACTTACTATCAGGTGGCCCGACTGGTCTATGGTATGTAATGATAAAGTGAAAATTAATAATGTCTTTGTGTAAGATAGAGATGTATGGGTACTGAAGCTATTTAAGAGGAAAGATAAATACGATTTTTCCGAGAAAAATAGATAATTATGTTGCATAAGTTGATACTAAATTCTTTACCGCGAGTTCCCGAATGCCACACGTTTGTTTATAGCAAAATTTACTAATTTTGATGATATAAATAACGCTATTTCTACGTATCATGACCAATTTTTTATCATTCATGCATTAAAAGTTTACTCTTTGTATGGCAAAAGGATATGACGAAGAATAGAATCTTAATTAATAAAACAACTGATCTAAATGTATGTTTGTATTAAACGTAAGAAAACGATACTACTTTCCGGTCTCCTAATATAGGTTAAATCTACAATAATATAATCTGTGTTATTGTGCAATTAATTTGGTACAATTCTAGAGATAATTTTTCCGCATTACAGTCTTAATTCACCCAATAGCTAAATCAGAATTTTGAATTTTGTATAACTTAGAAATAGTTGGAAATATTTCAGATTAAGCAACGTATTTTCTACTTTTAAATAAAATTAATCCTTTCTACGTAATCTAACATCAACTGTATTAATACCCTTTGGAATATGAATATCTCGTTAAAATAAAACATTTCATTTGTTATTAAAAAAGGCAACAGTAAAATAAGACAATTAGACAAGTCGACAACAAGTACATGAAATGTGAGAAACAAAGTCGTAAGTGGTATACTCTCTATTTTTCTTGTTTTAAATGTCAGAGATTTGACGTTATAATGGTATCTTTCTTTGTTATCATTTAAATAGTCATCACAGCCACAATAGAAAAGTTACAATTTTACACATAGAAAAGGCCGAGAGGGCTTTCAGGTATTACTTTGTCGAAATATCATGAGAAAATGTAACGATCCCATTGATAATAAAAATGTTTAACTTTGACTTGCGGTGAGCTTATAAGAGGCAGGGCGTATCACTTACCACAGGTAAGAGTCCTGCTCGTCTCGTCGATTCAATACATCAAACAAATATTACATGTGAATTAAATTACAAGCTGTAGCTGTATTGTGGTAAAAAGCTTGATATTAAAAAAAAACTGGTACCAGGTTTGTTACCGTCCGTCACATCCGGTAGGTTCACACATCCGGTATGTTCTAATAGGTTTACTTCACAGAGCACGATATCCAGTAAAAAAATTGTAGCGCCTATGTAGTGACCACTGAACTGGACCAAGTCACTTGATACACTATTAAAAGTTGTTTAATATTTTCACCTTAATGCCTTATTGAAATTTATTAAATATCTACCACTGGCGCTTAAAATAAATATGATGTGAATTAATTAAGAAACAAGTGTACATTTGTAACGCATACATTGTTAAAACAATTTACAGATATTAATAAATCTATATAACTAATTTAATATAAAATAAATGATTACATATCTTATGGTCATTTAATGTAGTCGCTATTTATTTGCAGAACTTTGCATAAACTGTATCTTTGTAAAAATATTTACAACATTGTAAAAATGCTATGCCACGTTTTCAACAAAATGAGTAATTTTGTTAACAAATTCTTAATCCAGACATATTAAAAGGAGACGGTGAAACTTCAACAGCGACTTAGAGCCTAAAGTTGTCGTGTCAGATGGAGAGGACTAAGATATGCACCAATATCTTACGATATTAAAATCTGGCAAACGAAAAATAGAACAAATATTGCGTTTAGAAATTGGAAAAAAATTGAGAAACGATTTGCGGCATAAATAGTTATTGAGAAAGTACTTCCAGACTGTGAAAAGAGACATTTAAACTTCAAAAATTAGTTTAGTAACTTTGTGTTAACGAATTTTTAGAATATACATATAAAATAAACTTTTGTTTTAGTATCTTTGACTCGTCTTATTCGAGTTTATTTATCATCAGCCTGTAAGTCCACTGCTGGACATAGGACTCCTTTACCCATTAGGGTTTATGGACCGTATCCCACCACGCTGTTACGAGTTGGTGTTAGGACCGACTTTTACAGCCCATCTGGTGCATGGATCATCTTACTTTTCAGACAATTAGGTGATCGGCACCAATTTTTCTAACCGACCAGAAAACAATGACAGCACAAAGTTGTTTTCCTCGAAGGATCCGAACCGGATTATAAAGCAAGGGCCAATACCGCTAGACCACGGAGGTGGTCAGACCACGAATGTAGTAATACGTATTTATTTACGAAAGAAAAGCAAGTCTATGTATTTATCAGTCATCTGGTTACCATAGTACAAGCTTTGCTTAGTTTGTGACTGGATGACATTGTGTTAATTGTCTAAAAAATTACACTTAAATATTTTTAGGTATATAAAATGTGAATTTGTATCCTGCTATTATAAGATAAAAATTATATAGTAGACATATAAAAGAATACAGTCACATAGATCTTAAATTTAAATACATGATAACCTCAATCCTCTTTATTCTTGCTAGATTTCGTTGAATATGTATAATGTATCAATTCAATTAAAAAAACAATTACACGGGGTAAATATTTTGTAACTTACATAAAAGTTTTGAAAAAATGAGCACAGTGCTCGAGGATATAAACCTGGACTCATCGATTACGCTCATTAATCCTTTCTTTATTACTTTTTCCCACCGGATGTGTCGCAAAGTTATTTGACATGATAGATTAAGCTCTAAGCAAACAAAAAAATAAACGCAATAAACAAAGCTTCGAAGACGGCACACAAAAGTAGAAGTCTAAATAAACATATAAGAACATTAATCTTCTTTCTTAGGGAGTAAATACATTATGTAAATTTAGACCCATCGTCCCCGTAGACGATATCGAAAACCTACCTTATGTAGTTACGGTCACTGACTACAGAGCTAAAAACAAGGCGTAAAATTACTTCATGTTCTTTTAGTTTTCAACATTTGCAAATCGGTAAACTACGCATTCTAGACTGTTCGGTGTAAGCTCCTTGTATTGTATTTGCTCATATATTTTTTTATTATAATTTGTGCACTCCAATGACTACGTGATTTAATTTTCTGTGCAGAAAAATATCTGCCTCCGTAGCCCTAGTGGATAGGCGTGTGCTTTAGAATCCGGAGGTCGTGGGTTCGAATCCTGCGGGACTCAACAAATTTTCATTGTTGTTTCCTAGTTGGTTAGGGCAATTTGGGCCCATCACCCATTTGCCTGAAAAGTAAGATGATCCATGCGCCGGATGGGCATGTAAAAGTCGGTCCACCCACTAACCCGCATTGGACCAGCGTGGTGGGATACTGGTCCAAAAACCCCTAATGGATAGGGGTGTATTAGGGAGGCCTATGTTCAGCAGTGGACTATTAAAGGCTATGATGATGATGATGATGATGATGATAATGGTGCAGAAAAATATAACATTTAAAACAATTATAAGAGCGGGTTAATTTGCTATTAAAAACTATACAATAAGAGTTGTATAAGACTATTATATTGTGTCAATAAAGAGAAAATCATAATTCTTTTTTAAGAAGAATGATGCCAAATTTCTTTTTAAAAATTATTATTTTCGAGTAAAGGCAAATTTGTTTATAAACTGCACAGGCATGAAGAACGTCATGATTTGTTGACATCTGGAAATCTGCGTCATCCTTGCGTAATTACATTATATAATTTGACAGGGAATTCAACATCATGTATTATGTTAATAATATTATCACCTCCAACGAGATCAAGGTCAGAGAGGCCTATGTTTAGCAGTAGGCATTGTTTGACTGATATGATGATGATCATGTCATGTTGGCAAAACCTTGTAATTTGATTTTTAAAAGTAAACAACTTCGTGTTAAGTTAGTAAGTAAAATTTGTTGTTTTCATAAAGGAAGGTCTCCTTCTTGCAGATGACCCACCGGGATAATACCACCGTGGTGCCTATTTCTGCCGCATTACTACTGGGCAAAGAAGACGTAACATGTCACGTTTCAATGCAGCAAACGAATTCTCAGCAAGTATAGAATTTCGTTCTCAAAATGTCTTAAAACGAAAAAGATTACATGTGTTTTCTAAATAATAGAGCTGTATGCGATAATCGACTAAAATATTGTTTGTGTTTTTTGGTAATCATCCACTTAAAATATATTGTACTAAACGGCTGTATTGTAGTGAAATCGCTATTGGTGCAGTTAGCACCAATGGACTGATGCGTCTCATTCCCGTCTTTCTTTCGGAACCTATCGTGTGGGAAGTTATCCCACTCATCCCAGCGAAGAACCACCGATAGGTTCGAAACTAGTCTCCACCAATACCGATTTTACGTGAGTTGAGTCGTATTGTAGAATAAATTTTCAGTGCAATATTCCACGAAAGTTTTAATTGTTTAATCATCCACTTACATATAAATGCATATTAAGCTGAGGATTTATAATAGAGAAAGAATAAGCGCTTAAGATCCATTTATATTATCTTACAATACAAATAATATCGTGTAAGTTATTTTTAAAGTATCATGAATTGGATATGTTAACGATACAAAGTAACTATGTTGTTAACTTGCCCAGTGGGTCTTTAAAATGCTGCAAATAATTTATGGAGCATGCTTCACGTAACTTAATGTAATGTTCGCAGAGAACATTGTGTTTCCCCAGTGTGATTTATAACATTAAATACTTTACAGTTGCTTTGTTTGCCTTTAAAAATAGGCGATAATTTCTTTAACGTGAGCTTTATTCTCCTTTTTACTCGTCATTTCGTTTTATTTGTTTTCAAAAATATCGGCGTATTTGTCCGTATTTGTAACTTTGTTTGAGTTTGTCCACAGTTAATAATATTTTGAAATTGAAATTTCCTATCAAATACAATTTTATCTGCATATCAGGAGGATCAAGGACCTAGAGTAAGGGAAAATAAAATATATATAAATGGAGATATTATTGCTAGAATAAAGAATTAACATACTGGTGTAGATTTTGATCGGAAAAGTATAACACTATATTATGTATCATAAAATTTAAAACTTGCTAACTATTTAATACAAATACCACCCACCAACCCGCATTGTGGTGGTGGGATACGGTCTAAATACCCCCTAATGGAGAAGGCGTGCTTCAGGCCTATGTCCAGCAGTGGACTGAACTATTCAATAGTAAGTGTCAGTTTTATTTATTCTATAGGCTAAAATAATTTACTCTTGGCAATATTAATGCGAGAACAACATTTTACAAATTCAAATGACAATTTTCAGTTGGAAAAAATTAAAACTTACATTTACCACGTAGGTATTGCTTTCCGACTAAAGTGCTAGGAACGTCTTCCATTCAACAACTCTTGTAGTGTGGATATAACATATGTAAAAAATGTCCGTAGCTTCACGTTCACAATTCTTTTAGTCTCCGTCAGCGTGTTGAGATTAAGAAAAAATACACGTAAAATACTCACAATGCCGTTATCTTTTTTTAAGACTTCCAACTTATGTGTTGATTATTGCCTTTTATTTTGGTCTTTTTATTTAGATTATTCACGTTAAATTTAGAGGCTAAAGTAAATAATCTTAAAGAAAATAATGAAAATTTCACCACATAAAATCAAAATTTTATTATATAATTTATACTTGCGAAGATAGTAGAAAAAAAAAGCCATATTAACTTCTATAATTTTCTTCACTATAATTATCTTGATATCGAATAGTATTATTAATTTGTCAACTATAATTAGTTAATGCAAATGCCTACTAAGCTATTAAAAATATATATACGTCAATTTTTTCTGCCTTCTTTAATATGAAAAAAATGTAAATCAATTACATAAAATTTATATTGTACCTATTTGGAAGTTTTGAATACGATGATTTATAGATTTCTTAAAACACCACATACTATTCCGAAAAACATTCTTTTGTTATTTTGTGTAATAATTAATGTATATTTGTTAGTTGTTAATAGTATTTACTACTTTTTGCATTTATTTTATACTTTTAAAAATAATTACGTTTTATTTCTTCACATATGCACCTATCCAACTTTGACCGACTTCCCAAAAGAAGGAGGTACTAATTCAAAGCGTGATTTTTTTTATATATGTACATTATATATAGTTATATATGTTTTTATATATTTACCTCGTTGCTTTGCTCCTAGTAATCTAATTTTTTCTTTCTTTTTAAAGATCGGATAGGATATAAACACCACGTGCTCCTACGTAGGATATAGGATCTTACGTCTCGCTTACCCAGTATGTACGCTGGCACCAGAACACCATAGTGTTTTCACATTACCGCTTTTGTAGCAGAATATGCCCCGCTGTGGTCTGTCCCAGACGGCCCCCTGTAAGAAGGGTTTCCGTCGTTTTAGATGCTTTGCAGAATATAGAAACCGAACTAAAATAAAAGGCGAATTCCATAAAGTCTTTCATAAAATATTTTACTACCAAAGTGTACCATTATTATACACAATATGAAACTGGATTGAATGATCATTATCTTCTCAAGAAATAAAGTCCATTAATGTTAAAGAAAATCTAAAGGAAATCATTGAGGATATAACTATCATATATTATTCTAAATCACTTATAAACACATTTTACTCACATAAGCCAAAAATTTATTGTTACAATATTGGTTTGTATATTTTTGACTCGACTTCCTAAAAGAAAGCAGCATTGATGAACTTGGATAAAACCATGGTCATATTTAACGCGTACGTCGATCCGAGACTGAACACAATTGATGGCACCTCCATAAAAGTGGTTTCGGAGTTAGTTTACCTAGGGCAAACGCTCGAACTAGGTAGAAACAACTTGTGGGACAGGCCAACTAAAGAATTCGGCTGGCTGGGCAGCTTTTTCATAGCTATGGCGAGGGCTATGCTCGGAGTATCTCTGAAGGACTGTATCAGAAATGATGTAATCCATCAGAGAACCGCTTGCTCACCTCATCTTATATTCAAACATATTATGCAACTGTATACTATAAAGTTAGTTATATACGAACATATTGTTCTTATGCATGTTTCAATTTACTGTAAAAGATGAAAAAAGTCCCGAGATTTTCTTTCGCGGTTTCTTTCCGGAAAATTAGTGTACTGTATCGCTCCTATGTTAAATAAATATATTTTAATTTTAATTTGAGTTTAAGTAAGTTAACCTAACTAAATAAAAGTTGAATCATTATAAGCTTAAGCAGTTTCTTAATTACTTCAATCACGCTTGGGGCACAAATATGGCGAAGAGTTTTTGTCCTTAGGTAATCTTGAAGGACAAAAAATTCTTTAGCAATTAGAATGCTTATGATCCCTAAGGCAATTAACTCTACGGGGGCGAGTCGAGACAGAAAGGCTTCAAGGACGCATTTACTTGAGCGGGAACTCGTGGGGTATTGGCCCAAATTATACTTGAAAATAATTCATGTGCGCCTAAATTAGAAACGTGGGCTTAGTCATTAAAAATCGGCTAAATTTGGACGCATTGAAATGATGTTCTAACTTATTGCAACACATCAATATATTAACCCTACTTTTTGTGTTAATAAATTTAATTATAGCCAATAAAAAGGATCAAAAACAACACACAATTTAAACAATTTAGTCGCTTAAAATTTACAGCCCGACACAACCTACATTTATCTTCATCAAAAAGTACAAACATAATTAACTTTTTAAATTAAAAATGTTTAACTCAAAAACATAAAAGCGTGGCTCTGTTGTGGTTCCGTTAATAAATTAGTGGGTTTTATTGCTACTCTTCTTTCAACCATGTTTGGTTCTTTTTTGATATATTTGATTTTAAAAAAATACTCCATTTGAATGATAGTATTTAAAATTTGTGCAATTATTAATCCACTCAATGATATTGTGACCTAAAAAGTACACGAATAAATTCTGAGCATTGATTTAAAGTAATAACATTTTTATTTTAGTCAATGTTTGCCCTTTTTTATTTAATTTAAACACTTCTTTTAACTTTAAAACTTTCTGACCTTAACCTAAACCAAAGTTGGCTAAAAGAATAAAATAAAATACGAATTTTGAAGCTTTTTAACTTAAAGCTGCCAGAACTGAGTATCGGTGTATTTGTTATTTCTTTTCAGAAACCGGGAGCAGTTTAAAGTCCTGTAATGGTCTTTATTGCTGTTTCCTAACCTTTAAAGAATTTGGGCTATTTTCCTGTAAATTAAGATGATCAATACCTCAGATAGACATATGAAGCTCATCAATTATAAATCAAAAATTATTAACGCTCTCTTAGTTTGCTTTGACATATGATTTTATTTTTTTTTTATCCTTGACATTATGCTTCCAGACTCAAGTCTTTAGTAAGCTTTATCTAAAACAGAGTTCGCGGGAAGCTCCCGTCCCCACAAAGTAGGTACATTATGATGGTTAACACTTTAGTACGTGACCATTGTATACAATTTTAAAATGCTATATCTTTAAGGTATTCATTCAATTAATATGTCATGCATGACACATTTACAATTGCTATTGTGGGTTATTCATAACATAGATAAATGCGCTCCCGGCCTTTATTAAAGACCATTGGAAGAAGTACATTTATGTAAAATATATTTTAAGTTTATCTTTTACGGTTTGGAAGCGCTTGCAATTTAATCGCACGATATTGGGATTTTTTTGTTTTTAGTGACGACGCTCAAATTTTCTTAATTTTCTTAGTACCTGTAAAAATATAGCAAATACCTGTCATTTAAAAAAAGTATAAACAAAATCATAGCACTAGTAGCAGTACTTCGAGGTAATATACTCAAAAAAAGAACACGTTCCTTCTCTTATCGAAATCCTTCTAATGTTCCTTCTAATACCGGAAATCGGTCGAAAAACATACGGCTTTTATCGAATTTAACAATACAATGGTACCATACAATGTTTCAGACGTTTCAGATATTTGCAAGATTAATAAACTATACAAACTTTTGAGGTAAATTAACACAAAAGGTAACTAATTTCTTTCTAAGAAGTTAGTTAAGATAATCAAAAAGAGTTAGTTTAGACGAAGATTATCAAAAGTTTTAAAAAATAATCACTTGTTTATTGATTGGTACATCATTAAAAATGCTCAAGGGTCATAAATAGTTGACACATCACACATATCATCAGCCTTTGTTAGTCCACTGCTGGATATAGGCCTCCTAATACACCTCTATCCATTAGGGGTTTGGACCGTATCCCACCACGCTGGTCCAATGCGGGTTGGTGGTGGACCGACTTTTACATGCCCATCCGACGCATGGATCATCTTACTTTTCAGACAATTGGGTGATCGGCCCAATTGCCCTAACCAACTAGGAAACAACAATGAAAATTTGTTGCGTCCCCGCAGGATTCGAACCACGACCTCCGGTTTCTAAAGCACACACCTATACCACTAGGCTACGGAGGCAGTTCAATAGTTGTCAAATAGATGACAAAGGAACAAAATTGGTTCCGACAGACATTTGCCAATTCGATATCGCCCCTGAAATTGACAGTTTAAATAGATTACTTAGCCTGCATGATAATCGTCTTTCATTCGCCAATCTGAAAAACAAAACAACAAAAATATAAGTATATTATGATATTAACCATCGCAGTAATTTTAATTTAGTATGTTTTTAAATAAGTTGTAAAAATAAAAAAAGATAATTACTTTAAGTTATAAAATGATAATTGAAAATAAATATGATTTTTTTACAGATAACCGGTGCCTGCAAACTGAACCGAAACCGAACTAAATGACTTTTAAATAAAACAATAGAGTTAATTATTAACAGAGTTGAATTAAAAGTCTTACTAGAATTTTAATTTCAAAGTATTTGCGCGTAGCAGTTTTATTACAGTGAATGAAAAGCTCAACAAAGTTTTTTACAAATAAATCATGCTGTTTTCACGTTCGTTAAGGCTTTACTTCCAACTTACATTATATTTAATTTCGCAGACTTTTCGTCAAATGGTTGTGTAATAAATAGTATAGTTAAACGGATTTAATCCCACTTAATTACTATACTATTAGAGGTGGGGACCTACCACGTTATAAAACAATACATTCCTTTTAGTAGGCTATAAAAAATACAAGTCTTATATAAATAGGTATTTGGGAGTTCTTCATCGCAGCTTGAGAGATGAGTGAAACTCAATTTGCAGAATAGGAATAGGAATGCCTTTATTCGATTTTTTTTTATTACGGATGACTCACGTTTGTGGAGTTAACCGCTACTACTACTAGAATTTTTTTGCTTTGCAAAATTGTTTTAT
This sequence comes from Lamproptera curius, assembly GCA_029286875.1. NCBI lineage: Eukaryota > Metazoa > Arthropoda > Insecta > Lepidoptera > Papilionidae > Lamproptera > Lamproptera curius. Next base: position 196,366 of record JAGSMT010000271.1, on the reverse strand, counting down.
TTATTTTATTAAAGCTTTATGCTAAAGTAAGTAAAGTAATTTAATGCCAAAAGGTATTATCTCTAGTCAACCTTGGGTGGTACAGAGAAAATTTGGTAGTTGCGCAGACATATAACAAAACAAAGGAAATACTTTTAATAAGCTTAAAGTTTAGTGTATACATTAAAACAAAATAACTAAATATCATTAATAAAATGACGACAGGAACATTAATACATATTCTATACGCTAACTTACTTGAGTTAATACAAATACATAAACATAAATAAATTACTGTAGGATGGGTGACGAGAAAACTCGACGAAGCTTATGAAAAGCTGCCCAGCCCAGTCGAATCCTTCTGTTGGCCTCCCCCTCAAAGTTGTTTCTACCTAGTTGGAGCGTTTGCCCTAGGTAAACGTACTCCGAAACCACTTCGAAGGAGGTGCCGTCAATTGTGATCGGTCCCGGATCAACGTGCTCGTTAAACATGACCTTGGTTTTACCCAAGTTCATCCGGAGACCGATGCGTGCAGAAGATTCAGCCAGGCTTTGCACCATTTTCTGCAGGTCCTTTGCGGTCTCAGCCATGATGACGATATCGTCCGCAAATCGCAGATGTGAGAGTAATCGCCGTTTACATTTATGCCGTGTCCTTCCCAGTTGAGCGTCCTGAACATGTCCTCAAGCGCGGCGGAGAACAATTTCGGAGACATGACGTCTCCATGTCTCACACCGCGGTGCAGGGGGATAGGCTCAGTCTGCCCACTTTGGACTACGACAGACACAGTGGCGGCGTTGTACAGACATCTCAGCATCTCGATATATCGCCAATTGCCGTTTTCTCGTCACCCATCCCACAGTGCCTCAAATCGAAAGTCTTCGATCAGTGCGTCCTACCCGTTTTGACCTACGGTGCCGAGACTTGGACACTTACGGTTCGACTGGTTCACAAATTTAAAGTCGCTCAGCGAGCTATGGAGAGGGCTATGCTGGGAGTATCTCTGAAGGACCGCATCAGAAATGACGTGATCCGTCAGAGAACCAAAATCACGACATAGCCACCGGTTATAGCTAAGTGCAGGGGCCGGTCATTATAAGCCTGGCAGAACTGGACGACCGCTGAGTCGAAAAGTTCTGGAGTGGAGACGAGGCTCGGCAAACGTAGTAGTAGGACGCCCTGCGGCAAGATGTGGAGTGACGACATTCGCAAAGTGGCCGTGGGGCTGGATGAGAATAGCCGAAGACGAAACGGTGGCGTGCATTAGGGAGCCTATGTCCAGCAGTGGACTAGCGCAGGCTGATGATGATGATGATGATGAAATAACCCTAAAATTTCAACCAACAAGTAAATTTGTAATATAGTCCAAATTTCCAAGTCTGTTGAATCAGAAAGAAATTACAACAAAAAGACAGTTATAATTTTCAAGAAAAAAAATAAATTAAGATTTTGTTCCACTGACATTATAAAATTACAAGGTTCCCAGGTTTTACAGGGTTTTTTTTCATAATTGGCAGAAGATCATTGGTTTTATCGAGTCTTGATTTGGTCCCTATTTCAGACTGTAAACAGTCTCCATCGTGGTTTATCAATTATTTTGCACTTTTACATTTCATCTTTATCATCACCTTGATATTCCACTGGTGGACATTGGTTTCCTTTACACCACTATCCACTAGGAGGTTTTCCCGTATTCCCGGTTGCCTGTAATGTAAAGATAATTCATGGTCGGATGGATGTAAAAAAGGTGGTACTTGGAGATTCTATTTGGCCGTGTTGATATCCGTCCGTCGGCTATGATTGAAGGAAGAGAGGGACCTGTGTTTCCACCTTATAAACCATAACTCCTGCATAGTTGGTTGAACTCATTTAGAACGCCGCCCTAATCAAAAAATTAATTAACCGGGAAACTTAGGAAGTGTGGTTTGGGAAACTTAGAGGAAAAGACAGGTTACATCTCCTCAGTTACCCATTAAACCACCACCTTTATTTCTTCCAGACGCCTTTGGGTCCACGAAACGCATTCACACTCAACCCAAAGTGCTGGCCCTGAGACAGCCCCTGTCCTGCCCTTATAGCCCGATCCACTTTGTGTGCGTCGGAACTAACGTTCACACCTGTTCCAATTGGGTGCGGGGTGGACCATTTTTTCCCATCCATGCATGGATCATTTATTTTCAGACAATTGGGTGATCCTTTAATTGCCCTAACCAACTAGAATAAGCAATAACAATTTGTTGGTCCCCGCAGGTTCGGGAACCCCAACCCGGTTTTAAAGAAACGCCCATTGCACCGGGGCTCGGAGGCAGTTGGTTTGGTTTTTCACATTTAAGAAAATATTATTATAATGGTTTTTATTTTATTTTTTTACAAAGCCAATATTAATTTTTAATATTCTCAAAAAATAATAAGTATAATTAGACCAAAAAAATATTAAGTAAATATCCCCCAAATGTTTTTTCGACTTTACCTTAATATATCAATACTAAGTTAAGCTATGGGTTTTATCCAATATAGCAAAAGAACAGGCATTAGTCACATGTAATCCCAAGAGGCCAGTTGTTTGTGGAAAATTTGTTCCTTTAACAGAGTTTTGACAAAACTAAATTCCAAAATTTAATTTGTCAAAATTTTGTTCTTTTATGATGTTAAGGATGTTGTATTAAAATTATTTGGTTAAATAATTTATATTTTTATTAAAAGAAACTGATGGTATTATGTTTTATTTTAAACTGTTTTTTTATTTCGGGATTTTTGCTAAAACCTTTTAAAAACCTAGTGGTAAGGAAAACCCAGAAGGAGGTTTGGGGTTCGAACGGGGGATAATCTTTTTAACCGCATAGTTAGAAAATGGGGTTTAACCTGTAAATTAAAGATCATTCATGGAGGGTGTAAAAAAGTCGGTCCTGATTTATCTTTTCCGACGATCAATCCATCCCTTGCAAAGACGTAAAAATGCCTTTGTGTTTGCGCGCATTGAGCACGAAACTCCCCTGGGCTGATCTCAATGGAATATAAATTACCGCCCCATAGGAATCGACACGGAATAGTATCACAAAAACCAGAACAATTTTCCTTAGTATTACGTTTTTCAGGTGAACCGAAATGAAAGAGGCCTTTAGCGAACATCAGAAGAGTCAATGAAAAAATTGGTTATTTGCGCCGTTAAAACGACAAGTTAAAAAGATTTTCAAATTTTACCATCCGTCAATTGAAACCTCAAAGACGTGTAAACTAGATTTGGGTTGGGTCTTTTAATTGGACAAAACAAAAAAACCAAAGAAAGAACATACCGAAAACACCGACGCCTGAATAAATTCCGTTTGGGCCCCATAGTGGAATTTTTAATCAAAAAAAAGAACGTCAAAAATTTCAGGATAATATTTAAAAAACAAATTTTTATATAGATATAAAGGAAATTGTCATCCTTACCTGTGGACCGATAATTTTGGTTAAATAGAATAAACTCCCTTAATATATGAGGAAAGCCCGTCTGTCCACCGCTTTCTGTCTAATCCATGGGAAAATTTAAAAGAAATGAATGTAGAAAATTTGAAAGCCATAAAGATAACAATTTTGAAAAAAAGGGAAATGGAAATAGGTGATGAAATCTTTGAAATATTATCAAACGGAAAACAACGAAATTTTTTATCAGATACCAAAAATTAAGTTTTGTTTTTTTTATGGTTTAAACTTTGGGGGTGACCTATACTTTAAATGGGGTAAATTTTAAAATTTTTATTGTCAAAAGGACATTATAACAACTCATTTATATGATATAATACAGAATATTTAATACACCTCAATGTCATTTTACTTATTTCACGCGGTCAGTTTGGGTAACAGCTAGTTTTAAATAAAAATATTGATGGTTGTTTTAAACACATTGAGGTACAAAGATATATATTAGTGTCCCCGTGACCATAAATGCTGGAAAGGTCCGAAACGTCGGGATAAATATATAAACTAAATCCGTAAAATAGTTTATAGACGTCTAAGATGGCTTTAATTTTTAAATTTTTACAGATATAAACCGGCATTCATGCGGTTATGGAACAACACAAAAACGCTGTAAACGTTTCGGCTTTTGAAAACGTCTCCTAGAGTACAATTAATTTAAATTCCATCTGTTGGTTGTTGACAAAACCGCCGTACTTATTAATCTGTTTACTGGAAGCGTCAGAAACTTTATGTTCAATGAAATATAACAATTTTATTATAAATATCAAATCATAATTTACGGATTTTTCGTTACTTAAAAATAACTATTCCCGACGTTTCATTCTTTCCAGCATCCATGATCACGGGCAATAAAAAGAAATAATTTTATTATAAGTTCGCTTGAAATACATAAATTAAGTGGCTAAAAGATGATTATAGTTTCAGAGTTTAAAGAAAAAATTAAATTTTCGGTATAAAGCAATTCTTCACCTTCAATTACTTTCTATAATAGTATTGCTGTCTCTCCGTCTGTTCGAGTTTACCCATAAACCTTTGAAACGATTTCATGGAAATTTTAAAATACTTAGAATAGGTTCCAACAAAGGACTTAGGGCATTAATCATTCGATAAAAGTTTAAAGGGAAATGGGGAGACAATTAGTCTCTTATTCATCTATAGAGCCAAAGACAAAGGAACGTTAGTTCCGACGCACCCAAAGTGGATTGGGCATAGGGCAGAGACGGGCTGTCTAGGGCCAGCACTGTTGGCGTTGGAGGTGAATGCGTTTTGGACCTAAAGCGCTGGAAGAAATAAGGTGGTGGTTTTAGTCGGAGTAAGTGAGGAGACGTAACCTGTCTTTGGCTCTAAGTTTCCCAAGCCGAACTTCTAAGTTTCCCAAGGGAATAAAACAAAATGGAATTTTACTCAACTGAGGACCCTAAAGGTCAATAAAATCTACTAAATAACTTTTCTGCATATTGGCAAATATGAGACCCTGGCAAATAAAAATATTTTGAGTGTGTAAAACAACGTTATACGTTCGAAGCCGTCAACCGGCAGAGAACAATTAAAATTTTGGAATGTCGAAATGACCATATATTTTGATTACGGCTGCATTCAAATTGAGTTCATCAACTATGCAGGAGATATATAGTGCATAAGTGACGCGACAACACAGGTGCACTCTCTTCCTTCACCTATATCCCGACAGGGCGGATAGCAACGGCCGAATAGAGATCTGCCAATGCCACCTTTTACATGCCCATCTGACGTATGAATTATTCTTACACGGCAATCCGTGAACAGCCTACATTGCCTTAACCAATTAGCAAACAAATTAGAAAATTATAGAGTCCACGGCTTTGAACTCATGGCCTGATTTCAAGGATACCTGTGCAAAAGAAACCTGCTATAATATAAAAAAGTATAAGGAGGGTTGCTATTTAATAACAGAAGTTAAAGTGTTCGGCTTTGCTCTCTTATTAGCCGTCATAATTGCTTTCATGTCTACTGATTCCCTCCAAAGCTACTGCAATTAACTGCTCCTTCCTCTTATACCACAGGCGATTCAAATGTAAGCATAACATAAACCTATTATTTAAATAGAGCAAATTTTTATGAAAAATCATTTTCCCTTCCATTTGTAACAGCACTTATACTAATGTCGTTTGATGTGATACGGACTAAACTTTTGGATTGAATGCGTAATTAAAATGTTACCCATGCACTTTAAATATTTAATGGATTGTTGAATGGATGTTGCTGGCTATCCGGGTGGTTACAATCATCTTTGTTTTTATAACTGTTTAAAACAAAACATCATCACTACTTATTTGTCAAAAATTTGAAGGTTGTAGTTCCTTTTTAAAAAGGAGACAGACTGGACAAATACCACTGCAGTTCATATTCCTACCGAAGGTTGTAGTGTAAGATACTTAGCACCGTACACCGTACCCAGTGTAATTACTGGTAAAATAGAAATAAGGTCTCACGTCTTATGGCGACGAGATAACTTCTATAGGTTGCATTTTATGGGCAGAACACTTAATTCACCTTCACATGAAGTTTTAACTCCTTTTATGTCGCTATTTCCTAAAATAACAAATAAAATAAAATCTTACGAAATATTATAAACATTTAACATAGGACAGTTTTGTTTTACTCTAAGCGAAGTTAAATTTCTGTTAGACACCCAAATTTAAACTCCTGAAAATTTCTTTTATCTGGATAATGCGTTATAATAAAACTTTAAACGTCTTTTAGTTTTTTTTTACTATTGTTAGTTTTGCTTTTCTACAATCTGACGTCTTAGGACGGTAGATGTGGACTTAAATCATGTATCTTATTATCTTGCAATCGCTTCCAATAAAAAAAATCTTGTATGTTATAAAATAAATTTTAAATAACATGGTTTTGTTTTTCTCTATGCAAAACTAAGTTTCTCCTAAACACGACATACATAACAATATTTAAGAGGCTGTCTGAAAGCTCATTTTAACAAGAACGAAAGCGTAAAGCTGTTTAATAGGCCAGAGACGTCGATTGCCTTGATGGTTAAAGCTACGCTAAGAAATATGCTCGGATATTTGCAATGGTTCTTTGAAAATATTTTTTGCGTAGACAACAGTACATAATTTCATTTTAAAATGTTCGTCAATATAATCTCAGTAGCCATAACTGAAAATAAATTAATAAAAACAAGTAAAATTATAACGAAAAACAAAAAGTTTTCGCTCCAAATTGAGTACTTCTATCATTTGAAAATCGGTCAATAAACGTTATTTTATGTCAAAGAAGTGTCTTTATTTAAATACTCCAGTTCAGCATACATGGTTTAGATGTACATTTTTAGTTATTTTAACATCCTTGTATTTTTACATTAATTCATATATTCCTCAAATAAACGTTTTATTATAAGGAACTTAGTTTTAGTCTTAATTATCTCGATTTTGTATTAATGTTTATATTTTGTTATAGTGTGTTACAATATCAAACAGTACGTCCTGAGAATATTTCTAGTGGTTTAATGCATTAGACAAATCCACTAATTTACGGAATTTTTGCGTTACTTAAATATATTATTCCGACTTTCGGATCAGACACACAAACAGTGCGATCTAGCTCTCGGATCGACCGGACAACCCGCTCGATCCTCCCCTACCTCGCGTCCGCTTACCCACCGTGGCCACGCCCTCCCCGACGCCGTCAAGTGGCAAGAAGCAGAAGACTCCGTGTTCGCCGTGCCGCAGTGACTGTGTGTACAGTGCTAGGTGTGCCGGTGTAAAGTGTTGACGCGTTGGCGTACGCGCCTGAGCGCAAAAAGCTGTGTAAGTCCGGTCGGGTGAGTCGTTTCCGATTTTGCCTATTAATTCAATTTTCCCTTTACAGCGTCCGCATGTCCTTCTGTTGAGATGTAGGGACCCTCATTAACTTTAGTTTGTTCACTTAAGCCACGTCACACCGTGATTTAATTAAATTAACGCACACCACTCACGTGGTATTTATTAGAGTCAATTTAACGTCGCTTGCTGCAACGGCAGCAGGCGGTAGGTTCACCTAGCGCTCCTAAAGCGCTGAGTTTTCTAAACACGTCAGGTTTTACACCTCCCTGCTCACTGGGGCGAGGAGGGTAAGCACCTGACCCCAGCTTCACCGGGTGCTTGACCGTTGTAATTTTAACATCTTAATTAAAATTAAAATCATAGATGGATTCAGTCACCCTAAGTGACCTAGGCCACGGACTTCGAGGACCTAAAAATCGTCCGCCGGCGGACCAGTACGTGCCATCCGCGAGGCCCCTCACCGCGCAAGAGCTAGATTCACTATAAGCGCACACCATGCTCAACGCGAGCAACCACACCCGCGTCGGAATAGTGTCCAACCATCCATTCGGACACCCTATCCCCTAACTTCACCCTAACAACTCCGACTCCGAAATGGAGCTCGATCAATCCCGTCCGGTCACCGAGGACGAAGACGCAGGAGGGTTCCTGCCGCTAGTTCGCGCAAGAAAAAGCGCAAGAGCAGGGCCTCCTGCTGCATCACCAACCCGCCACCTAGGCGCCCGAAAGCGTCGGCGGAAATTTATCGGCCCCTGGCCACAACATCGGCCACAGAGCCAAATGCCGCCTCCGGCATCCATTCAGGCCGCCCACGGCCAACAACATTAGCCTCATCAAGGCAACCACTTGCTGCTTCACAGCAACACCATCCGCTGCTTCACAGCAACCTCCGGCTGCCTCTCAGCCACCATCAATCCCACCTAGGGATAAGAAACCTCCGCCGATTTATATTCGGTCGAGGAGAAATGGGCAGAACTACGGTCCGCTGTCCAACAAATATAAATTCACAGCAGCCGACTCGAGCCAGGGCATTAAATGTACATTGAGAACAGTGACGCACACCGTCAGGTTACGTCGTATCTTTTAAATAACGACTATTATTATCACATACCGCGCTCCCGGAAGGCGCGTACTCGACAGTCGTCAAGGACTGCTCGAAGAGATGCCTACAGAGGACATCTATAATTTCATTAGGGACAAAACATCCCAATTTTGGCCTTCCAACCCCATCCCAAGACAAAAACCTTTTGGGCCTTCTGACCTCAGAACGTCCAAAGGGGCAAAAGGTGACGATCACACCACATACAAAGCGCATATTCCCCCCCACCCAATTAAATGGCTTCCGCCGGGTGTCATAACGCCAAATGACGGGCCTGGCCGAACTGTCACGCCGCTCGTCAATCCGACCATGGCCCTTACCCAGACCCCGGAATAGGAAGTACCACCACGTCGAACCGCCGGGCGTTCTGCGCGCGACACGGAATAATGGGTCCCAAGGCCCCAACCAAACCACCACCCATCCGTCCCGGCGCCCCCAGGTGCCTCCACCCTTCCCGCCCCTCCGACCATTCCGGCGGCAACCACCAAGGCCCGCGGCTCCAAACCCGCGGACCCAACAACCGAGATGCCCAAGGCGGGGCGGTTAAAAACCAAGGCCCCGCTGCCCCAAGCTTCAGCCAGAATGGCAGCAACGGAAACACTGCCGACAGATCGACTCGAACTCGACGTCTTACCCGGAATTCGGTTTCCAAATTTTGGCCTCTTCCATACTTCGCAAAGTATGGCAATTAGTCGACAAACGGGACGTAAAAAATAGTACGCCCATTAAAATAAAGAAACGGCCCGGCCCTGCCCGCGTTAAATTTCATTTTTTCAACCAAACGGTCCGCGGATAAAAGAGAAATTCAAATTTTCCGGAAAACGAAGTCGACATTCCTGGTGCGGAGACGCCCAAAGCCCGGAAGGAGATCCGAAAATAGCTAACCAAATTTATCATAAAAATGATCGGGCCGGCGTTCCCAGGCGGCAGCCGGTTTAAAAAATCCCTGCCTGTAGCAATGACACGCCTCGACCCAACGCCAAAAGCCCCCGGTTTGGGAGGGACAGGACCGCACCAATCACCATATCGGTCTTTCCCCGGAAAGCCTTCCGAGATAACTCAACCCGACCAGACGATTCTCCCCAAGGCCCTTTTGGCAGGGGACTTCAAAAACACCCGATGGAAAATTACACAACCAACTCGAGGTACCAGATGCACTTCTAAAAAATTAATTTTGTTGCCGCTTAACATACGCACACCCCACGGTAAAGGGATGGAATTGCTTAATTCCCCTCCCCAAAAATTATCAAAACTTTTGAAGAAATTTCAAAAAGCAACCTCCATCCCCCTTTCACCCCAAAACCCACCGACCCCAAAACATCCACCAAAATTTTGCTGGCGCAAACTCCAAACCAGCCCCGCCGCCCGTAAACCCTGCCGCCCCGGGCCGCGCAACTTGCTTGCCTTTTAAACAAACCAAAGGGTTTGGGTGAAGCAAGCCCGGGGGAAAAAACCCCCTGGCCTTTCCAAAGGTTGGGACCTGGGACGCAAACTTCATTACCCTTGGTTCAACCAACGGGAACCGGAAAAGCCCTTAACCCATTAAAATTTGTTTCAGGTCTCGGGGAAAAATTAAAATTCCCCCCCCAGTTTCCAAAACCGAAAAGGGCGGAACGGAAACCCCTCCAGCCGTTTACCCTCCAACCTTCCTGATGTTTACGCCGGAAGAAAAGCCAAGTTACGCACCTCACAAAGCCTAACTAAAAACCCCGGCCACCCCAAACGGGGAAACTTTGTCTTTTTCCCCGTGTTTTCCGGTAAAATAAGGGTTTTAAAATCTCAAACCCCGGAAACCCCCGGGCACCCAGTAAAACCCCTTCTTAAAATTCGGAAATATAAAAATTTCCTGTCTAATTTTAAGATTTTGGTTCCAAACACTGGAGCAAAACTTTCCCAAACCCAAAACCACCCCCTTTCCCAGTTTTATCGTCCCAAGCTCCAAACGGAAAAATATGAACGACTTGTCCATGCCGCTTATTAGATTTTATGAAATCTAAAGGGCTCCCTCACCCTATCAATTCGGCTTCGAGCCAAACATTCTTCACTCACCAAATTCACCGCATCACGGAGAAAATTAAAGTCAGCTAATCGAAGGCCATCACACGGAGCGCTTTTCCTCGACGTGGCGAAGGTGTTCGATAAAGTATGGCACGAAGGGCTGTATATACGTTATATAAGCTCGGCGTGCCAGACCGTCTCGTACTCATCACACGAGACTTCCTCAGGAATCGAACGTTCCGATACCGCGTAGAGGGAACCAAATCACTACCTCGACCGGTCCGTGCGGCGTACCCCAAGGCTCCGTATTAGGACCAATCCTTTTCACATTATACACTAACGACATCCCACAACACCGTCTTGTAGTCACCGCCTTATTGCAGACGACACCTGCATATACTCAACCAGTAGATGTCCTATCCTAGTTAGTCAAAGACCCAATCCAGGCCAATATCCTAGGGGAATGGTTCCAGAAATGGAGAATAGAAATCAATCCTTCCAAAAGCGGGCCTATTTTGTTCACGCGACGAAGACCTGCCTTCCTTCCAATGTCCGACTCTAGATTGCCTATCCCTTGGGTCAAACAGACCAAATACCTCGGGGTAATCTTAGATAAATCCTTGACATTTGGCCCGCACATTACGCGGGTCAGAAATAGAGCGGCCTACGTCTTAGGTCGACTCTTTCCACTAATAAATCCTATAAGCAAGTTATCTCTGCGCAATAAGGTGTTGTTATACAGACAGTCATACGTCCAATTTAACATATGCCAGTCCTGTCTTTACGACAGCAAAGCAATCACACACTTGACAAGCTTCAAGTCCTGCAAAACAGATTTATGCGCAGGGCACGGTGCGCCGTATTACCTGCGCAACATTGACTGCACCTGGATCTGAAATTGCCCACAATCAAACAGTACTAAACAAGCTTCTATCCGATATTTCGACCCGGCTTCGCAACACTCCAAACGATCTAGTTCGGAAGCGCCGCTACGAACGAACAATTCTCACTCGCTAAAAACGACATCCATCGAAGAGCGCGAAACGCGATTACAGATCCGGACGATGAGACTACAATCGATGACTAGCACGTGTTAACTCACTGCGCAACACAACTTGTCCTCGCCGCCGAGGACAAACTAGTACACCGATATAACAGATATCGGCACGTACCAGGCCGATTCTCATCAACCAGATAGGAGCGTAAATGCTTTCAACTAATAAGTCCTAAAAGCAAATTATCGAGCCGAGGTTCGGCCACCGGGGCGCCCTCGATAAATGTTGCCCCTAACGAGGTATAGGCATGGACCTGACCAGCGGCTGATCAGACCGAGGCTCGGCCTCTTGGGCACCCTCGATCAAGCCCTGCAGGGATAAAAAGTTGCAGGAGCCGAGGTCCCCTTCAGGGGTCCCTCGAGCTAAGCCACAGAATAGGGTGAAGTCTGTGCACACTAAGTTGCACAGCCCTCGAACCCGACAGGTTAGCTGGTTAACTCCACCAACGTGGTCATCCGTAAAAAAAAAACGTTTCGGATTCTTTCCAGCATCCATGATCACGGGCAGAACAAGTTGCTATATGTCTGTATCTCTATGTTTTCGAATAACCGTCACAGTTTTTATTTAAATAATTGACTTATCTTTTGTTTTATTAATTTTTAATTTTGTTTTGACAAAAAGTATTTATTATGTCCTTCGTTTTTTTAGTTTTTATACTCTGCGTTTAATTTTTGAAATTATTGGATCCCAGGAAGGTGGCAAAGACCAACCATCCTCTCTATTAAAATTTGGATATTAGAGAAGTATAATAATCGCGTAAATAAAAGAAATAATTCAGATGATGTTTAAAACTTAGATATAATGTTTTGGTTGGTATTTGGTAGTTTTAAGTAACCATTGAGTAATAATTATAAATCGAATCCTCTCATAAATAATTCGGTGTTATGGATTTTAATATATTTAATTTCTTTTATAATATTTATAAAAAATGATTTAAAATTATACCAAATAACCCTTACCATTGTCCCGTGACTATCATTAGTAGTAAAAAAAACGTAAAACTGATTTCTTTTTAAAGTATCTACGTAGCAATTGAAATTATCATATCTCTGTCTGATTGCTGTTTCACAATCATCAAACGAAAGGGACCGAAGAAAAAAACCTCTCGTTGACGTCCCAATTTTAAATTCAATGCTTAAATGGAACGTTTTAGTATCTATAAACAATTGCCAATGATTTATAATCTGTTATTAAATGATTTTATTGTATTTTGATATTCACTTGTTTATAGTATTCTTTTGTCATAGAACTTATTCAATACTAAGTGGAGATAAAAAATATAAAATTAAAATAAACATTATGACTCCTGGTCCGATCATGTTTTTTTCAGTCGATGATTTTCATTCCTAAACTTCGATGGCGTCTTACTTAACTTTCACTTAGTTAATGACATCTTGGTGACACTAATCAATGATTGTCTCATCAATAGCAACACCTAACGCCTACTTTAGATATCTGTTGTTTGACGATAAGAGTGTTTCATCACTATAATGTTGACCGGTGGTGGGTCCCTGTTTACAGGGACCAGTCTGGGTGAGTACCACCGCGGTGCCTATTTCTGCCGCGAAGCAGCAGTGTGAAAACACTGCTGTGTTCCGGTTTGAAGAGGCATCATGTGTATGTTACTGGGAAACAGGACTTAACACCCTATGTCTCACGGTAGGCGCGCGTTGGCGATACCACTGGTATTGCCAATGTCTATCGGCGTCGGTGACCACTTCCCATCCAGGGTGGCCCGAATGCTCGTCTGCCTGCGTATGCCATAAAAAAAAAAAAACGTTCAATATTTGGAACAGAAATATAGGACATCAATTTTTCAAATTAATAGTAATTCAATATAAATGGTAGTTTCTTGCATTCTTTATTTGCATATAAAAGAAAAATTAATGGGCGTTAAAGATTTCCTTAATAAAGATTCCATATAAAGGTTTATTCTCTTCTCAATGATTAGCTTTCTTTTCTTTGTCTTAATACAATGTGAACAATGGGTGCCAAGAATCAGGACAGATGATTAGGTTAAGTAATATTTTACTGAGTATTCAAAATGGACAGTTTAATTGTCAATTAGATTATTTACATTATTATTCTTTTAATTTTAACACTTCTCTGTATATTCAAATAAGTTGGATATTTATAAAGAAATAAGTAATAGTACGATGTTTATCAATGCCTAACTCATGTAATTTTAAGGTCGTTGGTCATAAAATTTAAAATGACTTTATAGCTCTTTAATTTCGACTTGTTAGTGTACCATAATTTTGAATTGTTCACTTATTTACACTTACGGAATTTGGAAGCAAAAGTAAAGCAAAGATTATAAAATACTTTTGATTGTTACTTTATTTATCATTTAAGTTGTTAAGCAAGCAGAACAAGGCCTCTATAACAGTTAACGCGCGTTCGGTTAATCTTATAAAAAAATCTTAAATTATAATTGCTAAGGACAAAATGTAATCCATAATTTTTGTGAACTCTGACATGAAAATCAGTAGTCTAGACCGGCTGAAACTGAAGAATAAAGAATTAGGGTTTTCAAAGTTTAGTAAAATTTGAGACAATCTGCTTTTATTATAAAAGCTTAGTAGAGTTCTAATAACTTGAATGTTTAGAGAGTATTTAAAAGAGCTGCCATTGCGTACATAGTGTAATCAAATTTCTATGTTTATATAGGCTCTATAATTTACGATTAATGGTTAATTTTAATATTTTTTTTATGATTAAAACAATATAATAAAATTGAAATATTTCGTAGTGTTTTGAATCCTAAATTATCGCTTATACCTAAATTTAGTTACTATTGATATCGTAAATAAGTACATTATTGGTGATATGCTTGTGATTTCAGATATGAATGCGATATAATATATGAATATGGTATTAATGCCGCAGGTGATTTGCATAATATATTTATTGAAAGCATAGATTGGCTTCAATCACATTAATCTTATTGATGCGCTGTGGCTAATGCAATAACTCTGTGATCAGAAACAAATAGATTTATAGCAGTTATGAATATTCTAGTATTCGAAACAATGCGATAGAATTTTTGGTTGTGATATTAAAAATCTAAATTACAATGTGGTAAATACCACATTGTAATTTAGATTTTTCTTGTTCTTTTTTAATATTTCTTAAAATATTAATACCATTTTACGGTAAGAATGGCATATTCATTATATATTTATAAACTAAAATTTAGATTCCCCTGTGATTTAAACTTCAAGTTATAATTACTTTTAAAGAATGTTACTGGCCTCAAATAAATAAAGTGCAAAGGAACAGTGTCTAAGCTTTACCCAAATTCATACTGCCTATAAATATAAAATTTAATCATATTAATAGGCACAATAATTTAATGAATTTAGGTCTGTAGAATTACGTTAGATTTGAAAATGTTGTTAAAAACACGAAAAAGCCCAAATTTAATGAAGAATTCTACAATTTGACACAGTCCTGTCTGTCATGACCTACGGTGCCAACACTTAGGCATTTACGATTCGACTGGCCCACAAATTTAGAGTCGCTTAGCAAGCTATGAAGAGGGCTATGCTAGGAGTATCTCTGTAGGACCGCATCCAAAATAATGTGATCCATCAGAGAACAACAGTCACCGATATAGTCCACCAAATTAGTAAGTTCAAGTGGCAGTGGACCGGTCTCAAAAATCTCAGAACTGGCGACCGATGGAGTCGGAAAGTTCTTGAGTAGAGACCGAGGCTCAGCAAACGTGGTGTGCGATGCCTGCGGCAAAAATGAAGTGTCTACATTTAGCAAAGTGGCTGGAGAGGACTGGTCAAGAATAGCCGAAGATCGGGAGCGATGGCCACAAGTGAGGCCTAATGTCCAGCATCGGGACTGACAGTCTAAGGATAATGAGGTTTAAGCGTATAGTTTTTAAACGTAAATCAGCAGAATGTAAGTTAATCAAGTTTTCATACCATATTTTTTGTTGCCTATTATTACAATTTTTTTTGTAAGGTTATAATTTCTTCAATATAACTAAAGTCATTTTTAAAGAATCAAATCATCCTATCTAATCCATTAATTTGGTTAGTATACATTTTTATATGTATAAATAAACATTAGTGTTCAAATGGTTCATCTCAAGAATTGTTAACGAAACAAGATAACAATTATCTAGATGACCGAAAAGATCCATAATGCCTGTAAAATATTGTAACTATGTTTTATATTCAATTAAGACGAATAGTCTAATTAATGAATAATAATGAGTTCATACATACTAGCTTGGATGATATCAAATTATACATCAACACGCTAATATTAAATACAACTTTATAATATGAGCCTAGAATATAATTTTATGTATTTAAATTACAAAAAACTTAAATACGAAATCACTATTACTTTAAACTATTATTTTCATCTCAGGAACACTAAGTGCGGACAACCGCATTTTACATTAGTCGATATGAAAATTTGATTACCTGAATTTGAATAATTAATAAAAAATTGTATAAGGTTCACTGGTATAACTATTATTTATAATTTAAAGTCAACGGATGCATAATAAAAAAACATTGTAACAAAACGCGCTAGGTGAAAACGGTTTTGTAGCAAAGAAAAATGTTTACGAGCTTCACGTAGATGTCCTTTGTTCAGCAAAACGACCGTTTGTATTCTTTTTTTATTGCAACTATCATAAAGTAGAAGTCCCTTTTTGATCTTATGCGGTTAAATTATAAAGATGTATAAATATATGCCATATTTTTCAGGGATATTAAATAAAAAAGTGAGTAAAGACATGTGAATGTTGTTTTGTCCAACAGTTTTAAATATGTCTAGTGAAATAGTATACGCTATACAATAAATAAACTATACATTAGCTCTTCAATTTATAAATGCAAGACGATTTGATTATCTAATTTTATATGGCAGGTTGTTCCACAGTTGCACAGCTTCCACGGTTAACGATTAGTTAACGGTGTATTAAGTAAATAACTATTCCTAGATCGTAGAGCATGGTTTTGGACAGCATTCCGGGAATAAAAACAAGACAAGGGAGAATGAAAGGATCAAATAAAATTTTGTAAAGAAAAATGGAGACATGCTCGACTTGACAACTAGCCCAATTAATCAAAGAATATACCTAGATTTATAACAACATCGCTCTGAGAAAGTATTGTATACAGGTCGATAAACTTGTTTCGATCCACCGATATCTAGCAACAGTGGCTATATTTTTATTAATTGCTGGAAATGCGAAATCATTTGATCAGCTGATCATCATCAGCCTGTGATAGTCACATCACAGGACATGAGTGGACCGACTTCTTACATGCCCATCCGACGCATGGATAATCGTACTAATCTTACCTCATCTTACTAAGTGCGTGGTTTGCTTAGAAGCGCGAGGTGTGAAATTGTGCTCCTTTTCCCTAGAAAAGTCACCTTCCAACATTCATCAGGTGTGGCAAGCTGCAATTTGATCACCTTATTGCTATCAGAGGCCTCAAATTTTATGTGTATTTGATAGGGCGGCGAGATCTGAACCCACTTCTCCTGTCGGAGTGTAAATGGGAGGGGCGTTTTCCTGACAGGCCATCCATGAGTAGGATCACGCCTAAGAGATCGATGGTTTAGAGCCTACTGAGAGCAAGTGGTTGTTGCGTCAGTCTTTGCAGCCTTTAGCAGGAAGGACAGGAGCTGCTGAAGAGGTGCGGACCTTGCTCTTCTTTTGATATGACGGTTTTGAAGCCGTCGTCAGTTTAGGGATTAATTAACGCCTCGACTTTATATCCGATTCGCTGCGGATGCCGACATCGACGTAGTTGTCGTTGCCAATAGCTCAGTCGAACTAGGTGTTACAGCAGGAGCGGGAGTGGTTGGGCAATGCTCCGATCAAAATACGCATTGCATCAGTGAGTTTCAGGACATGTCTGACCAAGTTTCTCACTGATCGCCTTGGTATCGAGACAAAGCGATCCTTTGGTTCCTGATCGACCATCGTCCCGGTTAAGGTAAAGTTATCAATTAAGTCACCCAAAGAAATCGGTGAGTCAGCGATTGCCAAGGCGTGAAAAGCCTAAGGGCTCGAGCAGGGAGGTGTGTCGTGGCTGGTTCCGTAACAAGAACCAATATTAAAACGTTCGACAGGCCTCGTATAGTTATAAAAACAACTTGTTTGTCGACCGGCTGACAACACAATTGTGTTAAGCAATGATTTGCATAACACAGCCGTGCTAAGCCAATCGCTAACGCGCTGACATCAGCAGTGCGACAAAGATTTATTAGCGCAGGTGCACTCAAAAACACAGTGACGACTTCGCTTCCGTGAAGTATAATGGATACCGCCCAGCGAGCTCAGGACACTGCGAGCGAACGCAATTCGTATCTTCATAATCGGCCGGTGTTTGTGTCGTAACCACCACCACTGGTCCATTGCGGGTAAGGGTGGACCAACTTTTACATACCCATCTGACGATGAGTTTGATTATTTAAATATGCATATTGATTATTACGGCTATAAAAATGAACGAGTAGCAATGGAATACGTCGTCATCGTGCCGCATTTTTTGTAAAGACATCTGAGAACTATACAGATATAACATTTTATAAGGATACTTTTAAGTGATTGATTCTACCTAATTTTTTGGAACACGAAAAATATTCCAATAAATCAAATTACAATGTCACATTCAGCTTGAAGGTTATTTTAATTTTAATATTTCAGGACGTAAAAACTCGAAGAAATATACAGTATTAGACTGTCAGCGCTCAATGAAAGTAAAATGTGTCAAAAACCATAAACCGTATAAAAAGTAATAACATTTTGGATAGTATGTTGTCAATCCGAATGTTGTGTAATAATATTTTGCGTAAAATTATTTGTGAACCTCCACAAAATTTATTTTATATAAGTTCAGTGTAAAATAATAAATTTTTATATCTTCCATACTAAGGCTAAAGATGATTACAAATCAAAAAGGTTAGCAATGAGTTAAAATGGTTCTTTAAACGATTTTAATATAACATTAAATTTGAACCTTGTCTTAGCACTTTGTAATTTAAATATCCTGCTTATAGTATATAGTATTCTTAGTAAAATTTTTAAATTTAAACTCCAAATGAGTTCTCCGTTCACATTTTTCTTTTCTGACCTTTGTAAAGGCAGTGTACGAAAATGATATAATCGTGTTTCCTGGGAGCGCTATAATCGTAATCCATTTGAGGACGGTCCACTTGGTACGTATGCAAAAGGAAAATGAAGCGAGCTAGTTTTTGAAAGTGATTAAAACTAGGTTTAAACGGTTGTATCAGATACTCCTTTTGAAATATTAAGTGTTGCTGTATTCTATACTCCTATTTTAACGGGGAACTAAACATAATAATACTTTTTAGTAAATGTTTACGTTCAAGCGTTAAATCAAAATATCTTCTTATTTTAGTGGAGAAATATTTTTTGTTTTCAGTCTACACGAGCATGTTTTTATTTAATAATTATTAACTAAGTTTACAAATAAACACCAGTACAAGTGCAATTAGTCAATTGCCAATCCGCATGCTCACCGCTAATTATGAGCGACTCTTTTAAATGGACGCCGTATTGGGTTTATTAAAGGAAGCCTATGTCCAGCAGTGGACTGATAAGGCTGTTTATGATGATGATTATCAAATACAATTATTACTGGTATTTATAAAGGCTCTACAATGTTTTTTGCTAAAATACTAAACATGGGCTTTGAGATTTTTGTATAAAAAAAAAGTAGCGCGTAGTTGATATTAGAAAAATGAATTAAGTGAGTTATTTATTCGACTAGCATAAAGAATAAATCCATTTTATATTATTACATCATCATGTGTGGTCACGTAGGGAGATCCCGAACGTGCGACCTCGAATTTAAGTAATTCGGATTGTTCAATTCAATTACCTCAAATACTGAATTAGTGTAAAAGACATAAAATAGAAAATAATTTGTAGAATAAAAGTTAATAATAGCATCTTTTATTTACATATAAGTAAGTAAATTAGAATTCGATATGTAAACCTACATAAATTATTAGATCAATTTGGCCCGATCACCCATAATGGAGAAGGCGTGCATTAGGGGATTCGTATGTCCAGCAGTGGACTAGCACTAGCTGATGACGATGACATATAACAACGTAGCAGCCTGAGGCCAGGATCATGACGACTTTTAGTGATGCCTATGCTACACAGTTGACTTTAACATACTTAAAACGATTGATAGCATCTGTGACATAAAACCAATTAAGTAATTATTCTTTTATTTACGCGATTGTGCACTATCATATATATATATACCAATCATATATATATACCCATATATATATTTCCAACTTAGTCTATGATCATGGATGCTGAAAAGAATCCCAAACGTCAGGAATAAATATATTTAAGTAACGCGAAAAATCCGTAAATTAGTGGTTTGATATACCAATTAAAGTATTTAACTTTATTAAACCGGATAAATATTTAAAAGTTTTTTGCAAGGTTAAAAGAGACAAGATGGTAAGACGAGACGAGCAGAATGGTAAGTTATATCAAATAACGTTAGAATTGCACCGTAAGAAAACACAAATCACTCACCGACCCGAGACATGAGTTGTTAAGTCTTACAGTTTTTTACTTTCCCATAAGTAATATTACTATGTATTATGTATCTATTGAGCTATTACTATTATATAATAAATGTATGATCTACTTTAACATATTATTTACATGGTAGTATTATTTTAACTACTCATAAAACACTTTCGCATTGTTCTATCGGTCATCATTTTCCTATTGTATGTAGATGCACTCAATGAACCGTCTCCGTATTGATATTGCTTGAATATAATGCTCAAGGTGTAATGCGCTTCAAACAACCGGGAAGGAAATTTGTAGAAGTAAATTTATTTCGATACTAGTAAAAGTAAATATTTATAGTTACATATGAAGGTGATCTTTTTTATAGGACACCAACTGATAAGCTACCTCTGCGGTGTCTAGTACCACTAATACTTAAATTAATAAAGTAGCGTATCAATGAATAAATTAGCTGTGATATATTATTATAAAATGTGTCACTGTTACCTTCTGACATTGTTCATTTTGCTTCCGTTTTTTAACTTAGAAAATATAGACTATATAACGATACAGACTAGGTTGCCTAATAAATCAATAAATCATAAACTATATAACTATAACCTAAGGTATACAAATATATATAATCATTATATATTTTATACTCTGTTATAGTAAAAATAATAGATCTTAACAACTTAAAATGAGGTACATGCACATTTACTTTGTCTATTTCTAATTGGGCCTAATTTCATTTGAAACCTGACTTTCGTTAATTGAGTTTCGAAATTTAAGCTTGAATGAATCTAACTACGTTGTCGTTCGGGCAACCGTCAATCGTGATTTTTTGCTATGCTTCTCGTCAATCGAAATCGAACAAACGTTCTGGCAGAATGAATATTAATTTCCACGCTATTCTGATGTATAACTTCTATCTAACGGATATAAAATATTAGGTTATTACGTACGTTACGTAGCCAGTCAGCTCGAACAGTTTATCGGAAGCGATGGCGTACATTGAGTGAGGCCTATGTCCAGCAGTGGACTGACTCAGGCTGATGATGATGATGATGTCAGTTTTGCGACTTATACGGCCGGCCCACTGGCATTTTAGCTTACTACTACGGTGGGCTATATCGTTGACTCTGGTTCTCTTACGGGTTACATAATTTCTGATGCGGTCGTTCAGAGATGCTCCGAATATAGCCATCCATATCCGTAAGTGTCTAAGTCTTGGCACCGTAGGATTAAAGGCACTGTGGGATGGATAACGAGAAAACTCGACGAAGCTAAGGCTGTCCAGCACTGCAAATCTTTCGTTGCCTTCTCCCTTAAGTAACGTTCTCCAAAACCAGGTCTCAGGTCAAAGTGCTCGTTAAATATGTAAAGCATTACCATAATTAAAGTATTCGTACATTTCCCATATTTGATTTTCTTGCTGGTTCCTTTATAAATATAATATAAATAAAATTAGAATGTAAGTAAAAAATTATTTAAGTGAAATTGTGTGTTAAAACAACATGATTTAAGAATACACTTTTTGTTGTTGAGCAACCTATATATAAAAATTATGTAGATTATTTGACTTTTGGAAACAAAAAACAGAAAGTAAGAGATTATCGTTATATAAGCCTTTATATGTTATTAATAACTACTAGTAAAATAAAGTGATAAAAATTATTGTCAAAACGTAAGAGACTAATCATGTATATGAAGTATCAAAAGAATATTCATTCAAAAATGTAGACATACATATTTACTACTAGCTGTGCCCGCGACTTCGTCCGCGTGGAATGTTATAAAAAAATTTAGTTTTTTCTTTGCTTTTGACATTTTAATTTTAATTATCATTTAAAGCAGCCTTTGTGATATTGGATCGTTGGTGGGAAAAGTAGTAGGAGGCAACCGACGTGCAGCACTTTTGATTGGAAGTTTCGTTAGCCAATTTTTATTGGACCAACTAGCTCGAGTGACGGCGATCTGGTAGATCGTATTCCTAGGACCAAAAGCAGGATGCGGTTCGAAGGACCATAGCGTAATGTGGCTCGGATAACGTTGTTATGAAGCCGGATTGGAAATAGGTAAAGGAAGGATAAATACACTCGTATGATGGCAGCAGCTGCAGGTGTCTTCAGTGATGCGGTCGACGTTCGTTTAAAATAGTAAAAGTATAACTACGGAGACTACCTTAGACCTTACATTAGACTATAAGAAAATAAAGAAAATTAAATCCTATTTTATTATATTTAACGTGTCAAAATTGTGTCCAAATTTTCTGATGGCTATATTATGATAATTTAATAATATGTATAAATAAAAGGAAGGATTTATTTAAGGATTTTGTAGCAAATAGTATACCCAAAGAGATTTTATTATAAGTTCATAAGTTATATTATGCGAAATTATTTTTTCCCTAAACTTTTATTGTTTTTGTTTAATTTAAGGTCTACAACTTTACTGAGGGGTTGTAACACTTCAATCAGTGCAGCCAAAATCAGTTAAAAATCTTCCTTGTTGCCCCTTATCAAAAAATAAATAGATTGTAGTTGAAATCAAATAATAAATGAATCTATAAAATATTTTCCCACACCAAAAATAGCCTCTTCCTTTGTTTCAATACAACTAGAAAGCCGTTATCTCTTAGATATTTATAGAAATATCATAAACATTTAAATAAGGCAAGTCTTTACTTATATTATTTTCAGTATTTTTGATATGATAACACCATAAAATTAAGTACAGCAATTATATGCATTTGAAAATTTATAAAACATTACTTCGAAAAAGTAATGTTTCTAAAAAAATAAATGACGAATTATTGTTCTACGAATGAGTCCATGACAGTCCATTAACCATACTAAAGGTGCGCGAAAAAATATTTTGAAAAATAGTATTTTTGCCGCTTACAAAAATATATGAGATTTATAGTTTCTATTTATTTTTGAATTAAGCAGACTTTTACACACCTTTAATTTATCTGTCATCACCGATATATCTTTTTTCCTATGCAGAGAATGTGTGTCAAAAGTAACGGCCCCGGTTAAAACGACATGAGAAAGACCAACCAATGGTTTATTAGTGGGTTAACTGGTCGCTCTATATTTTATATCCATATTTTAAATGTATGTATAAAAAGAATGTGAGTAACAACAAAGACAACTTTACAAAACGTAAAACGAATATTTTACGCCTCAGGAATTTTATCTGTTTTTGCGACTAAATTATGGGCAAGCCGGTGTGTACTGACAATTGTAAAACAGCGCCTTGGGTAAATAAATCTTTCTATTGTGAATCGTTGAATTGAATACGAACTTCGCATACTATCCAGGAAACAATCTATTTGTATAAATTTCCAAATGTTAATAATAATACACCAACATTATAGGCACATACAAAATAACAAAATGCGACTGCCTAATAGATTAGTTTATCAGCGTAAATACTTCAGAATACTAACACTTTAAAATAAGAATCAAGTACAAGTAATTTAGGAGACAAACACGACAAAATCGAGCAGTTCAAACAATAGTCTAGCTTAAGAAATTTCCAATTTTGCCACGTGGGGACGGACCGCCATCTGGACCTACAATTTTGCTAGTGCACAGCTCTATCGGCATTGGCAGAGCTCGAGTCGCCGTATGGTAAAAAGAATCTCTCTCTGAAAGTCTTTGCGCTTGTCTGATAGATGTGTAAACTTTATCCTATTTGTATTCTTCCAAGACCTATGCTATACGATTGAGGTTATGACTCGGAAATATCAAAATCATTCAAATCTACATGTAATTTTCCTAAGACATAAATGTCAATTAAATTATTGCACTTACCTTTAGACACCGTTTTAATACGACAATTGTTTGTCAGTCAGGGTAAAAAGTAAAATTAATAAAAATTAATTTAAGATTTAAGACTATTAAACCTTTTGTATTAAATATCACGAATTGATAAATATTTCAAATGTCAGGAATTTGCTAATTTTATATTTAGTCGTTCGTAATCATTATCATCAGTTATATGCCCTTGCAGGTCCACTGCTGGGCATAGGCCTGTTAATAATGAATGCCATAGACAGCCAATCTTGATAGAGTCTATTAAAAAAATTGCTCGTAATTGTCACGATGAGCAGGCGGATTGGCAATTGACTAATTGCACTCCCACTGCAAGCAGATCCACCGTTCAATGGGCGGTGGGGTCGTTATATCCCTACGCCAGAATTTTGTCGTTAGGTAGTTATTATTTCTCAAAAGCGTGATACAGAAAACACAGTTAAACTGTTTTTAAAAGATAGCTAAATTACAGATGGTTATTATTTACGATGCATGTAAATAAAGTTTGATCCCATGCCATTCAAAACATCAAAACTAGAATATGAGTAAAACACTAATCAATTTCAGATTGCCTAAAAGATAGATATGTATATATATATATATATATATATATATAATAATGAATATAATTGTTGTATTAATATTATTTATTACATCGATAAGTAGTTAAAATATAATTTAAATATTTTATCTACTAACGCTTTGTTAGTATGTATTTACTATTATTTACTATTGTAAAAAAGCCACAAAGCTCCAGAATATTGTGAAATATAGGAATACTTATTTTAAGACATAATATAAGACACTTTAGTAATAATTCAATCACGAAATTGTTCGTAAACGTTGTCTATATTACGTTTCCCAAAATTAGAACCGGAGCAGATAGGCGATTGTTGGTACGATTTGTAGCAAAATCTTACGATATTAAAAGCACTGAAATGGAAGTTTCATTGAATGCCTGTCTGTGAACAAATAGAAGAGTAAGCGCGCTATGTTAGATATAATCTAGTATATAATGTATATATAACTTACGATAGAGATAATTCAATGTAGTTAACATTCAATTTTATATTAGTTACTACATCCGAAAGTAAAGGTTCGCAATTCTGGATGAAGGTTAGTAGTATTTTTATTCATATAACCCACTATCTACTCTCGATCTATTTTTTTTTAAGTTTTCTAACGACCCACCCCGCCTTTAAACGGGTAAAGTATCTTATAAATAGAAATATTCGTTTAAATTACATGCGTAAAGGGCTGAAAATATATTCTTCGAAACGGCTGAACTCAAAAGAGATCGGTATTGGTGCCGACTAGTTTCGGACCTATCGGAGGCCCTTCATCAGGACTTGAAGGATAACTTCACGGTGGCTTCCCATCTCACACTGGAAACTAATAGGCACTAATACCGATTTTAGGTGAGTTCAATGGTTTCGTAGAATATATTTTCAGACATTTTCGCATGTAATTTAAACGAATATTTCTATGTATAATATAATGTAAAAGATTCAAGCATACAAAGGGACGGTCAGGCAGAAAAAGGGATTTTGTTTTATACCGTGTAGCGATGATGATGGTTATAACTTTGAAGGTATAAGACATTAAAATTACATTTTATCATGCATTTAAAGGTTAAAGGGTTTGTTTTAAAGTATACACGTCTATAATTATTATAACATTTTTAATATAAGCTTAGTGTGCAATTAAATCGTTTCGCAAAGTAGCTAGTAAAATATGTATAAACACAAAATATGTGTTTTTGATTACAGCAAATAAAATGACTGACAGACATTCAGAGAAATAAAGGAGGCTTTTTTTCACATACATTTGTTCATGATGTGTGTGAATTTGCTTAACGTGTCGTGAAAGACGAATTTCAAATGACGCATGTAGAATAACAATTCGTGCTTAAGACATCTTGTAGACTTATTTATTAATAAATTGTGTACTTACTAATCATTATAATGATTGAATATACATTTTGGATCTTAATTTATTGAATTCAACAATAACGTGAAATCAGTTATTGATCTAATAGATATCTTTTGAAGAATTAAATTATTAAAACCTAAAAATCAAACTTAATTAACACCTAAATCACAAAATTAGATATGATAGAAATATTTAGTATTAATTCATTTTTAATGCCATCATATAATAAGATGCTTTTTAATCTGTAACTATTAAAACCGTTTCTTATTTATAAATAAAATAAAATCAGTAAGTGCAATTCCATGCTCAGATGCCAAAAGAGTTTCTGCAAACATGTTAATTTTTTTAGACATTATTAAACTAGATGTTATTTATACAGTTTTACAAAGCATATTGAAATATTTTATTTATAATCATCAATCATCAACAATGAAAATACTGTAAGTATTTTACAAATAAATGTATACAAACGTCCAAAGTATAATAGGAGAAGTCAATAAATGACAAGTTTATTTCTTTGATTTCATATTATCGGAATTCTTGAATAGAGGCTATGTGCCATTGACTTCTGACAGTAACATTCCATTTCAAAAGACCTTTAGAAAGTATCAATATACAAAGTCTGTTTACAATTGTATATTGCCTTATGAATGACTTAATATCATTAATACATAAGTTATAACTGTAGTATATTTTCTTACTGTATATAAGGGGACATAAAGGTTGCAACTTAAAATTCTAAGACCAAAATTAACCATTGTTTTTGCTAAGTTCCTTATGAAGAGGGTTATTCTCCTCTTTGCAGGGCACTATTTAGGGCTATACCATCGCAGTGACTATATTTACCGCAAAGAAATAGTGTATGAACACTGATGCCTCCGGTTTGAGGGGCACTGTAGCCAACGTATTTAATTGGTAAACGAGACGTTTCTTCTTTCATTGTGGTGGGCGGACTTGTGGGATTTTGCGCTGCAATCTTTATAGACAGGGCGTATAGCTTACCATCAGGTGAACATACGACTTCGACTTCGTCTTGTTGTTCCCATATTTTTGGCTAGGGAAATAATGGTGACAGTTTTATTGTTCATCGTCGTTCATCACGTATTATCATGGTTGAATATTTTCAAAAGGGGAAGTCAATCACTGATTTATTGGATCCTATAAAGTAATTCAGAATCAAAAATGTAAGAAGGATTAAAACGACCATAACTTTCCGTCTGTGTTGATAAAAATGATTTTGAAAAGACAAAAAAAGGCCTATAATTGATGGCCATCCGATACTAAACGCTAGAAGCTATACCAACCGATAATCTTCTATTTTTAGAAATTTTTCGAGTTATAGAATTCTACGCAAAAAAAATACATCTCACTTTAGTCTTTCTTTACCTCTAAACGGGTAACCTGCTTTAGACAGATGAATTAGAGTTCAGTATATTTTAAGGATCATATTTCTTTTATGTCTCTTGATTCTCTACTTTGACTTGTGATATTTTTAAAATGTTGCTTGGGAAGATTGTAACCAACAAGTTTTAGTTTTGTAAACAACACTGACTGTACTCCTCAGATCATAGTAATAATATGTGAACTGATAAAATTTTAAAAATATTCTTACTTTATGAAATGTTTCTGTTAGTGTCAAAGAACCACCGACTACGTTGGCAAAAAACCATAAACGGCTTGGGTGATCGCTTGAAATAACAGAAGAAATAATTATAAACTTTAAATATATTTCATACCAATCGAAAATTTTATCGGTAAAGATATTTATTAACTTTAATGCACAACAAATATTTATACTGCAAATTTTGTAGCAAATAGTTAAAATACCATTTAACAATCTTAATTGATTTTCTATACGTAAATGTTTCTAGTACAAGAGCAATTCGGCTCGTCCAACATTTTATAGCTACAATATTGCAATGTTTTGCTGTAAAACGTAGTTCCCACCATCTGGAACGGTAATTACATCCTCCGATGTGACATTGACTCAACTGAAGGACGCAGGGCGAAGCCCGATAATGGCTTCGATGCAATGTTGCCCTTGCCATTATTGTTGTTTTGAACGCTAGAAAACTGTTAGTACTCAATAAATTTTCTCTGGGTTTTAGCTATTGTCATTTATCTTAATGTTCTTACATGTATAATATTTAAAAAATATTTGACTGTAATCTAATTATATTTATTATTAGCTGTTATGCGCGACGTCGTCCACGTGGTAATATAAAAAATATTCTCGTAGTTTTGTTTTTGTAAGGTAAATGTATAAGTAACTAACTGTCGCGTGGGACTTTGTCTGCGTGGTAATTTATAAAAATAATTACATAATTTTTTTCTATAAAAGTAGCCTAAGTTACTTTAAGTTATATAAGCTATATTCCAGTGAGACCCGTCAAAATAGAAATAGTCATTACAGCGATTAGCAAAACACTGAACAAGCGCAAAATTATATAATGTTTGAGGTCGGGCATATTTTGGGTGACATTTTAAAAGAAATAGTTGCTTAGTAGTGGGAGAAGCTAAGAAGAAAAAAGTCAACCTGCGATGAATAGTCAGACGTAGAGGAGGCTACTCCAAATAAGCTGGTTAAGCCAGCTTTGGATGCGTCTAAGATGTTGCGGTGGACGGGTATAAAAGCAGCAGGCGCGCTGCCATCTCTGCAGCCAAAAAAGAGTAACAGGGGAGGAGAAGTGTTGACATTCCGTAGGCCGCTTTTCGTATCCTTCGCGACATGACATGGCCGCACAGTTGATATGATGTGAAGAGCCCGTCGGAGGAGAGAACATTCGGCATAGTGCCCTCGATCTCTCCTCCTTTTGCGGGCCAAAAGCTGCTAGCGGCAGAGCCCAACATCGAGACCACCGCTAGGGAGTTGTGAGTCTTGTCCCTATGTGGGCTTAAATCTCGTGGCTCCCATAGTCCCTGATTAAGACATTTGGGAAAAGTCTCTTACCTATGTATAGGTGACGAGACGGTTCTAGCGACGCGCCTAGAGGTATATACGGCCGTAGGGTCAAAATATGGCTGCTTAGGTGGCCAACGCTGGTAGGGCCACACAAGATTGCAAAAGAATGGGTCTCTTTACACAAAGCTGTCACTGTATTTTAAACCAAAAATTAGTTTGTCGACATTACCACAAAATGAAACAGTGGCGGCACATACTACACATCTTTATTATCCTACACAGAAAATTAAGTGATTTAGCTGAATTACGAATATATTCAAGAATTGGTCTGCTAATTTATTAATAATTATTTTATATTAAATATGTATGATGGAATGACTAGTTCAATTGTTTGTGTTTGATGTCAGCTATAAATTGCTCGTTTAGATGTCCGACATAACTGAGGTTACAGTGTTAATCAAAAACTTTTATATTAAGTGGAGATCTATTGCCTTTGACAGGTGGTAAAAGTTTACTGATCTACTTTAGCGGCTTGTAAAAAGTATTGATTTAAGCCCGCGAAGTAATCTCATAAGTTACATCTTTTTCATAGGAGAGAACTGCAGGTACTCGCTCCACTGCGGCTGCCTTTACTTATTTCCTGTGTCGTTGCTATAGGGTTGAAATTTTCCCCTGAATAGGTTTTCGCTTTTTCGTAGCGGTGAGGCTCAGTACTTGTGGCCTATTTAGCCGTGGGGAAGCAAAGAGGAACCTGTCCTGTGAAGGAGGCTGCTTCAAAGGGGCTGAACAAGACTGCTTTAGATGCATGGACAGGAACGAAGGCGGCAGGGATGCTGCCATCTCTTTCTGGTTTTAGTCAATGCAAGTTCGACCTGACCCGTCTTTGACCCCGCAAAGATGGGTATGTGTAGGCATTTCTCGGCGGTAAATAAAAAGGGGCTGCCAGCTTATTATTCGAAGATTTGTCACGAAACTGAGAATAATAAACGTCCGAACAGATTCTTTCATACCATTTTTTTATATATGACAATGTGTGGTTATATCTATTCCATTCCGTGTTTGTTGACATAAAAATTATATAATTATAACGTTATATAAGGTATAATTTGGGTTTTGAACGTATTATGCAAAACATAATTATGAAAGAGAAAGCGCCCTGTACTGCGACATACCCGAATGCATTTAGAAATTAGCGTAAAAAATTTAAGCGTTTGGACCGACAACTTACTGGCCTGAAATTTGTTTAGTTGAAATACGCAACAAATGCATCATTTTTTCTAGCTCTACATTAGTGAGGAGTATTTTATACGTGTTTTAAATATTTATCATCTCTTGCTAAGTATGGAGTACTTAAGTAGTATATCATAGCAATAAACATGTTCTTCTGTTATCCAATATTCTTGTTCTGTAGTTAATTCTTGGGCAAAACAATAAATTTGGTGAACGCTGACGTTAAACTGCTTAAACCCGACTCTTTACTAGGCAATAACAAGGCTAAACGTTGGTTTCGCATAACAGTACTTCCCAAAATATACTTTCAGTATTTTAAAATGTTATTTTGGAAGAAATAAAGTAAAATTTTCAATACTATTATATTTGCTTTAGTTCTGTTAAACTCTTGGCATTGTTATTCTATTTTTATATAATCCTATTGTGTATTTTCGTCGACGTTGATACATGCATCAAAAGATAAGGAGACAAATAGTTTCACATTCACTAGTAATTTTACCATAAATTATGTAAGAAAAATCAGAACATAGAAGTTATTTCCGCGCAGGAAACCGCCGTAAGCCTACAAATTTCACGGTCCGTCAATACGTTTATTTACACTTTGAATATTTTAATAAATTGAATGTGTGAGGAATATATTATTTAACTTTAACTATTCTATACCTGCAATAGTCTTTAGATTTAAGAAATATAAATTAATTGAATAATTGAATCAATTTAACTTATTTTTATCTTCGATCGAAGTGCCCGATGTTTTTCGTTGTCCAAAAATAAGAGTTTTAGCAAAAGTTTTGCTTTTACTATTTTATTATATGTTTTATTAAAAGTACAAATTTTGGAACCCTTACATTTTTAATTTAACAAAGTCCCCAAAGTAAGTGCTTTGAACTCAATTTGGAGTGTAGTCTTTTTATACATGTTTTCGTCGCGACGCTCGTAAGTAGAGCTCAGATAGAGCAATTTTGTGTTATTTATTATTCGATTATTAAATGGCATTAAAAATCTTTTTTTTTAATGGATTCGGAACTCTTTGGAATAAGTAGTGATGTGGAGGATGTCTTTGAATGAGTTTTCATACTACTATTGAGTGTAGGGTATACATTCAACGTCTAAGTGACGCCACCTATGTTGAAGTAATGATAAAATTAATATCTGTAAAACATATCGCAAAATTGTAACTTGGTTTGTACAAAAATCATCTCTGCAATGAAATAATTATGTAATCAGTAAATCACAGTAGTACTCCATAATTAATTAATTAAGGACTGTGTAGTTCAATCTGCTATTTAAAAAGCAGATGACATTACAGAGAATACTAAATCTGAATAATACAAAATGATTTCAATAATAACTGCTTTTAATACATAGGATACTTATAGAAAGCGTACTTTGAAAGGAAAATTCAAGCATGTAAAAACGTTTAATAATATGTATAGTTTTGCAATTTCTTTTGTAGTAAAAAAGCTAATTTAAAATTGGTAAACATTGGACATATTTACTATTATGTGTATATATTGTCTTTACTATTTGTGATTGTCTGAATAAATGACCCACCAACACGGTTACGGTCTAAAACCAAATGGAGAAGACGTGCATTAGGGGAGGCCTATGTCCGGCAGTGGAATAACACAGGCTGTGTGTTGGTGATGTTATTTATACCAACATTTTATTACTTTTAAAGTCTAAATATACATCAGATAGATATTTATAAACAACCTAATTTATTTGTTTTTACTGTGCTCAGAACACAAAATATTGTCGAATTTATCATAAAGAAAGCCCTTTTCATATCAAATTAAATTGACCGTTCGTTGCAAAATAAGAGTAAAATATAAATTCATAATGGCATAATAAGGGGCCATTAAAGTTATTTTCACTAACCATTTAAGTTGTTTAGGAAATACGCTTTAATGACCTTGGTACGATTTATAACGTAACAATGACTTATAAAAATTAATGAAAAAATATAAAATAGCGTCAGAATAGGATGTAAAGCACAGTCGATTTAGTATAAAGTTAAAAAAAATATTTATATTAAAAATAAATTATTGTGATAAGACAGGTTGGCGTGCCGTTATTTTATGATTAACGAAATTACTACTAAATATAACAAAACTAAATATGATCGTTGATTTGGTTTGAAACACAAAGCGAGGTATTTATTAGAAAAAAAACAGTTTTTGTGATTTTTTTCCGCTTTTAATTATTTAAAATTGTGCCAGATGCCTCAAACGTTTGAAGGTCTTCAAAACATTTTTAATCCTAATTAACATGATGGATTAAGTTTATATAAAATGCTAGAGCTTATATCCTCGTTCATGTCAAAACGGCCCGGGCCTTAAATTATAAGCCCCAATTGTAATCAAAACGTCAGTAACGCAACCGTTTTATTAAATTGTCTAAAGATTAACGCTTTATTTTTTTATTGCATCTGAGTGATATCAATTTTGAGTAATACTTTACATCACGGGCTCACTTATTTGCTTACTTTATTAGACACCTTCACCGCTCTCACCAAAATTAAGAAATTGCTGGGAAAGTCTTAATTTTTAAGAAAAATTAAAAATATTTTATAATTTGTATGGAAAGCACTACCACTATAAACTTGATTGAATCACTTTTATTTGAATTATTTTTAAAATAATGTAATTATTTTATTTCACGTTGTTTTTCTTTACGGCTACATTTAAAGTAAACAGCAACATCCATAGAAAATACATTTTCTAATGGATTATTACAAAGTTCACGTTCTCCTCATGATAATACTGCAGCTTATTGTCAGTTCTTGTACTTGGTCCAGGCAAAGTTGTGCCGTAAGCTGCCACTATCGTTCTGTTAAGTCTTATCTCCTAGTAGTAGCTTAAAACTGCTGTGTACAGCCTTAGAACGGGTTAACAGTGCAAACTTTGGTTGAATATCGTAGTTAATGGAGACAAACCTTAGGTTAACTAAACATTTACTGTACACCACCACGCATCAATTATACGCGTATGTAATATTGCCTATATATTATTAAGATTTATAAAATTCCCCTGTCACAAAGTTCGTTCCCCCACTCCTCTGAAACGGCTTGACTGATTATTATGAACATTTTTATGCAAATTTAATAAGTTCTAAAATCGCCTACTATCTATTTTCCAACTCCCTAAGTGATAAGGAGTTCTAACCCAATTTTTTGTAAAATTTTGTCATTATTGGATTTGGAAAATACAAATAACGCTACATTTTCACTTTTCTACGACCAACCACTGTTTTTTAATAATTACTATAATAAATACTATAAATTATAAATTTAAAAGTAACTTTATAACAATTTAAACAAAAACAAGTGACAATTTTTAAAACAAAATAAAAAAGTCATGTATTAAAATTTTCTGAGTAGACATAATATCGTTTATGATACATAATATAGTTATGAATTTAAAGATATCAAAGGAAATCAAATGAAATATTAGTGAGATCCTGAACATTGGATTTCTTTTTCGCATTAGTCCTTTTTTCATCAACATTATTTGTAGAGGCTTTTCAAACATACTTTCCGAACGTTTTCCTGTAATTGGACTACGCACTCAACGATAATTCTGCAACGTTTTGTAAGAGGTAAATATAATTGTTGGTGTTTTATGCCCTTTGTGTATAAAAGCGAGTGTGTACCTATATATTGCATGTTGCATGAAATAATAAATTAATTGTCATGATATGATTATTATGTATATTAAAGATCTAACGTGAATGTTATTCATTTCAAAAGAAATGGATAAAAACGATTTAAAATAACATACCGACGTTGTCAAATTAAAACCTGCTATGTATCATTTTTTGTCATTTTGAGATTTTAACCATAGCGTATAGTCCATTGCCTTATTTATCATATGAAAGAACATCTAATAAACAAGTAACAGCTACAATTTTGTCAAATAAACCTGTTACGTGCCATGTTGCACACATAGCACAATTTATTTGACCACGAGCAATGACAGAACCTTGTGTACCGGTACTCTAAAACCTGCTAAGTGTATAGCATAAACACTACTTAGTTTATCACACGCTCTTATCATATATATATAGCTTATTTATACAAAATTCAATAACAACAAAGCGTTGATGTGGCTAGCTCTTGGTTTTAACACTTTAGCGTTACGATATACTCGTAATATGTACGTGGAAGCGAACAAACCGTTGTTATTTTTTATTTCCTTTATCCTCATATAATATTACTGCCTCTATAATTTTAAGTGTATCCCAACGCAGTCAGTTTGATCTAAAGTATCCACTATGATCTTTTGCGAACTTTGCAATGAAAAAAAGCAAAAAATATCAATTTAGTTCTGAATTTAGAAAAGCAACCTTTACCACGTAAAATAAGAAAGAATTATGTCTACCTTGCAAAGCACACGGGCACATAGTTCTCATAAATTACGATAGAGTCAATCACCCGTGTAAACACCTTTGTGTCAGCACATCAAGAAATTTGTCACCAGAGGAAAATTATTCTTTACCCACTCCTACAGCAACCGAAGGTAGATGTTACATCATTTGTAGCAGTAGTAGTGATTCATCAAATAAATCTTCAGTACGGTACTCAAGGGACATCGAGGTCTCAAGTACCTCTCAAAACCCACAACCAGAAAAAAACCACAGCGCCCCCGTTTATTACGGAAGCCATAATAGAGCATTAAGATATAAATTGGCGCTCTACACCAAAAGAATCAATCTATAAGAATCGTTGTAAGCATACTGTAATTAAACATAAACTAAACATAGTTTTATGTGTGGATTATTATGACGAGAAGAACGGTGTATGTATCATTACAATTTTTTAAATATAAAAACATAGAGTGAATAAAGTCTTAGCAACGGTAAGGAATTTACTTAAGAAAACAAAACGTGATAATCATACCTCTGAAAACAAGTTGGTTTTGATATTTTTGTGCCCAAGTCTGATTGTGAAAATATTAAATTAAAAGTATTCCGGTATTTTTTTAAACAAGCAGTATTGGTACACGACAATGTAACTGACTGCACCTAGACACAATATCGTGCCCACCAAGAATACAACTTTGCGAGGTACGGTATCTCAATGGTTTGCTTTAGTTTTAAAGTGTAACGGTATTATTATCGTGCAATGTCAGTGTGTATGAAATTTATGAACCGAAAAAGGATGGAAGAGGTCTATAAAACTCATGTCCGAAGAGAATACTTATGAAGCTAAAAATATGGCAACAGAAAACTTGAAGACTAACCCTTATATGCAGAGGAGCAGACGGAGAAGTTACATCGAACGAATTTAGAAGCTGTGTAATTTAATATCTTAAAAATATAAGCAGAGCTTATAAATACCTCACCATGATTAGTGAATTACCAGAAAAGATATAAAGCAATTGCGTTGGCTAAAATTGCAATTTTTTTTCAAGTAGATGTGAGAGAATCTACTGCTATCTAATCTATGAGGTTAATAGTGTTCTCTTCACGACCGACCGTAGTATAAAACAACTTATTTATGCACCTCAGCATTACATAACAGCGTTATGGTATTAGAATGTTTGCTACGATTTTAACAAGGATAAAAGGACAGGTCATTCCACAGTAATTTATATAGCAGCACTTAAAGATACGACATATTCAGATGGCGTATACTATTAGTAAACGTAATATAACTGTGTCTTTCGTGTACAATAATTTTCAAAGTAAACCTTCTAGTAAATTTTTTCAGGAAAACTTTTTTTGTTAATATCTCGAAATTATACTTTGGCTACATAGCAGATTTTGGTTTGACAACGACGATACATAAAAATTTGACCTCACAGGATCATATCTTTACTTAAATTATTATTAATATAAATAATTTCGTTACGTTTTTAACTCTAAGGATGTTAACATAACGGAGCTTATGTTTTTTTATATAAATGACACTTTGTTGCTCCTTTCTAAAGAACCGATTTTGTTGGGAGAATGGGACAACATGACGGGTACTACCTTTTATTTTTTAAGATTTACTTTTGACACAAGTGAAATTTAAACAAAAAATTATGACCGAATACAAACAGTATATAAACATTTTGGGCAGTAGTAATACGGTGACAACGTGCCCTGTACAAGACACTACCCTCCATGTAACATCTTTGTAGTCATCTTCATTTAGTCAAAATGTCATGTATGACTCGTTTTATGCGCATAGATGCAGATTTTTTCAATTATTTAACTTTTATATAAACATAGACTATATAACCTTAAAGGAGCTTTGAATGTGCCTCGGAGGAGACGGCCCAACTTGCGCTGGAGGAGTGTAACGCCTAAGAGAGCTGATTAGTGTGGTGGGCACGACCTTTCGCTTCCTGCTGTAGTGCGCAGGATGTAAGAGAGCGAAAGGTCTCAACTCTTTGGTTTTAAAACCTATTCTATTATTGTCAATTTAAAATAAATAATATGTTTTAAAAATGACACCTTACTTTGCTAATCTCTTAATACTATACGAAGTGCTACGGTACGGTTCAATTACTATTACATACTCTATCGTTTCGGGCATAAACTGGAAATTAAGTTGCTAGTTTTTAAGACAGCACGAATCACGTATGCAATAATAGTGCGTGATATTGTTCATATTGTTTCAATGTAAATAAAAAAACATACCAACCCAAAATATATTGTCCATTTAACAGAGATCAATATGACTCTGTTCAGCATGTAATTTGAGTGGATATATTACAGATTTAAAATGCATGGACGTAGCGCGGCAGCGGTACCCGGTATAAGCATTGCACACGTGCAAAGCCCGGGCGGATTGCTGGTTTAAAATAAATTTAAACTAATTAACTTTTTTTTTCCTTTATGAAATATTAATAGATAAAATGTAAAAATATGAGGTAAATTAATGATAAAACTTACATATTTATTATGGTTTTGTCATTAGTTATGTGTGAATTTAATCAATGGTCAGTTATAGTAATTACTGATATAAGTATTGACACTGTGATGAAGCGACTTTCACTTATTTATTTATTTTATTTCAATTTGACAATAGATAAAAATAAAATTTCATTTAGCATTTGAAATATAACTTTAGACAAAAGTTAATAACAGATGGCCCGGAGATTTTGCTACGATCTGTGCAATAACTTCAAGTAAAACTGCACTTTATTTCTCCAACTTCTGTTACGAGAATATATCGTGTTCAAATATTTGAAAA
Organism: Lamproptera curius; assembly: GCA_029286875.1. Lineage (NCBI taxonomy): Eukaryota > Metazoa > Arthropoda > Insecta > Lepidoptera > Papilionidae > Lamproptera > Lamproptera curius. Next base: position 159,326 of record JAGSMT010000271.1, on the reverse strand, counting down.
CGGGAAGAAATGCATGAAATGTTGAGTGAGTAAGGTTTTACGATCAGTTCCTAACTCGCCTCTCTTTATAAAAGACTTCTCAAAAGGAAAGTGTACGATTACCGCCCAGTTTATGTATTTTACAAAATATACAAGTGAAATTGTAACAGAAAAATACGACCGACTTCTCATCATCATCATCATCATCAGCCTGTAATAGACCACTGCTCGACATAGGGCTCCCCTAATACTCCCCTTTGCATTAGGGGGTTTTGGACCGTACTCCACTCCACTGGTCCAATGCGGGTTGGTGGGTGAACCGACTTTTTACTTGCTCATTCGACGCATCTTACTTTTCATACAATTGGGTGAACGGCCCAAATTGCCCTTACCAACTATGAAACAACAATGAAAATTTGTTGAGTCCCCGCAGGATTCGAAGACACGACCTCCGGTTTTTAAAGTACACGCCCATACTAGGCTACGGAGGCAGTTGCGACCGATCGACTTCTACCAGCGCATAACTATATTGACTAATATAAGCAGGTAACAACTTTCTCTCCGTACAAAATTGCGTAGCGTTTTCTGCCACCGCATTTTAAATCTCGGATAAGTTGTTAAGGCATTAATTTCATCAAATTGTCGTCTATGACATGTTTAATGTATGGATGTTTAAGGCAATTACTATTATGTGAAGCGAAAGTGTATTATCGTAAATAAGCTTTCAATGTGCCCGATTACAATTTTTTTAAATGTTTTTATTTAAATGATTAATGTGCGTTATTTTTAAAACATAGTTATATGTTATCGCGGACTTTATTGTTGACTAATTTTACAGTAAAAAACGATTTATAAATCGACTGAGGTTATGGCTCAGTGAGCCTGAAATCGTTACAATTGTTTTTACTCAGAGTTCAATAAATAGCGTATTTACTACGCAAATAAAAGACGGCATACGCATAACTTACCAACGCTTACCACGAATATTTAGCTTGCTTTCTATTAATAAATAAATCACACATATTTTGAAAACTAATTATATTTTTAATTAAATACGTTTATTATTTTTTATTACAAATCAATTGATATAATAAAGAACCATAAATATATTTATTATCTTAGTACAAACTTTTTAGTATCGATGGAACGACACGATGAGACGTTGAGATTTTAATTAAGTTTAATATTTTCTGTGAGCCTTGTTGACTTGATATGCATTTAATAATCTGACATTTTATAGGCGTGCTTTAATCAAGTTGCTTTCGCTTTTATTATAAAAGTATAAGAATTTTTAAAAAATATGTCTTATTCAGGCTTTGAATTATTAAACTAATAATAAGTAGACTATATTTTAAACAAAGTAATCAGTATTTAAATGTTAACATATACGCAATTAGAATTTCAACAAAAATGGTTAAACTGTCAAAACTAAAACCAAATTTATTAACTTATAATAACATGTGAAACTATATATGTAGTTTCTGAAACGTCCGTAAAGAAAAAATTTTGATAAATAGTATAGTTACTATTATTTAGTTACTCTAGTGTCGTTATCATAACATGCCAAACTATTTGTGTGGTTTCTGAAATGTTCGTAAAAGACAGATATAACCGGCAGAATTGATAAGCTGAAGTGGCAATGGGCCGGCCACGTCATTCTTCCCCATCGGTTATCGGTTCTACGAACATAGCTTCTATAATCGAATGATTCTTAAATAGCAGCCTCGTACTGGCAATCGCAGTGTCGACCCCCTAAGAGATGGAGCGACGACCTTTGCATGTGCAGGAGGTCGGTGGATGCAAGTGGTACAGGATCGTGCCTCTTAGCGATTATGGGAGAGTTTTTTGCTGCAGTGTATAAAAATGAATAAATATTCTATAATAATACTAATACTACTTGTTATGAAGACAGTAAATTTAAAAAGGTTTACTTAATATTTAGGATCGAGTTTTTTTATTGGTACATTTATTAGAATATTGATTTGAATTTAACTTTATAGTGATGTAATAATGCTAAGATATAATATCAAAAATATTCAGAAGGCTCTCAATTTATACACTTAATAAAGTGCAAATACGAAAAGATTAACTTTTATGTCTTCATATGTAAATACCAAGGTTTTCAATGCCAGATACTAAACAACTATTTACTTCTTGCTCATATATTATTAATCATACATTAAAATACATAGTCATTAACTAAATGTTTCAATGTATGCTTTTAATATTGTATAATTTAAAGTTCACCTTAGTTTACATAAAATAATTTATATTAAATATATATATTTTTTTTTATTAATGTATTATATTTACATTTAACAAAATTTACTGCTTATTGGTCAAGATATTTATGCTTTATAGCACTCAATAAAAGTACCACTATTCCTTAAATCTTTATGTATCGCTGTAGAATCGACATACATCAAAATAGACAATATAAAATGACTGCGCGGGGAGTTGGGTATGCTTCATAAAGTCCCGTCGGCATATTCAGAGCAGAATAGAAAACCGACCTGATTGGAATACGATTGCAATTTGCTGCACAATATATTTGCTGATTGTAATTATTGAGAGCTCCCGGAGTGATTGAGAACAAGTTGTGTTTCTCTACGTGATTGATTATTTCTACCGAGTATCACTTAAGCTCAGATGTTTGAGTTCTATGCTTTATAAAAGAAAGTGTAAGGAAAATTGGGCACTTGTTTTATCACAATGGTTTTTTTAATGTTAAATTTATGTTTATTTCAGCGTCGTATGTGTAAAATTTTACAGGTGATCGGTCTACTGGAGATTGTGTAGGAAATTACTACCGCAATTCCAAATTTTGCCAAAAATCAATAGTATTTAAACATTACTGCCGCTCGGTTTCTAGGGCACCGTAGCCAATGTAGTAACCTGGTAAACGAGACGCAATATCTAGTATCTCAAGTCAACAAGCAGATTTGTGGCGTCTTAAGCTACGTTTCATATAGGTATAACGTATTATTTTCCATTAGGGTGAACGTGCTTGTCTGTCTGAAGGAATTGGAAGTGCATCATTGTTTGCGCGCACACTTGTGCACTATAATATCTTCAATGCAATTGGCTAATCTCTAAAATAAATTAAGCACCATAGTCAGATTTGACTAGTAGGACATTATAATTAGTGAAAAACAGATGAAATTGAAACCATAAATTATGACCGACGTTAAGTAACAATTTTGCGCAATATAAGCGAGTGACAACGTGCTCTGTGCTAGAAAATACCCCGTGAATTCTGCCACTGCATTTAAAATTTCTAACATATTTTAAGGTATTAATTTAATCAAAATATAGTCTATGACACTTGTATGTGCAAAGAATGGAGATTTTTTTCTTATGCTGTTTATGTAAATTAAAACTGTAATATCTTAAAATAGGTCTGAATATACCTGATTGTAATATTTTTAAATGTTTGTAATTAAATTCCTATTATGGATTATTCTTAAAAAACATGAATATATTTCCCGCGGACTTTATTTGGCCATTTCATATACAATTATGTGAACTTATTATACATCTATTTCTTAAGGTTAACCCGCGTTTTAATTTAATCATTTAAAGTGTGATTTTTGACCCATTTTCTAATTTCTTAAATTCATATCTTCTTAAAAATTTATCTCCTTATTTTGGGAAGTTGGCCAAAAGGGAAATTTTAATGCATTTTTTGTTTTTATTTAAAAAATATATTTTTAAATCAACGTTCAAGGCAAAGCCATGAATTTTTTTTTTCATTAAAGATTTAAAGAAGGATTATTTTGTTGATCTTTACCGATCAAACTGTTCATAATTCATCCTTTTTGTTATATTTTTTTAATTTGAATCAGTAATGAATAACTCCTTTGAAAATTGTTAAAAATATTAGTACAGAGGCCTGAGCACGTAATGAGTTAAGCCTGGGTATTTTCTCTCTCGAAAACAGTTGTGCTTTGAAAATATTTTTAAAAGATATCCGATATTAAGGTCTTATAATTTTGATGCTTGCAACAATTTTTGGGAAAAGTTATATTTTGTAGAGTATAAAAAAGGTTTTAATGTTTGTGAAAACTGATATATTAAAGGTTTTTTGAATTTGAAAATGTCTTTTTTTACTCTTGTTAGCGGCCGCCCATACCCGAGATTAATCAAAAAATGTAATAAATATCAAAAACGTTAAAATGGTATAAAAATTTACTAAAGTATTGGATTACCAAAAACCATATTTTATTCCTTACATTTAAAAAAAATTGGATGATGTTCTAAAGGTCAAGCCGGAACAATTAACAGACAAAATTTTTAATATGTATCAATTAAATATCAATTCAAATAAAAAAGGTTATTTTTTACAAAAAATTAAAATTTATTATATTGTGATGAACATTGAAGCCGAAAAGGAAGGTAGTTTAAAAATAAGAAATTTTTTTTCAAATGTTAAAATGTATTGAATTTTTTAAAAACAAAGTTATAGGTTAAATACACTTTGTGTTTTTAAAAATCTAAAGTTTTTTAAAAAAAAAAACTAAAAAAACTTTGTATTTCCTAAATATTTTATTTTAAAGGCCTTTATAAAGGTTTCATGTTCTACAAAAACCTGTGACTGTGATTTTAGTATCGATTTCTATACCTCTTTTTACTTTTTTTATTGTTCAAGCCCTTTTATTTACCTCGTTGCATTGCTCCTAAATTTTATATTAAATAATTCTTTTAAACCTATTTTTTTGAATATTTTACCTCTTTTTAAGACTCTTTTAAACACTCTTTAGTTTTAAAATCGGTTAAAGCTTTTATTCGATGTTGAGTAATCAGTATTTTTTGTAATATGTTTCTTAACGTTTATTTTAAAAAATAAATGGTTTTCAAGGATAAAAATAAAAAATGCGAATGTTTCTTTTCGGGATTTTTTCCAGAGATGTTCCCCAAACCGGTTGTGGTCGCAATTTATAAACAGTGTAATACTTTTTATTGAATAAAAATATTTGAATTGATAAATCTGGTTGTTAAAATTAATTTTATTTAACTTGTCCCCTGAACTTTGAAACTAAATTTCTTTGGTGGAACAACCATTTCCGTTATCAAGGGTCAAAATAGATAATTCGTTCTTTTGTTGATTTTGGAATCGGTCTGTTTTTAATAAAAGTTTTGATTTCTATTGATTTTTTTGAAAAGTTTTTATTCCTGATAAAATAAATTGGTTCATTTATTTGGAAGTATAATACCACATAAAAGCCTGTACTGTAAAATAGATTGACCAGGGTTTTTGCTACAAAGAATAAAGCCAACACTAAATAATTTTTAAAATCTGTTTATCGTGTCAATTTGTCATTTAATAAAATAATAGAACGTTTATTATTTTTTTTCGTTATATTTTGGATACCGGGAAAACTGTAATGTTTCAAAAGGCCTTTAAATCCCTCTAATTATTTTAAATGATTAAGTATTTAAAAATGTAAATTTATCAATATGAAATTGGTTAATTTTGTTAGTTGGTCTCCTCTAAAATTTGTTTAAAATAAGCATATTTGCTAAAAACCAAAATATTCTTATAATTTATTCATTTATTTAAAAAAGGGAATGTTCTTTAAAACGTGCATTTACATTAAAAAACTATTTCTTCATAAGTAAGGATAGCCCACAACTCAAAGACGGATTTAAAACAAAATGTAATATCCAACACAGAAACAAATTCCCCTTTTGTCTCCGTGTAAATGGCTGGACATTTTGATGTCAAAACCCCTAATTTTCTGTGAATAATTTATAATTTTATTCGTAATTATCTCCTTTTCGGAAAGAATTTCAAAACAAATGCATGTTCCGCCCTGAAACAGACTAAAAATTATTTCCATAGCGTGTGTTATATCAAATGTGAATAATTGAAAAAGAAAAAGAAAAGGTTTTAAACCAAACACACCTCAATTAAATATATTTGAAATAATGAACTATTACAGTTTTTAAAATTTTCACCCACTTGCAATTTCATAAAACTATAAAATGTATTAATTTACGACGGCTTAGAGACATGCCTCCCCGATTTGTGGTAAGGGGCGAAAGGCCCGGGTCGTGGGTTGAATCGATCCACCGTCGGACGGGCTTGTGAAGGTCGGACACCCACTAAACCCTTGGACCAGCGGTGGTTTGTCCAAAAACCCCTAAATAGAAAAAAGATGCTTAGGGAACCCTTGTTTGGGCAGTGACAACACAGACTGGGATGATGATGAGATTGGAAACAAATTAGTGGATTTACGGAAAAAAGTTTTAAATTTTTAATATACCCTTTTATATAATTTTTGTTTGTATAAACATTTTGTTATAAAAAATAAAACAAGTTGTAATGCAAAAAAGGTAAAAATTTTAATAAAAATTGTTAAAAGGACCATTGTTAAATAGGGGTTCTAATTCGGAACTATGTTTTTGACCGAATACCCAAAAGAAGGAAGGGAACTTGGGTATGTTTTTTTTATAATTTATGACCTTATCTCCTCCTAGGCAATTTTGTTAATTCAATTTTAAATGATTCATTTACCTCTATTAGTCTCATTTTAGTGTAGCCAATGATCTCAATTTTGTGCCAAAAGGAACGCTACCAAAACCGTAAAGATAATTTAAAATTTATGTTTAACTGTTTCTTAAACTGGTCTTTAAAGTCTGGAGCTTATAACTATTTTATGTTTAAAGCCATTTAAAGTTATATAGTTTAAGTTCACTATAAGACAATAATTTTAAAAAACTTTCGTTCTATTTGCATTAAAAGGCAAAAGTTTGCATTTTAATTAAACTAACAATAAAAGAAAAATTTAAAATGCATTGGGAAATTGCCGGGTAGTTTCTTCAGAGGGGTTGTAAAAAATGGTTAGTAAGTTGGGTTATAATTTTGATTAAATTTTACTTTTAAAATGTCAACCTGTTAATTTAATATAAATAATTTATAATATTTATCTTTTAAATATAATTTTACGCTGCTTTACGTTGTTACATTAAGAACCCTCTTTTTATTTTGTATGCAAATATAGGTCAAAACTGATATTTTTATTATTTAAAAATTTATTTAAAATTTGAAACAAAATAAATAGTTCGTTTTTTTATAACATTTTTAAGCTGCCTATATCTTACCAATTAACTTTCATAGTTTCAAATTATTTATCTATTTTTGTGATTAATTAAAAATAAAATTATAAAAAAACATTAAACACATATTGAAACCCAATGTTTATTTTATGGGAATTATAAAGTTTTTTTTTTCGTACTTACCATTTTTCACATTAAAATAGGGTTGGCTTTGATCCAATTTTAACTCCCAAATAAAATGCATTTTTAGGTAATAAATATATGTTAACAATAAGTGTTAATTTGAAATTTTCGCTTACTAAATTACGGTTTAAAAAGATGAGAAAGTCTTTGTTCTTAAAGCACGTCGTGCAGAATTTGTAAGAGGAGTTATATCCCTCTTCATGCTGATTTAAAGTGCTTTCAAACTTTATTGGGGAAAGGGCAAGGTACAAGCATCAATATCGGGCATCACCCACCGTTTCCCGACGCCATGTCATGATATTTGGTCCCTGGAGGCCCAAACACGGTTTGAATGTTCCCAAATAATCTTGGATGAACATGAAAAAGAATGTCATGTCTCCCAGATCGGTTGCCGTTGGTTTTCGTTGTGCTGTGCTGAAGTTCGACAAAAATTTTTCGGGACAAGTCTCCTTGAGGTGTTAACTAAAGGCGAGGTATCGATAAATCCAACTGGATGGCAGGGGAAAGTACGAAAATAATTTCTCCCCTCAATGCCTGAATAAGGTCTTTTGACCAATGTGAGTTAAGACCGATACGGACGCCTTTACTTCCGGTATAAAGCTCCAAGTCCCAGCAGCTATGAAGCGGGGAGCTTTTCTCTGGTGTTGGTTCAAACCGTCCAGAAGAACCATGGAACCGCAAATTAGCAAGCTGAAGGGCAAAGCCCCCATAGCTCAGAACCGATAACCGGTGAAAGTTCTCGAGAAACCTGGTTGGTCTTTAGTGTCGGACGCCCCCCCAGATGGGTACCCCTTCTTGAGGAGAGAGAGAGAGTTCATGAAATCTTTATTAAAAACGATAAAATTTTTACAAAAATATATTTTTTTATAATTTTAATAGCAAAAAAAATTTATTATTAACCGTGAGGTATAGGCATGTGGCTCCAGAAACCGGGGTCGGGTTCGAATCCTGGAACAACAAATTTTCTTGTTCCCTAGTTGGTTAGGCAAGGAAACACCCAATTGTCGAAAATAAGATATCCATGGTCGGATGGGCAAAGTGGTCCACCACCAACCGCATTGGACCAGGTGGGGGATACGGTCCAAAACCCTCTAATAGATAGGGTTTAAGGAGGCCTATGTCCACATGACATCACAGGCTGATGATGATAGCAAATTAAAAAAGTATAAAATATTAAGCGCGAGCTTCATGTCTATAATACTCAAACTTATCAATAACATTAAAGAAATGCTGTAAAATGACTATTAAATATAATGTAACGTCAAAAACAAAACGATTCGCTGTATTTCAAAATAAAAGACGCTTCCAATGGTTTCACTGTTTATTCATGTTCATTGCCTGTGGCAAGGCATGAAAGGGTATGCATTTAAATATTAAACTCTATGTTAAATTCCCTGTAGAACCATCGTCTGAAACAATACGCATATTGTCTCTATTTCATTCATTTTTATAATATAGTAATTGTCTATAGCTGAGTATGCACTGCGTCTAAGACCAATCTATAGCCTAAACACTGAATAAACACATGTTAAGAAAGATTTTAGAGTAGCACGGAACTTAAAACAAAATTGGTTTTGCAGTGTCGGCACGACCCCCCACCAATGAGTGCCGCAGCCTTCCCAGCAAAGTAGCCAAGAGAGATTGCAGATCTGGGACGAACTTATCAGGATTAGTAACACGGTTGACTTTGCATGTGATAACTGACCATGAACTTTTTTAGATGCACCGTAGATTAAGCAAATTTCACCGCCAGCTTAGATGTCTATCAATATAAACTTGAATTGAACTTAAGTTATTGGGAACAAATAATATACACCCACTATTTTTGAAATAACGGCCCGGGCCGAAAACCACGCAATCAATTTAGTCTGTATTTCAACGCAAGTCTCAAGCGACAAAATATCAGCAACGGAATTTTACTGCTTTTGCATTGAATGCGACGTCGAACCTGCTTTAAGTCAGGGATATTAATTCAAAACTCTTGTAGACCTCATCCATTACCAACTACAGCATCTGAAATGACAGAACCAGCGCTTCACACGGCGGTACTGTATTTTATTATAAAAGGTCACTGCACTGCGTAGCAATCGACACGCCGTCAAATCTAAAGCATTTAGAAGCCTCGATCTGTAGGTTAGTCATGACGGGTCACGCACCGATTACAATATCTACATAGTAAATAATGTAGAGACACCTCATGCATCGAACAATCCGGCTTCGAGACGCTATTCACCCTAGGAGGCGCCGTCATTTTGGCTGGCGATCTCCACCTCGCTTAGATTGTATATATGACCAAAAATCTTTTGAACTTTTATGTACAATATCTTCAATGTATTTCATGTAGTCATTATAACATAATTTTGCCAATCTATCACAGCGTTTCCCCACTAATTTGCATCGAGGGGATTTCTATATTTATTGTAGCGTTTTCTTGTATTATTCTTTTCGTTTAACATTTTTATTTAATTTTTGATTAAACCAAGGAGGATTTTTTTTATTTTTTTTACTTATTGGAACATATTTTTCAATAGCTGTATAAATAGTTTTGTATAGGATCCTCAGCATTCCATTTACATCACTTTGCCCTTTAAACAGTTCAATCCAATTACATTCCTTTAAGAAGTTACAAATTGACTCATAATCAGCCTTAAAAAAAATTTCACAGCATTTCTCGATGAGGAAAAAGCCCAATGTCTGGTCGACAGTCTCGAGGCTTAATGCTTGCCCAGCTCACAACCGGTGAGCGCCGCTCATCTCCGCAAGGTAGAGAGCGAGGTTGACTGGTTGACACACTTACCACCACGCGACGAAATTCCACCCGTAACGGAAAGCGAAGTCAAGTCGATTATCAAAAAGTCCTCCTCCTTGTCCTAATCTATAACGCAGCTCTTTTCAAAGGGTATTTTCCAAACACTTGGAAAGATGCTGAAATTATAGGTTTCCTCAAACCTGGTAAACCTCCTTATCAGCCAACCTCCTACCGTCCTATTAGCCTCCTCAAAGGCTTTAAGAAAATTTATGAAAGATTAGTTTTGACCCACTTACTAGACTTTATGCAGTCTAAAGGGCTTCACAATCCAGTCCAATTCGGCTTTCGGGCCCAACACTCATGCACAAATCAGGTGCACCGCATCACGGAGCACATTTAATCCCGCATGTTACGGAGCCAACACACAGGAGTGCTATTCCCTCGACGTGGCAAAGGCGTTTGACAAAGTATAGCACGACGGACTTATATAGAAGTTATATAAGCTCGGCGTGCCAGACCGTCCCGTACTAATCCTTTCTATGGAAGCAAACGTTCAGATACCGCGTTGAGGGATCGAAATCTGAACCACACCTGCTATTAGCCGCCTTGTTCGCAGACGATACCTGCATTTACACATCCAGTACCTGTCCATTTGTAATCCAAAGACGTCTCTAAACCATAGCCAAGAACTTCAGGGAATGGTTTCGGCTTTCGAGAATCGAAATAAGCCCATCTAAGATCGCGGCAGTCCTGTTTATCACAGAATGCCGACAATCCCCCCATGTTCAGAATCCTAGGCTACCCAATTGTATAGGTAGATAAAATCAAATACCTCGGGGTAACACTCGATAAAGCCCTAAGCTTCGGCCCGCACATCATGCAGGTCAAAAACAGAGCGACCAACGTCCTAGGTCGCCTGTTCCCTTTAATCAATCCCAAGAGCAAGCTATCTCTGCGCAACAAGGTGTTGCTCTACAAAACAGTAGTCCGTCCTATCATGACCTACGCCAGTCCGGTGTTTGCTCATGCTTCCCCTACCCACATCCACAAACTCCAAGCCCTGCAAAACAGGTTCATGCACAGGGCCACGGGCGTGCACTGGTGCGTGCGCAATCTTGACCTGCATATGGACCTGGAATTGCCCTCAATACACCAATATTTAAAACAACCATCAATCAGATACTTTAACTCGGCTTCGCAACACCCTAATGTACTGGTACGAAGCGCCACCGCTTACGTACCACGTAAAATAATCTATCTTAAGCATTGCAAACACTCCCAAAATAGGCCACCGCGCCATATATTAACCGATCCGGATGACGAAATAACGATCGTGCAAGCGCGTGTTAAATCGTTTAAACGTAACACATTTTGCCCTCGCTGTCGTGGGAAAACACACAATCTGTACGTTATATATCAGCACGTACCAGGCCGATTTTCACCCACCAGATAGAGCGGTTTTTAAACTAAATTAAACATGTCCTAAAGCAACTTATCGAGCCGAAGTTCGGTCCACCGGGGCGCATTTGATACATGTTGCTAACGGGTTAAAAAGGATCTAAAAAGCGACTGATCGAGTTGAGGTTAGGCACTTCTGGGCTCGATTAGATCGCTGACGGTTTAAAGAAGTGGCAGCCCGGGATGAGGTCTCCCCTCTGGGGAACCTCAGAGCTAAGCCAACAAATTAAGAGGTGAAGCCTGTGCACGCTTTAAGTTGCACAGCCCTTCGACTCCGCCGGGTTGCAGCGGTTAACTCCACCAACGTGAGTCACCCGTATGAAAGATAAAAGATGTGTTGTTTGGTGAAAAATATGTAATGTGGTAATTATATAATAGAAAAGCAGCTATTCTAATGCAATATCTAAAACAACACCATACCCCATAGTGTATTAGTTATTAGAAATAACGGGCCTTTTATATAAGATCTTTTGTTGTTCTAACTATTTAGTATTTCTTTGTATTAATTTAAGCCCGTATTGTAATTTAATACATTCGTAACACGTGAGTCCGTTTTATTATTCTTTCCATAAATGACTCCTTTGCTGGCATAATTTGACCGTAGTGACTTATTGGATTGATATTACTTATTGGACTATACTATTGCGTTGGTAAACTTATTCCTAATTATCATGTTACACTAATAAAATGCTAATATAAATAATAGATACAAAAACGATGATGACGAAACGATTTTCAACTTTTACCTTTATTTAACTGAAGCCCATTTGTATCAGACAAATTAATCAGTAAATAAGGATCGATCATCATTCATCAAGCAAGCACTACATGATGATCTCTTTTAAGTTTACGTAGCAATAATAGTAACCAAGTAAAGCAAATTATAAATTATACTTGAGAATGATAGGCTATTTTTACTACACGAAGATCCATTTCAAGAATGTAAGAATAACATGAGCAAAGTCGTAGACGGACTGCTTGTTAGCCATCAATCTCATAAAAGTACTTTTAATTTCTGACGCTGTAGTATAAAATTATGATAATCCGAAGGTCACTAAACTTTTTATAAATTTCGTCAGGAAAGAGGTATTTAATGGAAATTATGAAAAAAACATTGCATTATCCTAAAGTAAGACGGCTTACTGAACTTTTTCGTATTACTCAACTAAATAACAACAGTTTAAGGACCGGCCAAAATTCTTGTCTAGTCAGCATTTCTGGAGCTGTATGTTTTTAAAGAGGCAATACAATGATTTATAAATTTGGCATCAAAAAAGTTACCTTATTTATTCAAGCCTCTGCAATGGTTTTGAGCCCACATTCACTTTTTAAAATTTAATTATTAAAATATAAAAATACATAAAAATATCATCACCAAATACAAGCAGCGTATTATAAGTATTTTTAAACCTTCGTTGACATAAGCCTTGACTTTTGCGATATTTTTTATCTAAAGATGATTAATAAAAACTGTTATTTAGGTAAATCTTGAATTGATTAGAAGCTGACTCTATATATTAGAAAAAATATCAGGAGAAGGAACGAAACGGTTGTATTTAATAACATCTAATTATTTCTTTTATTTACGCGATTATTATACATTTCAAATTAACTAATTTACGGATTTTCCGCGTTTCATGTGGGTTGCTTTTCTAAAAACTGTATGCTCAAGCTATTGTTAGAGTTTCTAATGATTAAAAATATCTAAGAAGCTAAGGAGTTGTTTGCCTCTATATCCATTGTGAACTTTATTTTGGGATGCAAAGAATTAAGATGATCCAGAAATGCATTGATTTGGTTTGTTGGTAAAATGGTGAATGTTCATCTACATACAGCTTATAGAATCTTGACCGGGTGGGAGTTGTATTGAAGGCCGTCTCTTCACAGTTCTCCATGAAGGTATTAGCGATAATATGAGAAACTGGGCAGCCCATCGCTACGCCATCTATATGCATGTAGAATTGTTCGTTGCGCAACAAGTAGCCAGATGTAAGACAATATTCAAGCACAGATGCATATTCATTCGAAATTTTATTGTCCTCAAAGCTTGTTAGTTACAATTGAGATACAGTCATCAATAGGAAGCATGTAGATAAAGACTTAAACATCAAAACTGACCATAGTTTCATTGTTCGTAAAATGTAGATATTTAATCTCATTAACAAAATGGTAAGAATTTCATGTACGCCTCGGTGTTTCCTCGTAGTGTACAGAACTTCTACAAGATATTGTGTCAGTTTTTATGTTGGTGAATCTATCTGGTGACAATTGAGCGTAATGGAGCATTAGGTTTATGAATCTTAGGTAATCCGTAAAGCTTGGGAGGTGTGGCACATGGAGGTATCATTAGCTTTACGGCAGATTCAATTTGTCCCATAGTTCTTTACAAGATCGCTTTTGTTTTAAGCGTATTCTGTGTGGTGTCTGTTTTGACTTTTATAAGTCATCTCATCGGATAACAAATTTAGATTTTTTGAATTGTAATCTGTCTGTCCATTACAAACATAGCATTTCCTTTATCTGCACGGAGAATCGTCAAGTCTGTGTTAGTGCGTAAGATATTTAACGCTTTTTGCTCATCTTTAGAAAGATTTGGTTTTGGCAAGTACTCTGACGTAACATAGATGATACATCTTGACGTATGGCCTCGAATCTTCCTTTTGGATGTTGTTTTTGAATAAACAATTCTCAACGTTACAAATAATTTCCTCAGTACGGATTTTTCGCGGTGTTATTGCGAAATTTAAACCTTTAGATAATACCTCCACTGTATGCTCATCAAGAAATTGTGACGACATATTATGGACGGCACGTTGCCTAAGTAACAGTTTGTTGTTTGGCGTCTGATCTTTTGACAATTGATTTATTATATTATTTTCGTATTTTTATTATGTTTTAGTTTGCATTCATTATATTTGCATGCTTCGCTTATCTAGCATTTCTAAACATTTTTTGTAATAAATATCGGTTGCAATTGATTGTAAGACTCTGACAATTTTTCTATAGATTTGCCGATAGCAATAGATCGGATCGTGTCTGACGGATTACTCTTTTAAACAATATTATGCTTGCCTGGTTTAAGATCTTAAGCGCTCCCATATGTCCTTTTTGGGAGAAATTTTTGTCACACGATGGGATAAGTGGTAGTCCCGCATCTCTTTAAGAAGTTTAAAGATGTTACGAACCGTGCGCGTTTTCGTCATAAGACCCTTCCAGGCGGCGTATATTTTTGCGTATTCAGTCCGTACTGTTGCATATTATTTCTTTTATTTACCGATTATTATCATATCAAATCTACTAATTTACGGATTTTCCGTTACTTAAATATATTTATTCCCGATGTTTCATTTTAAATTATTTGATCCCAGGAAGGTGGGAAAGACCAACCATCCTCTCTGTTAAAATTTGGATGTTTTTTAATTTCGATTGCTTCCCGAATCATCCTTGTCGATGTTCATTAGCCAGTATTTTTGGTTCATCAAATCTAATATAACGATTGGGCTTGTCTAGAACATGGTCGCAAATTGCAGATTTCTTATAGGATCTAATAATTTCAAAAATTAAACGCAAAGATATAAAAACTACAAAACCAAAGGACAGCATAAGTACTTTTTGTCAAACCAATATTCAAAATTAAGAAAACGAAAGATATGTCAAGTTTGAAATAAAAACTCTGACGGTTATTCCAAAACATTGAAATACAGACATATACCAACTTAGTCTGCCCGTGATCATGGATGCTGGGAAGAATCCGAAACGTCGGGAATAAATATATTTAAATAAAGTGGAAAATCCGTAAATTTGTGGATTTGATACATTAATAAAATCTTTCAAAACTAAGTACTATACTTTATATTGAACATTTTGCCTTATCTATAAGAAATGTAAAATAAGAAATAGGCATTGCGTTGTTACTTTAATGATTAGTCTTGGAAGAATCTTACAAAATAGAATAATACAGAAAAAAATTCTGAAAACAAACGAGTTTACAGTTTATAAAGTAAGCACAATATGCGATTTTGTAAATTTAAACGAATTGCTTTTGCGCGTTCAATTTTATGGAAATTTCTGTGGACTGTGGGATTTTCCTCAAAATTGAGCAAATTCCACTTCTTTTATTTTGTAGTCATTTTATTTTATTCAATCAAATTCGATTGCATTTTAAGAGCAATCTATTGTTTATGTCAGCTATGTTTTTTTTTGCATCAATTAATAAATTGATTTATTAGGAATAGTGGACCCACTCGTAGTAAATGAATAAAAAAGTGGAATTTAAGATAAATTATAGGTTCTTCTTTCAACAATTTTGTAGCTCATTTTAATGAGGACATTACTTTCGCATCTTGTAGATTAAGCGATTGGGTTCTGAAATATAAGCGCTATGTTTTTTGTTTATGTCACGTCTTCATAGTTTCGCGTTAAAAAAAATATATTAATTATACGCTCCGATTTAAGTGCCTTTCTTTTAGGAAGTCGGTCAATAAAGGCAGTGATAAATATATCTATATTATGAGAGTATTACACTAATCATAATCACTGTAGTAAAAAAAAACATAACGAGACATTTTGAAAAGTTATCAAAGGCCAAATAATATTAATCCGATATAAATAAATTAATCTCAAGGTTATCCGTGTTGTAATTATAAATCATTCTCAGTTATTTTTTAAATGTCCTTCAAACTAGTTAACATTAAATAATTTGCAAAAATAGAACCACATGTAAGTCGTTATCTATTGAAAATAAGGTAACACATCAATGAGCGGAGCAACTGTCATCAGAAAATCATTGAAAAGAATGGTTAAATATTGCAATTGTATTTTTTATTGAGATCAGTGTTGATTATAATAATAATGTACTAAACAAATAACGATATAAAAATTGTTTTGAACGTTTTCGATATAAATGATAAATGTACATATTATTAATTGTCAAATTGTTAGAAATTGTTATATTAAGTATTTGTTTAGATTAAATAAAAAGCCTGAGAGCTTTAAGTCTGATACATAATATTATATCAGTATTTAGCCTAAAATGGGGGAAATATATCAAGCTTAATTTATGAAGGTAGTTTTGGGATGAGTTTATATAGGATCTGTGAGGGAAACACAGTGGAAAATATTAAAGTTTTTGATATTTAAGAAAATTAACTAAGTTTAAATTACAATATTAAATTTACCTCTTTTACCTCGCTAATAGGAAAATACTTAAGATACTAAGAGTTTGTATCGTATTTTATTGTATTTACTATTACCAGCAGATAAGTAAAAAATGAAAATATGAGGTTTCTAGACCATTTTGTAAACCACCAAAAGGTGTCATTAAGCAATCTAGCCATTTAAATATAAGCGTAATAAATGTTTTTATGCATGACATCACATTATCAACCTATAAATTTATCTGAGTTTCTCAACAATATATTTGATTTATTTTGATACATTTTGATGGGTTTTATTGCTAATTAAAATATTTATAATTAAAAACCGCTTTGAAAGAAAATTTTGAAAGCTTAAAGGTATACGTTAGTCAGGGTCAGACAGCGAAAGCGACTTTATTTATATAGACATTATATTCCTCAAGACTTTTCGAAGTGTACAAGAATAACTCTAAAAGTTTTAGGCTCGTGTAATTGCAAATATTTTCGAAAAGTTTCTCAAAGTTAACTAACTAAACTTGATTCAATAATATTAATAGTATTTTTTTTGTTTTATTATACATTACAGATAATACAATCGCCATTTTAACGACTAGGCGGTTAGTGTATTTTTTGGATTATTGTTTTTAGTTTACTTCTTTAAATTCAATGATAAATTTGTTGGCCACAACAAGATATTGGGTATGATTCTAAAGATTTTGTCACTGTGAAATAAAAATGTTAAAGTATATTTTTATCCGACACTAATCATTATTTATGTAACGGACTCAAAAATGAATTTAATGATTAACTCTTTTTGTAAGTTGAAATGGCGGTGGGCCGGTCACACTGATGACCGCTGGAGTCGGTAAATTTTAGAGTGGACACGGAGAAATTTGATTCTATGAATAAAATATAAATAAATAAGTTTTTTTCCATGCTTAAAGGTGATATATATCATTCCACTGTCCTTGTTATTCCCTTGTTTAGGCTCAACTATTTACACACATCATCATTAGAATTCGTATATTCACATGTTGATAGTTTTTTTAGTGATCAAGTTTATTTTTAGAAAATAAACTGAGAAAATCTAAGGCACATTACATTAATTTATGCTAAATATATAAATTTTTCTTTCTTACAATATAAAAACACATAAATATTTTAATATTGGAAGTAAATAACCTCTGACATGGCTTAAATAGTCGATTTTGAAGTCAGTTATAGTTTGTATGAATTTTGAATTATTCAATAACTGCCCTTATGTTGTAAATTTTTTTCAAATATGCTAGGTATAATTGATAAAAAATAGCTCAAAACAATTTCAAAAGATTTTCCAAAAATAAAATAGCTCAAAAGATCTTAAGTCTTAAGGTTCGAAGTTGAAACAATTCATAATTATATTTATTTTATAACTCCATTAAAGTTTAAACAGTAACTACCTGATAAATAAACATTAAATTAATGATTATAATTTTTAATCCCAAAGAAATTGAATCTTAAGATTGTTATTCAATAATCTTAAAAGTACTTTTTATGGGTTTTATTGCGTTAATTGTACATTTTAAATTCCCACGTTTCAAACACTTTCCTACTAAAACTAGCAGCCGGTTGCCAGCGCTGAAGCGGGATTACCAGATCTTTATTATAATTAAATCATTTTAATGTGTACTCCGATCTTTGCAAAATGAATTATCAGTACAGACCATAATGGTATTATGCTGAGGTTCTAATTTATTAATTATGGGGTATTAAAACCCAACCATCTTCTCTATTGAAATTAGGACGTTTTCTAATCTTAATATCCTCATGGATTGGTAGAAATTGGTGTTCTTAGAAAAGGAATTTGTGGTCGATAAAATCTGACATAATGGTTTGGGTGCATTAAAGTATGGTCACACACTGCCGACTTGTTGGGTTATATTTATTGTCAGCTATATGTTCCTTCACGCGGGTTCTAATTGCTCGCTTTGTACACTCCTGGATCTTGTAGAGGAATATTGCATTTGACAGGTGGTATGAATTGACCAATCTTCTTCAATGGCTTGAAATAAGTTTTGATTAAAGCCTGCCTCATAATGCAGACAATCTTGTCAGTTACACCTCTCACAAAGGGTAGAACCACAGGTACTCGATTCACTGTGAATGCTTTCACTCAGTCACTGCAACGCTGCCTTGAGACAGCAAGTTTGCTTGATAAACTGAAGATCATGGGTGCGAATTTCGCGTGGAAACAACTTGTGTAATCGTTGTTATCTGATTGGTTAGTCACACACAAGAGACAATGCGGGCCAATTACCCAATTTATTATTTTAAATGATTACTTATTATTAAAAAATATGAATTTTTGGTGTATGTCTTCTTTATTTGTAAATGTGTGCAGAAAATAAGATCTTTGCCACAACTGATCCTTTTTAAAATAATGTATATACGCATTTTTGTCCTTTGTCATTTATATTTTTTGTTTTGCTACATCGCCTAAAAATTGAGCCCAACCAATTTATATGAACTTTACTATTTAGTATGTGTGTTAGAATGTTCAATAGCGAAAAGATTGCAATTTAAGTTCGTTTTATTAGACCGCCAGCCCTCATGCGGAGACTGTTAGATTTTGGCCAACCACAGGCCAGGGTAACCCAACTTAGGGATACTCGTATTTTGTTTCGTAATTCCATTAGTTTTTTTTAACGCAGTTATTGTGAATAACAAATCGTAATGAATATATCGTGCACAGTTACCAGTTATAAAAATAAATGTAATCTTTTTCTAGTTTACAGTTTACAAGAGATAATAATTAATATTTTTTTATGGCATACGCAGGCAGACGAGTAGTCGGACCACCTGATGGAAAGTGGTCACCGACGCCCATAGACATTGGCAATATCAGTGGTATCGCATAAGCGCTGCCTACCGTTTACACAGTAAATACGCTGGCCACGGTGCTCTTTAAACCGGAACACAGCAGTGTTTTCACACTACTGCTTCGCGGCAGAAACAGGCACTGCCAGACGGTCTCCTGTAAAAAGGGCCGCCGGTAAACAAATTATACGTATTCCGTAATAATGTTTAAATTTGCATGTATATTGGTACCGCGACCGAAGGACTTTTTTCTTTATTTATTTCTATTATTACCCTAGCACGTTTGGCAGTCATCATAATGGTAGCTCTGATGCTTTGAATTCAATTCATCAAATTTGTTTTAATAAACATGATTTTGACTAAACTATGTTTCCCTTGTTGTTTCCTAGTTGATCAGGGCAATTTGGGCCGATCACCCAATAGTCTGAAAAGTAAGATGATCCATGCGTCGGATACGCATGTAAAAAATCGGTCCACCCACCAACCCGCATTGGACCAGCGTGAGAGGATATGGTCCAAGCCCCCTAATAGATAGGGGTGTATTAGTGGAGGCCTCTGTCGAGCAGTGGTATGTTACAGGCTGATGATGATGATGATGAGAAGTCGGTCGTATTTTTTGTTACAATTTCACTTGTATATTTTGTAAAATACATAAACTGGGCGGAAATCGTAGACTTTCCTTTTGAGAAGTCTTTTATAAACAGAGGGGAGTTAGGGAAACTGATCGTAAAACCTTACTACCAATATTTTATGATTTCTTCCCGTTTTCAAATATTTGAACACGATATTTCTCGTAACAGAAGTTGGAAAATAAAGGAAGTTTTTATTTGAAGTTAGCGATCGGAAAAATTTCCGGGCCATCTGTTATTAACTTTTTAAGTTATATTTCAAACTACTAAACGAAATTATATTTTTATCTATTTCAAATTGAAAAAAATAAATAAATAAAAAAGTCATTTCATCACAGTGTCAATAATTCATGTTTAATTAACACATAACTAATACAAAAACCATAATAAATATGCAAGTTTTATCATTAATTTCCCTGTTTTTTTACATTATATCTATTAATATTTAAAAAGGGAAAAGAATTAGTTTAAAATTATTTTAAACCAGAATCCGGCCCGGGCTTTGCACGTGGCAATGCTTATACTGGGTACAGCTGCGCCTACGTCCCTGGGTGATTTTTAAATCTGTAATATCACCCATTTATATCCACTCAAATTCAAGCAAAGACACATTGATCCTGTTAAATGGACAATATATTTTGGGTTGGTATGTTTTTTTTATTTACATTAAAAACAATATCGCGAATTATGACATTCTGACTAAAAAGATGACTAAAAGATATTACTTGAGGGTTTTTTGTAGGGACGGGACCGTATTTAATTACTGCGCAAAATGGTTATATACTGTTTGTATTCTTTCATAATTTTTTAAAATTTTAGTTGTCCTTAAAAGAAAATCTTTAAAAAAAAACCCGTCAAAGTTGTCCCATTCTCCTAACAAAATCGGTTCTTTGAAAGAAGCAAACAAAGTGTCATTTATATAAAAAAAAAACATAAGCCCTGTATGGTTAACATCCTAAGAGAAAACGTAACGAAATTAAAACACTTAAAAGGTATGATCCTGTGAGGTCAAGTTTTTATGTATCGTCGTTAAACCAAAATTCAAAGTAAAAAGTATACTTTGAGATATAAAACAAAAGAAGTTTTCCCTAAAAAATTTTACAAGAAGGTTTTCTTTGAAAATCATTAAACATGGAAAGATAAGAAGTTATAATACGTTAACTAATAATAATTGGTTAAATTATTCTGGGCAAATTAAAGATTTTTTTTATTATTCCGTTTAAAGAAAAATAATCAAAACAGATTTTATATTCAAGTTTAGGAATAACAGGTTTTTAAATAAGATGATATATTAAATAAACCCTAGGGAATTATCGTCAATTCGTGGAAAAGGAGGAATTTTTATCAGACTTAAAAAAGGGGGATTCATATATAGTCTGAATATGATGCCAATTTTGCAGTTGAAAATTTGGTTTTTAGTTATTTCCAGAAGACAATTGCGGTTTTCAGGAACTCCGGAAGGGTTTGGGAAAAGGAAATTTTCTGGGAAAATATTTTAATATTTTTTCCAGATACATTAAATTCCCTTTTTCCAGAAAAAATCGTAAGCAGCATTAAGAAGCATTAAGAATACGCCATCTGAATATGTCGATTTTTAATTGCCAATATAAAACCGTGGGAATGACCTGTCCTTTATCCCTTGTTTTAATCGTAGCAACATTCTAATACCATAACGCTGTTATGTAAATGCCGAGGTTCATAAATGTTGTTTTATGCTACGGTCGGTCGTGAAGGAACACATTAACCTTTATATTTGATAGCAGGACTTGACATCTTACTTAAGAAAAATTGAATTTTAGCCAAAGCAATTTTCCATATCTATTTTCCCAAATTACCAATTATGGTGGAGATATTTATAAGCCTGCATAAGGTTTTTAAGATATTCAAATTACAGCTTTTTAAATTAGTTCAATGTAACTCCTCCGTCTTGTTCCCTTCAGTTGGTAAACCGTTGATTTACTTAATCAAAAGCACCCACCTACCGAGAATTATAGATCTTGGAAATGGCATTGTAATTTTTGTTAATGATGCAAATGCATTGGCAAATTATTTGCTTTTTATGTGGGGAAATTTTCAAGTCAACCTCATCGAAGGAATCGATATAAGGGTTAGTCTTCAAGTTTTGTTGCCATATTTTTAGCCCACGGTTTTTTCGACATGAGTTTTAAACCCTTCCATCCTTTTCGGTTTATAAATTTCAAACACGCTGACATTGCACGATAATAATAAACCACTTTAAAACTAAAGAAATTGAGATACCGTGCCTGCAAAGTTGGGATTTTGGTGGCAAGATATTTGGTCTAGGGAGTCAGTTACATTGTCGTGTACCAATACTGTTTGGTTTAAAAACCACCGGAAATACTTTTAAAATATTTTCTCAATCAGACTTGGGGCACAAAAGATCAAAAAACCTACTTGTTTTCAGAGGATGATTATCACGTTTTTTTCTTTGGAATTCCTTACCGTTGCCAAGATTTTATTCACTCAATATTTTTTAAAAAAAATATTAGTACGTACGATACGTACAAGTTTTTTCTATAATAATCCACACATAAAACCAAATTTTATCCTTAATGTTCTTGATGGCTTCCGGTAATAAACGGGGCGCTTTAGCCGGGTTTTTTTCTGGTTGTGGGTTTGAGAGGTACTTGAGACCTCATGTCCCTTGAGTACTGTACTGGAGATTTATTTGATGAATCAATACCTTGCCACAAAATGAAGAACCACCTTTTGGTTGCTGTAGAGTTAAAAGAATAATTTTCCTCTGGTGACAAATTTCTTTAGTTGAAAAAGGTTTTTACACGGGTGATTGATCCACTGTAATTTTGAGACCTATGTGCCCGTGTGCTTTGAAGGTAGACGTAATTTTCTCATTTTATGTGGTAAAGGTAGATTCTTAAATTTAGGACTAATTGGATATTTTTGTTTTTTCATTGCAAAAGTTCGCAAAAACATATATACTTTTAGATCAAACTTGACCGGTTGATACCTTTAAAATTATAAAGGAAATAAATTATTATATAAAGGAAAAATAAAATAACAACGTTTTGTTAGCTTCCTACGTACATATTAATATATCGTGACGCTAAAATTGTTGAAAAAGGAGATAGCCACATCAACGCTTTGTTGTTATTGGAATTTTAAAATAAGCTAATAAAGCATAAACTAAGTAGTGATTATATTATACACTTAGCAGGTTTTAGAGTACCGCAGTACAAAGTTTTGTCATTGCTCGTGGTCAAATAAATTGTGCTATGTATGCAACTTGGCACGTAACAGGTTTATTTGACAAAATTGTAGCTGTTACTCATGGCATATGTTTTTAAGAGGTCGTAGTTCGACCAATATTTGGGATAGGGTCATAGATATTCTTTCATATGATAAATAAGGCAATGGAGTATACGTTATGGTTAAAATCTCAAAATCTCAAAAATTGACACATAGCAGGTTATAATTTGACAACGACGGTATGTTATTTTAAATCGTTTTTATCCATTTCTTTTAAAAAAAATAACATTCACGTTAGATCTTTAATATATATAATAATCATATCATGACAATTAATTTATTCTTTTATGCAACATGACAATATAAAGGTAAGTCACTTTTATACAATAAAACACAACAATTATATTTACCTCTTACAAACGTTGCAGAATTATCGTTGAGTGCGTAATCAAATACAGGAAAACGTACGGAAAGTATGTTTGAAAAGCCTTTACAAATAATGTTAATGAAAAAGGACTAATGCGAAAAAGAAATCCAATGTTCAGGATCTCACTAATATTTCATATTTAATTTCCTTTGATATCTTTAAATTCATAACTATATTATAATAGAGATATCATAAACGATATTATGTCTTCTGAGAAAATTTTATTACATGACTTTTTTATTTTTTTCTAAAAATTGTCACTTGTTTTTGTTTTAAATGTAGCGTTATTTGTATTTTCCAAACAATAATGACAAAATTTTACAAAACATTGGGGCGGAACTCCTTATCACTCAGGGAGTTGGAAAATATATAGTATGCGATTTTAAAACTTATTCAATTTGCATAAAAATGTTCATAATAATCAGTCAAGCCATTTCAGAGGAGTAGGGGAACGAACTTTGTGACTTGGGAAATTTAAAAATCTTAATTATATATAGGCAATATTACATACGCGTATAATTGATGCGTGGTTGTGTACAGTAAATGTTTAGTTAACCTAAGGTTTGTCTCCATTAACTATGATATTCAACCAAAGTTTGCACTGTTAACCCGTGCTAAGGCTGTCTACAGCAGTTTTAAACTACTACTAGGAGATAAGTCTTAACAGAACTATAGTGGCAGCTTACGCACAACTTTGCCTGGACCAAGTACAAGAACTGACAATAAGCTGCAGTATTATCATGAGGAGAACGTGAACTTTGTAATAATCCATTGAAAATGTATTTCTATGGATGTTGCTATTAGTTTAAATGTAGCCGAAAAGAAAAACAACGTGAAATAAAAGAATAACGTTATTTTAAAAAATAATTGCAAATAAAAATGTTTCAATCATGTTTATAGTGGTAAGTGCTTTCCACAAATTATAAAATATTTTTTAATTTTTCTTAAAATTAAGACTTTCCACAATTTCTTAATTTTGGTGAGAGCTGAAGGTGCCTAATTAATAAGCAACAAGTGAGCCCGTGATGTAAAGTATTACTCAAAATTGATATCACTCAGATGCAATAAAAAAATAAAGCGTTAATCTTTAGACAACTTAATAAAACGGTTGCGCTACTGACGTTTTGATTACAGTTGCAGCTTATAATTTAAGGCCCAGGCCGTTTTGACATGAACGAGGATATTAGCTCCTAGTGTTTTATATAAAGTTAATCCATTTTGTTAATTAGGATTAAAAATATTTTTGAAGACCTTTAAAGGTTTGAGGTGTCGGGCATAATTTTAAATAAATAAAAGCGGAAAAAAATCACAAAAATTGTATTTTTTTTTCTAATAAATACCTCGCTTTGTGTTTTAAACCAAATCAGCGATCATATTTAGTTTTGTTATGTTTAGAAGTAATTTCGTTTATCTTAAAATAACGGCACGCCAACCTGTCTTATCACAATAATTTTTTTTAAGTATTCAATTACAGATATTTTTTTTAAACTTTATACTAAATTGACTGTGCTTTACAGCCTATTCTGACGCTGAATTTAATTTAATATGAAAAGGGCTTTCTTTATGATAAATTCGACAATATTTTGTGTTCTGAGCACAGTAAATACAAATAAATTAGGTTGTTTATAAAAATCTATTTAATGTATATTTAGACTTTGAAATTAATAAAATGTTGGTATAAATATCATCATCAACACACAGCTTGTGTTATTCCACTGCCGGACATAAGCCTCCCCTAATGCACGTCTTCTCTATTAGATTTTAGACCGTTACCGTGTCGGTGGGTCATTTATTCAGACATTCACAAATATTAAAGACAATATATACACATAATAGTAAATATGTCCAATGTTTACCACTTTTAAATTAGCTTTTGTAGTACAAAAGAAATTGCAAAACTGTACTTATTATTAAACGTTTTCTAATCATTTTGTAGTATTCAGATTTAGTATTTCTCGAATGACATCTGCTTTTTAAATAGCAGATTGAATTACATAGTATTAATTAATTAATTAATTATAGAGTACTATTGTGATTTACTGAGTACATAATTATTTCATTGTAGAGATGATTTTGTACAAACCAAGTTATATTTTGCAATATGTTTTACAGATATTACTTTTTATCATTACTTCAACATAGGTTGCGTCGTTAGACGTGAATGAATACCCTACACTCAATAGTCTGTAGAGAAACTCATACAAAGACATCCTCCGAGCCATTAATAGCTGACTAAAACACAAACAATCTAACAAGTCATCCATCATACATATTTAATATAAAAAAATTATTACTAAACTAGCAAACAAATTTTTGAATGTATTCGTAATTCAGCTAAATCACTTAATTTTCTGTGTAGGATAATAACGATGACATGCATAGCGCAGTTTTATTATGGCTGTCAAAATGCAGTATTTGCCGCCACTGTTTCATTTTGTGGTAATGTCGACAAATTAATTTTTGGTTTAAAATACAGTGACAGCTTTGTGTAAAGAGACCCATTTTTTCGACTGTTTCGTATATTATTTGTTTTATAGATATCTTATTTAGAACGAATATCAACTTTAATGCATGAATAATGTAGGAACTAATAAGTTTAAATACAGTGTGACTTAAGAACTTTTTAATAGCAAGTTCCATTCTGGTGGCTTGCATGATTCTGAATTTTGTAAACACTTTAATCTGTTTTTCACATACGAAAGACGATAAGGAATAATGCAAAGTGAACTTTTTTCTTTGTCGTCAGACTGATGGTAATTGAGCTCAACAAAAATTACAAATATTTTCCCTTTCATTAGATCGCTAATTTGAATGAAGTATTTTTTTTGATTTCGACAAGAATTATAATATAAATTTTGATTCATGTGCAATTAAAAAAAGATTCGCACCCCTAGTGATATCCACTAATATTATAAATGTGAATTTAAGCCATTCAACCGATATTTTAAAATGTAGTATATACGGAGAATAGATTCCATGAAAGGACAAAGAAAATAATTATTACTAAAAAGTCATTGAAAAATATGAAATGGGATGAATATTTATATGAAAATTCGTCATTGTTGAACATAAAACGATAAAACTTTAAGTCCTATAAAACTATATCGTATATAACATTACTGCACTATATTTAAATTCCTATATAGTGTATTTATACCATATTTCTATTATTAGTATATTCCAATAAACCTTATTCCACGCAGACAAAGTCGCTAGTTTGATATATATTCTATTACGTCACGTTTGCGTAATATCGCTTAATATTGTAGGCAACAATATATTTACGGTGGTTTTACGTCAGCCACATACTTTCAAGCAGATGGAATTTAAATTAAGTGTACTTCCTTAGCGACGTTATTCGAAAGCCGCTGACGTTCACGTTTCCGGCATCGTGCTCAGCATGGAGCTTATATATTTATATATAAGCTGCACACATGCTTGCAATGTAACTTTAATGAAGAACACATTAAGGGAAACTCGTATACGTCACGATCCATAATAATTTATTTAAATGCTTCTGATTTAAACAAAATATTTTTTACTAAAAAACAGGCTTTGTCAAAACATTTTGTAATCTTTTTTTGAATATCATCGAGATATAATTCATTTAGTGACAGTCTATGAATACTTTGTCCACATTTATTTTGAATTTTATTTGGCTTAAGTAATCTCTTCAATTATTGTATATTTACAGATATACACAGATATTACAGGTATATGATAAAGAAGCAGGAGGTTTTTGCACAGAATTTAACTGCTGAAATCGGTTCAAATACCTATTGAGATAAGGAACGCTTTTGCAATCTTGTGCGACCCTACTAGCGTTGGCCACCTAAGCAGCCCTATTTTGACCATACGGCCGCAACTACCCGGATGTCTTACTCAGGGACTATGGGAGCCACGAGATTCAAGCCCACATAGGGACAAAACTCCCTAGCGGTGGTCTCGATGTTGGGCTCCGCCGCTAGCAGCTTTTGGCCCGCAGAAGGAGGAGAGATCGAGGACACTATGCCGAGTGTTCCCTCCTCCGACGAGCTCCTCACACCACATCAACCGTGCGGCCATGTCATGTCGCGAAGGATACGAAAAGCGGCCTACGGAATGTCAACACTTCTCCTCCTCTGTTACTCTTTTTTGGCTGAAGAGATGGCAGCGCGCCTGCGGCTTTTATACCCGTCCACCGCAACACCTTAGACGCATCCAAAGCTGGCTTAACCAGCTTATTTGGAGTAGCCTCCTCTACGTCTGACCATTCATCACAGGTTGGCTTTGTTCTTCTTAGCTTCTCCCACTACTACGAATTAAGCAACTCTTTCTTTTAAAATGTCTTCAAACATTATATAATTTTGCGCTTATTGAGTGTTTTGCTAATAGCTGTAATGACTATTTCTATTTTGACGGGTCTCACTGAAATATAGCTTATATAACTTAAAGTCAGTTAGGCTACTTTTATAGAAAAAAATTATGTAATTATTTTTATAAATTACCACGCAGACAAAGTCCCACGCGACAGTTAGTTACTTATAAATTTACCTTACAAAAACAAAACTACGAGAATATTTTTTAAATTACAACGTGGACGAAGTCGCGCAAAACAGCTAATATGAAATAAATATTATGTATATAAGAATATTAAGTTAAATGACAATAGCTAAAACCCAGAGAAAATTTTTGAGTACTAACAGTTTTCTAGCGTTCAACACAACAATAATGGCAAGGGCAACATTGCATCGAAGCCATTATCGGGCTTCGCCCTGCGTCCTTCAGTTGAGTCAATGTCACATCGGAGGATGTAATTACCGTTCCAGATGGTGGACTTACGTTTTAGCAGCAAAACATTGCAATATTGCAGTAT
This sequence comes from Lamproptera curius, assembly GCA_029286875.1. Taxonomy (NCBI): domain Eukaryota; kingdom Metazoa; phylum Arthropoda; class Insecta; order Lepidoptera; family Papilionidae; genus Lamproptera; species Lamproptera curius. Next base: position 130,768 of record JAGSMT010000271.1, on the reverse strand, counting down.
AAAACGTTAGATCGAGCCGACATAAACATTTTCATAAAATAAGAATATTTTTAAAATTTTATCAGTTCACTATATTATTACTTTGATCTGAGGAGTACATCCAGTGTTGTTTACAAAACTAAAACTCGTTGGTTACAATCTTCCCAAGCAACATTTTAAAAAAATTACAAGTCATAGTAGAGAATCAAGAGTCATATAAGAAATATGATCCTTAAAATATACTGAACTCTGTCTAAAGCAGGTTACCCGTTTAGAGGTAAAGAAAGACTGAAGTGAGATGTATTTTTTTTTGCGTAGAATTCTATAACCCGAAAAATTTCTTAAAAATAGAAGATTATCGGTTGGTATAGCTTCTAGCGTTTAGTATCGGATGGCCATCAATTATAGGCCTTTTTTGACTTTTCAAAATCATTTTATCAACACAGACGGAAAGTTATAGTCGTTTTAATCCTTCTAACATTTTTGAGTCTAAATTACTTTACAAAATCCAATAAATCAGTGATTGACTTCCCTTTGAAAATATTCAACCACGATAATACGTGATGAACGACGACGAACACAAAATTGTCACCATCACTTCCCTAGCCAAAAATATGGAACAACAAGACGAAGTCGAAGTCGTAGTTCACCTGATGGTAAGCTATACGCCCTGTCTATAAAGATTGCAGCGCAAAATCCTACAAGTCCGCCCACCACAATGAAAGAAGAAACGTCTCGTTTACCAATTAAATGCGTTGGCTACAGTGCCCCTCAAACCGGAAGGCAGCAGTGTTTATACACTATTTCTTTGCGGTAAATATAGTCACTGCGATGGTATAGCCCTAAATTGTGACCTGCAAAGAGAAGAATAACCCTTCATAAGGAACTTAGCAAAAACAATGGTTAATTTCGGCCTTAGAATTTTAGTTGCAACCTTTATGTCCTCTTATATCACATATACATAAGAAAATATGCTACAGTTATAACTTACGTATTAATGATATTAAGTCATTCATAAGGCAATATACAATTGTAAACAGACTTTGTATTTTGATACTTTGTAAAGGTCTTTTGAAATGGAATGTTACTGTCAGAAGTCAATGGCACATAGCCTCTATTCAAGAATTCCCGATAAACTTGTCATTTATTGACTTACTCTATTATACTTTGGACGTTTGTATACATTTATTTGTAAAATACAGTATTTTCATTGTTGATGATTGATGATTATAAATAAAATATTTCAATATGCTTTGTAAAACTGTATAAATAACATCTAGTTTAATAATGTCTCTTTGGCATCTGGGCATGGAATTGCACTTACTGATTTTATTTTATTTATAAATAAGAAACGGTTTTAATAGTTACAGATTAAAATATTATTTACAAACTTTTTTTTATTAAAAATGTTATAATAATTATAAACGTATATACTTTAAAACAAACCCTTTAACCTTTAAATGCATGATAAAATATAATTTTAATGTCTTATACCTTCAAAGTTATAACCATCATCATCGCTACACAATACAAAACAAAGTCCCTTTTTCTGCCTGACCGTCCCTATGTATGCTTGAATCTTTGACACTGCGTAACGGATTTTGAAGCATGTTTTTATTTAAATATTGAATAATGGGAAATTCATGTGTATAATAAATGCATAGTACTGTAGACAAAACTCTAGAGGTTTCTAATATGACGTTATAAATAGTCACAATTGTGACTGCGGCCTCTCTTATATTGGACAAACAAAGCGAGCAATAAGAACCCGCGTGAAAAAACATATAGCTGACATTAAACATAATATATTAAACATTAAAGACCCTCCGTAGCCTAGTGGTATGGGCGTGTGCTTTGAAACCGGAGGTCGGGTTCGAATCTCAGCTGGGACGCAAACAAATTTTCATTGTTGTTTCCTGTTGGTTAGGGCAATTTGGGCTGATCACCAATTGTCTGAAAAGTAAGATGATCCATGCGTCGGATGGGCATGTAAAAAGTCGTCACCCACCAACCCTGCATTGGGCCAGCGTGGTGGATACGGTCAAACCCCTAATGGTTAGGGGTGTATAGGGAGGCACATGTCCAGCAGTGGACTAACAAAGGCTGATGATGTGATGTGATGTGAAAGACCCAACAAGTCGGTAGTGTGTGACCATACTTTAAATCATCCAAACCATTACATAAGATTTGATTGACCACAAATCCTCACTAAAGAACACTGATCCGTACTAAGGATGATCCGTGAGGCTGTCGAGATTAGAAAATATCCAAATTTCAATAAAGAAGATGGTTGGGTTCTACCACCTGCTTGGGATTCCAAAATTAATAAATTAAAATTTAAACCCAAACATAATACCACTGCTGGCTGTAATGATAAAATCAGTTCATTTTGCATAGGTCGGAGTACAGACAAAATATAATTATTGGCATTTCAGATCTGGAAACCCTGCTTCAGCACTGGCAACAAGACGCCTACAAAACGGACATTTTGGAGACCGAAACTTCCGAATGGAATAGTTTCTTCAATGATTTGTTACATCGAATTATTTATAAATAGTTATGTTGTGCTACTTCCTTGATTTCCGAAATTTTTAGTGTCGCTCTCATATTCATGATGTAAAACGAATGCATTGTGTTTTAAAAAGCCAATAGTCACTGTCTCGTTTATTGCTTTTTAACGCATTTTTTTTATTTTATGTTAGTTTAGTACTTATATATTTTGTTGGTTTGATAGTTGATTTTAACAATTGCGTGTAAATGGTCTAATTTAAACGACGATATTAAATTGCGCAAATATTAACACAGTTTTTATAATGTTACAGTACCTTTTTTTAAGCGCTTATTTAATTTATTTAATACTGAGCTGGGTATCTGAACAAAGGAAAAGAGTATTCGAATTCCCTCGAGAAACTTGTTACTCAAACGGATGAAAGAGCATACACTGCGTGAAGCGAATATCCTACATTACCGCTTCACTTGGTCTGCAATTGTTACTAAAGATAAAGAACAATTTTTAATTTTTGAAATACGTTTAAACATATGTAACCTTTTCCTACATAAAATACGATACGAGTACATTCTTACATACATACAAATTATTGATGATATAAAAATCATAAATATACTTATAAATAATATATATAATTTACAGGAGTTTGGTAATTTTTTTTAATTATTGACATTTGGGCATGGTATTTTTAATTTCTGAAATGAAAATACTTGATGTGTCAGCGTCACTATGTTGTAGTCGTTTGGTTTTATAAATTATTTTTTGTAAGGTGTTTATCATTGTCGGAATTAAAAAGCACTGTGTGGAAATTTGTTTCATTATTTATAATGTTAAGTAAGATAAACTGATAACTTTCTAAATTCACCAAAACCAACCAAGATCTAGAATGTTTCATAAAGTTACTGTGAAAAAGTTATCGATTATATCCATACCCTTTTGGCTTAAATATCTGTATAAAGTTTAGTAGACCACGACTTTTCGAATTATATCCACTTGTTTGTAATTATGTAAAATTATAGCACATTAAATATAAAATAACAGCCTTCGTAGTCTAGTGGTAAGAGCTTGTGATTTAGAAACCGGAGGTTGTAGGTTCGAATCCTAAGGGGACTCAACAAATTTTAATTTTTATTTCCTAGTTGGTCCTATTAACCAATAGTAGGATTTGGGCCAATCACCCAATTGTCTAAAAAGTAAAATGATCTATGCGTCTTATAGGCATGTAGGAAGTCGGTCCACCGACCAACCTGCATTGGACCAACGTGGTGGGATACAGTCCAGAAACCCCCTATTGGAGGAGGCGTGCGTTTGGAGGGGCTCATGTCCAACAGTGGACTAACACAGTAGGGGTTGGCGGGCGGACCGATTTTGGTGGTGGTGGAATCTTTTTATAAGAATCATATAAACTTTCTTTAGTCATCATTTCATTATCATCGACCATATAATAGGCAATAAAAAGTATTACCTTAAATCTGTTTATTTAGAAATTTTAGTCCTTATAGCTTAAATTATTTTCCAAAAAAAACGTCATGATCAAGCTTACTATTACACTTTGATTATGCTATTGAGTATAATTAAACATTAATTATAATTAACAAATAATTTTTTTACAGAAATTTTACGACCGACTTCTAATACTGTTTAACTATTTCGAAATACAAGCGGGTAACAAGGTGCTTTCTGCACAAAATTACTCCGTTTGATATCTTTTAAGTATTTATTTAATCAAAATGTCGAGTGTTATGCCTATAAATTAAAGATTTTTTCTAAACTTAACGTAAACTTACACTGTGTTATATTAAATGAATTTTAAATATGCATCATCGCAACTTAAAAAATAAAATAACATAAAAATGGTTATTGCGGGTTATTTTTAAAATATCTATGCCCTTGCGGACTGTTATAGACTTTATTATTCACCAATTCAAGAAATAGAATTGTTAAAAGTTTATCTCTTTGAGTTATGCCAGCGTTTGAAATGTAACCGCTCAAGATTGTAATCTTTAACGCCATATTTTTTTAAATTTCTTTAATATCTTATATACGACAGCTACTACCTGCGATTTAAAAAAGAACCATTTAAAAAATACTGACGGGCAGTTGTAACATGGTGCCTCAGGTTAACTATTGTGTGTTAGTTTAACTACTTGTTCTGTGTGCAATTTTTGACCCACTTCCTAAAAGTACTCAATTCGGAGCATATGTTACCTCGTTGCTCCGCTTCTAGTGCTCCGATTTTGTAATTTCTTTTTAAAATGAGAGCTTCCCACTGGTCCCATTTTTTAAAATAATTATGTTATTGATAGTTTAAAAGATATTTGAGAAATATAAAAATTTACGGCATTAAAAATCAAAACCTCCTGCGATTAAATTACAAACGACATAAAGCATAAAGTTTTACATAATTGTACGACTTGCATTAGTCTACAATAAAGTCTGTGATAGCATATATCTACATTTTAAGATTAACGCAAAACAAGCATTTTAATGAAAATATTTTAAAAAATTGTCAGACACATTCAAAGCTTATTTAAAATAATACAGTTTAAGTGCAAATAAAAGTTATTGCATTTAAAAAAAAATTCTTCATTCTATGTTGTTTGAACGTGTCTTAGACGACATTGTGATGAAATGATAGTTTAAAAGTTATCAGAGATTTAAAATGTGGTGGCGGAAAATGCGACGCAATTTCTTACGGAGAGCACCTTGTTACCTTGTTTCCTGCACATATATGCGTAAAATAGTTACACGCTGTAAGAAATCGGTCATATTTTTTTGTTAAAATTATGTTCATAATTGATTCAAGAAACAAAATATTAAGTTTGGAACAAACAAATGAGTATTAATATTTTAAGCTCTTAGGTTATTTTGGTTTCTCAGAAAGATTTTTTAGTTATAGAAATCAGGATACGATTTAGGATGACTGGTATCTCTCTTTCAAAAATAATATTTAATATTATCACAAGTTATTTGTAAATTAGGACTTACTGTTTACTATTAAAGTACGTTCATGTAACTTTATGTTCTCTTGTAAAACGGTATCAAAAAGATCTTGATTTAAAAATGGTAGAAGTAACTTGACATCTTCGTTAGCTTTATATAATAATAACTTTTGTTTGTCTATTTAACTAACTAACCTTTCTCACCAATTGGCCGAAAACATACTGTTATCTAAAAAATTGCAGTAATTATAAAAATTTCAGAGAATTTTTTTTATTGCATGCCTCCTAAGTAAATCCCGGACCTGCTAAGTAAATAATTAACGAAAAATGCTAACATTTACTATTTTTGACAGTAGACTAAAGATATCTTTAGTTGATTAAAGAAATATTAACCTCAACACCTTGATTATAATAAAATTTTGGCCAATTTAATTTAAGTCCTTGGCATTAAACTTCGATGGTAAATACTGTCATGAATTACGAAACGTTTATGCAATTTGTTAGTTATATGTTAGAAATTACTTCTAGTAGAGGAGAGAAAAAAGAAATAAACGACATTAATTTCTTGTTACATGTATTTAAATCGTTAATAAAAAACCTAAACGAAAAAGTTTTTGGAAGTATTATAATTAATTTAAATTCGTATATGCATTATTTTGGCGTGCATTAGGGAGGCCCATAGCCAACAGTGGACTGACACAGGGTAATGATGATATGCGTTATTCCTATTATAGAGCACCGTCTTATAATTTAGATGTAAGTTATATTCAGTCTGTACAAAATTTATGAAGCTGTATCACCGTATACCGAAATAAGCTATTACAATAAGATCTTTTTGCAGAATAACAAGCAAAATACATATTCAGTTCAACGATTCACAGTTGAAATATTTATTTACCCAAGGCACCGTGTTACAATTGTCAGTACCGACAAGCTGGTCCATTATTCAAATGCATAAAATAAGATAAAACCTAGTCTTTGTGCTCCAAATGTTTTCGTTTCATGAAATTCTAATGTTTATCTGTGTAGTACGAAAATAACGGGACACAGCAAATTGAAAACTGAAAGAAAATTGAGAACAGAAACTGAGATCACTACTGCAAATATTTCTTACGTAACGTTTATTACTATTATGTTTTTGTTATGCAAATTCACCCGCTTGGTAATATAAAGAAAAAATAATACGTTTTTTTTTTCTAAAAAAATTTATCCTAAGTTACTTCTAGTTTTATCAAACACTCTCCAGTGAAAGCCCCGCATTAATCAAATCGAATCAGTTCAGCCATTCCAGAGATTAGCGAAAACAAAAAGATAGAAAAATTAAGAAAAATATCATCATATTTATATCGGTTATATATCATAATATAATCATTCAAAAATGTGTTGTTTATTGATGTTACAAACAGACACTGAAATTCTATTTATTCCTATGATAGAATGATTAATATAACATTAAAATAATATTTTGGTCGTTTCTTAACGCTGACTGAAGAGAATTCTATAGCGTCCCAAAATAAAATATAAAAGCCGTGGCCTAAGTATTTTTAAAGCAGTAAAAAAAATTGCACCCATTTAAAGCAGGGTTAATGGACTGTCATCATTTCGCTTGATGACCATTAATGATAATATCCGTACTTTTCTTTGAAAGATCTATTCTGAAAAATATTATAACTTAAAAAAAGAGTGTATTACTGATAATTTATCACAATTCGGATATTACAATTAAAAAAAATAATAAGGAAGAACAACAATAAATGATTATTAAATAAAATCGCTTTTTACGGATTTTATCGCGTTTATTGTACTTATGTAAATTCATGTTTGAACACTTTCCAGCGGCCATGGTCAGGGTGTGCTGAAGGGTGTTTCCAGATCTTAATTGTAATTAATTATTTTTATTCTGTACTCCGACTATGCTTGGGTTTAAATTTTAATTTATTAATTATGGGGTCCCAAGCAGGCCGTAAAACCCAACCACCTTCTCTTTTGAAATTTGGATGTTTTCTAATCTCACTAGCCTTACGGATCATCATTGGTAGGAATTGGTGGTGGTCTTTAGCGAGGATTTGTGGTCGATTGAATCTTATGTAATGGTTTGGGTGATTTAAAGTATGGTTCCACACTGACGACTTGTTATCTAACAAGACCGTATTTTTTTTTTTTACTTTGAAATGTGTATTTCCAAAACACTTATCACAATCTTTTGGGAAGTCAGTCAAAAAGACCGCTTGAGATTAACCTTACGTCACCTACTTTCGGGCAAAACCTCCATGGCAATCATTTGATAAATCTGTATAAAGATTTATGACTATAATCTTTACTAAATCATCAAAATCCACAAACATATTTTCTGGCTTTGAAGAAATGCGCAAAATGCAATAAACGTAGACAGCTGCTTAATTACATCTCCAAGGAAGTACATTTAAATTAAACTAACAAACTCCGTATGGCAAACATCTTATGCTAATTAAATTATGACATTAGCTCACGATGTTTCGGATATCAGTGGTAGCATAATATATTATTATTATGCTATTATATATTAGTATGCTATCTAAAAGTTAGTTTTAATTTTTAAAGTAAAAATTCTGGTTAAGAATTTCAAAAAAACGCAAGTAGCTTATTATTGATGTATTCGTTTAATAAAATCTAACTGTATTGATTTTGTAAAAATATTAGTTGCAAAAATCTTTCTCTCACCAGACCCTCTTCCATTTCTCTCTTTTCGTTATTTCAGTACTTACTCCTTTCTTTTTCATAACCTCCCTCACAGAGTCCATCAATTGCTTTTCAGGTCTACCTATCGCTCTTCGTCCATTAACATTAATTTCTAGCATTATTATATGAATATGACATTCATTCCTTCTCATAACATTCCCGTACCACGCTAGCCTCCTACTACTCAGTTTTTTAGTCGCAGGTGTAACTTTTAAACTTCCCCTTATGTGTTCATTTTTAATTTTATCTTTCTTTGTCACTCCACTTATACATCTCAACATTCTTATCTCCGCTGCATGCACTCTTTTTACCCCCGTCAATCTTATTGCCCAACATTCCGATCCATACATAATGATAGGTCTTATGATCGTCTTTTAAATTTTCCCGTTAAGTTTTAAGGGCGTTTTGGGTCACAAGATATTGCCGAGACCTGCCGCCATTTTATCGATCCCGCATTTATTCTGTTTTTCACGTCATGGTCTATATTGCCGTAATTTTAGATTAATTATCATAGGTACCTGAAATTGGAGCAGACTGGTAAGGATACACCATTTAAGGCAATTTGGGAAAAATTGAATGGACCACCGTTGAAGTCGCAGAACAAATGTTCTATTTTTGTTTTACTTATTATTAAAACAATTTTTTCCAATCTTTCCCGCCGTCTTTCCAGTCTTTTAAACTATCCTCCTCCTATATTTCCGATGTTAGCATGATACATCCATGATCAGGAGCAACAAATACGGCCTTAAAGCCGAACCTTGGTGTAAACCTACAGAGAAGTTAATCTTGTCGATTTTACCAGCTTCGGACTTGATGGGTGTACTAGCCTGGACAAGTGTTACATACTTCTCTGGCACACTTTTACTTTTCATAGTCCAAGGTTGTTCAAAAAGACAGTTAGTTAATTAATTGAAAGAACCAATCTATTTAAATTATCTGTCATATTTAATATCGACAAAGTAATTTATAGAGTTGATAACTTTTATTTTTTGTTTATTAACGATATTTCTTGAATTTTTTTACATAATGATTTTGAATGTTTAAAACAATAACAATTGAATTCAACTTTACATTGAAATAAAATATAATATAATTAAGGCAGTTAGCAGAGCAATATACAATTGCTCTAGAAGTTCTATTTATTTTATGGTTAAACACCCCGGCTAGTGAAATACTCTATTGAAAGGTCAATTAGTGCACGCTGTTCAGTATAATTTACTAATGAATTAGCTCAATTGAATATGAGAATTATTCACATTTATTAACTGAATATTGATTTATTCCGAGAGTACTTAGTGCGTATGTATGTACGTATTAATTTGTTAATTGAAATAATTATTTTTGATACTTGGATTTTTTCTGCATAGAGGTACTAGGATGTCAATTTCCATAGCGTATGAAAACATTTCCGTGTTCCGGTTCAAACTATATTGCAGCAAATTTAATTACAGTGTAAATAAAATTTAATATTAAATTAGGCTAAAGCTATTTTAACAATAATTTATTTTTAAGCCCAGTTCAATTCTGGTAGGAAACTTTCTTGATATTAATTCAATATTAGTTTTTTTTTTTATTTTTAAGTGGTCTGTATGTGCAGTATAACACCGGGTCATAACTAAATTTCTAAAATATTTTTTTACCTAAATATTCTAATTGTCCGTTAGTTCCCAATACACATTTAAAATCTTAATAATGTGCAGAAAAAAACAAAAGTCATCAAATAAAACCCATCAAAAATATTGGCTCATGGTACAGTTTCTTTTAGCAACTAAAACGTGAAGTGTTGTGTGTTGGTGTTAACTATGTTAATCTTTAACAGGATAAAGTATACAACTTTCACATTTTAACCCAATAAAAAGATCAAAATGAAACCATTTATTAATAAATTAAAACAATAACAAAATGTATATTCGTGTTTTAATTCAAGTATGGTAAAAACTGTTTGTTAGTTTTCAGCGACGTAAGCCCTATCTTGACACTTCTGCTGTACGTGTAGGTAGCGGAAATTGCTTCCAAATTCTAAGATTTTGTTCCTTTGTTGGCGCCTTCGACAACTTATGATTTGATATCGAAAGCAGGTTTTTTATTTCTTTGTCACTTTTAAAAAACAATGAATAGTCTTCTTAAAATATACCTTAACAAAACGAAAAGAAATTTGGGCTTAACCAAATATAAATTAGGCTGGAAGCATTTACTGTATTATGCATTGTTTTTGTTCACAACATTAAAGAACTGTTTCAAAGAGTCAATGGGCCGTGTTTATTTATCACTCAGAAATACTTTCTCGATTCAAATTTATATTTATTAAACATCTAGTAAAGCTAATGGTATGTGCGTTAAATTTAAACTACCTCTTATGTTTAAATATATTTTTTCCTTTCAATACGTTCGGTATGTTGAGGTTTTCGAAAAGTCAATATTTCTGTGATTATCTTTACATTAAGAAAACATGCACAAGTAATAGTGAACATTCTGAGCTGAATCCTTATTGACTCAGCAATTAACACACTCTAATTATATTATTGTTATCTATACCTATTTTTTTTGTGAATATTTTCATTACATATTTTTAAATATTTTACTTCATAGATTAAATTTGCTTAATAGCATTAAGCGTACGAACAAACATTTAATATCAAAGTGTATTTCTGTTCCCTTGTCTTTTTTTTCGTAGTCCGATGATACCGAAAACCGTAACGAACGGAGAGAGATCTGGCAAAGGTCGACTTTTAACCTATATTTTATAAACCACAGGATATTTGACCCGTATTGGCCTAACCATCAAGAAAACAAGGATAACACAAAGCTGTTTCTATACCAATCTCTGTCTTGTTATTTATCCCAATATATTACTTAAATATGATAATTAAACAGCAACAAAATGAATTGAGCTCAACGGCACCACCAACCAACGAAAGAAGAAAGCAAAGCATTTACTTGGCACATAAAATAAAAAAGGAACAAGAGAATATTTATTAAATTCGAAGTATATTTGTGTCATGTATCAAAATATTATCCACTCAGCTCTGAATCAAGAAGTCAGGGAAACTTCATGAAGGCTGGTTTTTAGTGGTTCCGGAAAATTAGTATACCGTATTACCGCTATATTATAGTGCACATATGTACGCGCAAACCACAGGTGCACTCCCTATACCTTGTACCTATATATGTGACGGATAAGCGACAGGACCGGAGAGAGATCAGGCAAAGGACCGACTGTTTATATGCCCATCCGGATCATCCTACATTACAGGCAATCGGGTGATCAGCCCGCATTGACCTAACAAACTAGGAAGCATCAATGAAAACTTGTCGAGTCCCCGCTGGATTACTGGATGGCCCTCACCACTAGGCCACGGAGGCAGCAACAACAGCCAAAACTCAAATAAAATCGGTGTATGTTGCGACTAGAGAGTGCGAAACGGGACGCAAACTAATCCCACTCACGCTGATAAAGGACCTCCTATAGGTTCAAACCAGTCGGAACCTTCACCGATTTTACTTGAGTTTTAGTAGTTATTATAAATAATAATATCTTCCTGTTAATTTAAATATTGACCTAAAGAACACTCGAAAATTCATTTTTGTCCAAATAAACCCATTTACTGAATTTTATTTTACGATATTGTATTATCTACGTCTCTATTTTTTGCACGATTTAAATAAAATGATTATATGAATACGAAAAGAAATATATGTATACGCAGTTTCGTTGAGTGTTTTATTTCAGTTCAATGGTTTCCTATTAGGCTATAAGTATTATTGTTGGCAATGAGATAAGGCGATGAATGTCAGTTAAAATTATAATGCTTAAATTTGAATAGATAACTAAAGTATTCAATATATTCCAAACTAAAATGAGAATAAAAACATTAGATAATCAACTAGACTACTAAAGCGCTTATGCTAAGCTCAAGTGTAAGTTATGATTAAGGCTCAATAAATTAATAATGGTATATTATTTTTATTGAGAATGCTCATTGAGAAGAGATGAAAGAGAGCGACATATTTGTATGAGGGGTTAAGATTATTGCTTACTTATTTTAATATGCTGTAACGTTTACTAAAATATTATTTATTTATTTATTTACATTTTAAGCACCAACTGTACATAGGTGGACCTAAGACCATAGGCAATATCTCCCAGTCAACCTTAAGGTGGTGCACTTTTACTTTATTGTAATTTCAATAGGAATCGCATTACAGATATGATGTTTACTGTTGTAAGTATAACAGTTAAATTGTTGCTTACAATTTGTTTTAACACACATTAAGCGTATGAAGTATGACATTTATGGCACATATATTACTACTGCTCCTGTAACCTAATGGTATGGGCTCGCGCTTCAGAAAGTGGAGGCCGCGGGTTTGGATTGTCTGTGAATTGATCCATGCGTCGGATGGCCATGAAAAAGTAGGACCTGCGCTTGATCTCTCTCAGGTCTGGTTGATATGTATAGTAAATAATATATAACAGTTAAATATAGTAGTCATTTAACGCTGAATAGTATAATAGCAACCTCATAATCAATTTGGACTCTAATTTTATTTCTATGGTGCAAATTCTATGATGCAGCTATTAAATTTACAAAAATGGAGGAGGGGGTGTATGACTCCATTCTCTTTAATTATGATGAAATATATGTTTGAATGTAACGAGAAAAGGCAAATACAAATCTATTAACTGGAAAAAAGCTTTTAGAAATCAGCAAAATAACCGACTCAAAGTGTAATTTTAAGGTGTAGTTACTTTCATTAGCTAAATTTAAAAATTGTCCAACCGCAGAGCTCATTACTCGTATAACATATTTCGATAGCACCGAAATTAAGCTTAAATATGAGACTGACAAGGATCATTACATATACACTACGAGCATATCTTCCTATTAATTAGTAGTGACTAACGGGCCGAAATCTAAGTCAATGTGCTAGTCGGTCATCCATGCAACTACCCATTTATCTGAATGAGACTTAAAACAGGCAGGTTTTAATGAAAAGAAAGCAATAAAAAATATCATAGGTTTAAATGCGGTATCCAAAACTGTACAGTTTTGGATACCGCATTCAGCTCTTAAGTTCGATACTAGACAAACCAGACAGTTTTGTCTAGTATCGAACGCGACGCAAATGGCCTACGCTCCTCTCAAACCAAGATCCTCTACGCATCAAAGAAGCAGGTCTGTGCCATGATCAGAATCCAGCGATATACGAGGTATTTATTATTTCTCTGTTCCTATATATTTAATCTGGTTTCATGCCTTCTTTTCCAAGCTGGATTGCGAGCAATTTAAGGTTTGTCTAGTCCACAAAAATTGGGCTATCCAACTAGTTAAAAAAAGTTAGTGGTGGTATTTTCCATGTTACCTTCATAAAAAGTTAATTTAAAAACTGGAATTATCGTTTTAGTTAATATGCAATAAGAACATATGGAATATTAAAAACCTGCTTAAATGTATTTGTTTATTTACAAACTTGTTTAAAATAAATAACAAGCCAGCATGTATCTATAAGCTAGGTATCATCACAGTTATCTTTTAATGTGTGTATGTAAAAAAAATGCATTGTGGAATTTTAATATACATTATTAAGTAAAGCAATCACTTAAGTTATAAATGGTTTAAACTGCAGCTTCCAAATTTCATCCAGTCTTAGCTCATCTTAAGCTCTTGCAAACTTTGCACTGATGTCAGTTTCAAGACTAAATCATCCTGTGGAAGTTACATGTCATGATAACAACATTATTAGCCGCGTAACTAGTTTCACTAGTAGTTCTGGAACTACATAAAGGAAATGCGGGAAAACTTTATATTATGTTGACAAGTTATTTATGTTTATAGACTTCCTACACTTTTCCATAAATATTGAAACTAAAAGGACTCTGGCCGGCTTAAGAAGTTATGTGGGCGGTGGATTTTTTTATGTAGGGAAATGCCTACGTATATTTCGTGGTAGCAATCATGGGTTATTTCAGACGCGCACCGCACTATCTAGACTCCAGCGCTGCGGCCGCAGCTTCTTCTCGACTCCTTTGTCTGGGCAACAGACTTTCGAATCTGTTAAAAAAGGGCCATGGGAGCCAGAAGAACAATATTCTCCCTACCGCTAGTGGCAACTTCAGCATTAGGCTCTGGCGTTGGCCCCGTTTCGCCCGCAGAAACAATTTCCTCTTCTACAGCCCCTCCGTACCGTGTTGGCACAGTCTGTTTGTATAAAATTTGTTTTTTAATTTATTGTTTAACAATCTTACCAACAAATTAGATAATATTTTACCGTAATTTTTGCACCACAAATAAATCACTTGTATTAAATATTTAAACTATTTCGATATCACTAAATTACATTTTTAATATGCAATAAAATAAAATAAAATAAGAAGAAAACTCCGTTTCATAAAACGAAACTTTGTTTTATTTCAATTTACAGATAGTAAAAATAAGAAGAGGAACACGGGAATGATTGAACCTCTGCTATTATTTAGGCCTTTTTATTAATAACACTACAGCCATACTGTTAGCTGCAAAAGTACTAGATACCATTGCGCTCAGATTAGATTGCTAATCAGTGCACGTCAACAAATTACTCACATTTGTTATTTCCAACTAGTTCACTGGACTTTGTAACAAAAGCAATAATACTATCTTTAAAATATGCACATTTTTAACACGTGGTAAACTCGAGTGCGTGTTCATGTTTTCCCTTATAATGAATTGTTTTGTAACAGATTCATAAAACAAATAATAATATATTAATAAATGGTATATATTTATATATTATAACAATTACTATTAATTATAATAATACATATAATGAACCTACCAAAACATCTCCTTGTAATAAAGCCAATGTAATATATTTAAAATATACCAAGTATTTTACGTAGAAAATTTCTTATTTAAGATGTACTAAAAGGAAGATGAAATTTTGATTGAGACTTCGACCCTTAAGTTGTGTCAACATCGCATTTCCTTACTGTACGTTCTTTATTAAGTAGAGGGGACTGGGATTCGCTGGGAAAATCTTACGATATTCAAATCCATGTCTTTTTTAAAGGAATATAGGACAGGATCCGTGTTTGTAAGTAAAAGCTATACCATATTGGCGAAATAAAATAACAATCTTTTTAAAAATGTTCTTGACAATATTGTCTTTCGCCTTGTTCTAGGTTTGTTAAGAAATAAAAATCGTGAATTCAGTTATCATCATAGCTAACTTCAGGGAGTAGATTTTTCATCCTTTCTGCTGCTGATATCGAGCATTCATCTAATGTTTATATTAACTTAATATTAATATTAATAGTATGCTAATATGTGTATCGCTACATCATCATCATCAGCCTGTATTTGTCCACTGCTGGACATAGGCCTCCCCTTCTGCACGCCTTCTGTATTAAGGTAGTTGGACCGTGCCCCATGTGTATCTCTACACTAATATTTTATTTCTTGGATTAAATAAAATATTAGTGTAGTGATACACATGGGGCACGGTCAATTATTTATACAATGGTTTCAGTATTTTATTCACTATAATATTGACGTTAAGACAGGACTACTTGATTAAATTTAACCTTGAAATAAAACTTAGTAAAACAAATATTTTTAATAAAATTAGTATAGACCGAAATTAAAATAGTGTGCGTTGTAAAATATTAAGACTTGCAATAAAGTTGCGTTATTAATTTAAATTTAATTAAAACATTTCAATATTATTTCTTTTTTAATAGTTATATACAAATGTACGACTTCCCTTTCCTATTTGTTTTTAAAACATAAAAATAACAAAAGTTACTTAATAATAAACCTATTTAAACGTTTTATTCACATCAAAAAAATTACAAATGACATGAAAAAAATGATGTCCATAAATTTTGTTGAGTAAGTTAGAATAGAAACATCAAAGAAAACCTTAAAATACCCTTTTCCTCACTTGTACCAAATAATTAAAAATTATTCTCTTTGTACTTTTTGAAAGCCAAAGAGACGAGACCTTTTATGTCCTATAATTATTCAACTATACAGTTAATTAGGCTCACATACGAATCATCACACAGGCAGGTAAAAATTATGTTAATTCAAGTATAAGAGAATTAAAGAAATAATATTTAACGGTATGGTAGCTCTTTTTGAGAGTAAAAATTATTAGCCTGAAACATTTCGCAGTGTTCTTAATGTGTATTTTTTAGTACAAGTACTGGAAAGTATTCTTAGTTATTCGAATTAAAAAAAATTAAATATTTCTTTCAAATAATAAACATGTACGTGTACATTTTTGAGTTTATTATTGTTTTATACTCACTATACATGATTAGTCTCTTACGTATTGACTTGTAAGTCTTCTTGTTAAAAAGGAAATTACAACATCAATAAAATATTTAAAACAATAAATTTTATCACTATCTTTTCATTAGTAGTATTTTAATAGCAGGAAGTTTAACACTTACCGCTACATAACTCTCTTTATTCATAAACTTAGGAATTTGTTATATTTATATGTTTGTAGTTTTACGGTAATTGTGTAAGCAATTATTTATTTGATGTATAATTTATTTGAAATTCAATGGCTTAGTAATATTAAACGGAGACTATGCAACCCAAATTTTGAACTAGCGTTTGATAACCTGATTTAGCCGAGATTTCCAAACACATGCCATGTCTTCTGTCTGTTTACTTTTTATATAGTTTAAACTAATCGTGTAACAAATATTTTATTACTAATTTGTAATATAAACATGCCTTCTAAAATAATAATATTATTAAGTTATGTAATCAAAATAATTTCATTATGAAATTGTTTTCAATTATCGTTATTATATATCTAAAATGAAATAAAGGACAAAACCCATTTCATACTAATACATAAATGCTAATGTTACTCTGTCTGTCCATCTTTCACCGACTCTTAATTAATTAGGATAAAGTTTGGTACATATGTACGCAGAATATATTCCAAGTAAGCTCAAGGTACTTTTTATTGCGAAAAAATTGGTTGGTGGTGAAAACGAAATTGCTGTTTTATTGAGGAATGAATAGTTATACATATACGTATAGATGAAACCATAAACCTTTGTTACTAATTATAAACACATGCAATAAACTCAATAAATAAACTAAGAAAACACAATAAATAAACTTTATTTATGCTACATAAATAAAGTTTATTTATTGTGTTTACATTTATAACGAAATATTATTCAAAGAAATGATTTTCTTATGGATAGCTATCTTTAAAATTTAATACTCTTTTCTCATAATTTGTTATTATCTTTTAAATATGTAAAAACGTTATAGAAGGATGATAATAAAAGCAATGCTTTAAATGTATGCATGTAACGATAATCTCTTACTTTCTAATAAAAATCAAATAATCTTATTATATTTTTGTATAGGTTCGTCATTAACGAAATAGTTTATTCCTAAATCATGCAGTTTTAACACACAATTTCATTAATAAAATATTGTTAAAGGAACCAGCAAGAAAATCAAAAATGGGAAGTGCACGAATACTGTAATGCTTTACATATTAAACGAGCACGATGACCCGAGATCTGGTTTTTGAGTACGTTTACCAAGGACAAACGCTTGAGCAAAGTAGAAACAACTTTCCCCCTGAACAGGTTCTTGCTTTGTCGTAGCGGTGAGGCCCTGACCTGCGGCCTGCCCAGCCGCGGGAAGCTAAGAGGAAACTGGCCGGCCTGTGGTGCAAGGCTGGTCAAGGAGGAGGCTGCTCCAAGCGGGTTGAATAAGCCGGCTTTGGATGCGCCTTTTGCGGGTGCGAAGGATGGGTTGCAGGGGGTAGGTGTGCCGCCCTTCCTGTCCTTCGCAACCGAGGAGGATTCACGGGGCAAGAGGAGTGTCGGTAGTTCGTAGGCCGCTTTCCCTATTCTCCGCGACTCGGCGGGGTCGGGGAAGAGGATATTCGGCATGGTGTCGTCGATCTCTCCTCCTTCTGCGGCCGAAATGGAGCTAGCGGTGGAGCCCAAAACCGAGGCCACCGATGGGGGCTGGGAGTCTTGTCCCTGCGTGGGTTGGGATTTCCTGGCTCCCATGGTCCCTGAGTAACAGACTCGGGGGAGTCTGTTAGTTCCGACGCGCCCAGTAGCAGGCAGTTTGCCGTAAGGCCGAGATGGAGCTGCTCCGGCGGCATGCGCTTGTGAGGTCGCAGAACACTACCAAGCGTTTCTGTGACCTCATCTATAAGGCGCCAAGTGGGAACAACGTGGCGGTTTTAGTCGGTGCGAGTCCGACATAACCCGTCTTCGCCCCCGCGAGGACGGGTATGCGTAAGCATTTACCCACGGTAAGAAAAAAAAACTAAAAAAAATTAATAATTTTTGGCTGCGCTGGACAGCCTTTTATAAGTTTCGGCGAGTTTTCTCATCATCTATCCCACGGTGCCTCAAATCGAAAATCTTCGGTCTGTGCGTCCTACCCGTCATGACCTACGGTGCCGAGACTTTACGGTTACTTACGGTTGTGGATCGCTATACCCGGAGTATCTCTGAAGGACCCCATCAGAAATTATATGATCTATTAGAAAACCCAAGTCACCGATACAGTCCATCGGATTAGTAAGCTGAAATGGCAGTAGGCCGGTCGTATAAGCCGCAAAACTGACATCATCATCATCATCATCATCAGCCTGAGTCAGTCCACTGCTAGACATCTTCGATTATCGGCTATGATAAACTGCTCGGCTAACTAGCTACGTAACGTACGTAATAAACCTTATATTTTATACCCGTCAGATAGAAGTTATAATACAGAATAGCGTGGAAATTAATCTTCATTCGCTCGAACAAACGATTGACGAAAAGCAGAGCAGAGAACGGTTGACCGAATGACAACGTGCTGGATTTATTCAAGCATAAAATTTGAAACTTAATTAACGAAAGCCACCAGGTCCCAAATGAATTTAAGCCCAATTAAAAATAAACAAAGTAAATATGCATGTACCTCATGTTAAGTAGTTAAAACCCACGCGGAGTAACTTTTTACTATCAATATATATATTTATATACCTTGGCTATAGTTATATGTTTATATTTATTAATTTATTACGGCAACCTGATACTATATCGTTATAGATTTCTAAGTTAGAAACAGATGCAAAAGTATAATGATGTCAGAAGGTAACAGTGACACACATCAGTATAATATATTACAGCTACTTTGCACATTATAATTTTATTTAACGATACCTACTGTTATTAAATTTAAGTATTGCGGCACTATACACCGCAGTGGTAAATTGCCAGTTGGTCTTCTATAAAAGAAGACCGCCTTAATTTGCTAACTATACATATTTACTTTTACTAGCTATCGTAATAAATTTACTCTATAAATTTCCTTCTCGGTCGTTTGAAGCATTATATTCAAGCAATATAAATATAGAGACGGTTCACTGGTTGCATTCAATACAATAGGAAAATGATGACCGATAGGAGAACAATGCAAAAGTGTTTTAGGACGTGTTAAAATAATACTACCATGCATATATTAAGCAGATAATACTAATAGCTCAATAGCATACATAATATATTACTTATGGGGAAAGTAAAAAAAGTACTGTAAGTCTTAACATCGACTCGGTTCGGTGAGTAAATTTGTGTTTTCTTACGGTGCAATTATTAACGTTATTTGAACATACCATTCTGCTCGTCTTGTTTCTTTTAACCTGAAAAAAAAAACAGTTAAAATATTTATCCGGCTTTATATAGTTAAATACTTAATTGGATTTATGTCATATGTCATATGTGCAGTCATCATCATCGTTTCAGTATGTTAAATTACACTATGTTAGCATAGGCGTCACCCATAAGTCGTCACGATCCTATACCGTGCCGCAACGTGGTTATATGTCATCGTCATCAGCTTGTGTTGGTCCACTGCTGGTCATAGGCCTCCCCTAATCACACCTTCTCCATTCTGCGTGATCGGCCTTTATTGTTCTAACAATTTATGTAGGTTTTATACATCAAATTTTAATCAATTTAGATATATGTGAATTAAAGATTTTACATAAAACTGACAGCAACTAATCCCTGATATAAAATAATAAATTAATTCCATTTGAAAAATTATAAACGTGTAATTATTAATTCTTACTCTACAAATTATTTTTTATTTTATATCCTTTACCCTAATTCAGTATTCGAGGTAATTGAATTGAACAATCCGAATAACTTAATTTCGAGGTCGCACGTTCGGGATCTCGCTACGTGACCACACACGATGATGTAATAATATAAAAATGGATTTATTTCTTCCGTGCAAGTCGAATAAATAACTCACGTAATTCATTTTCTTGCTCATATTCACTACGCGCTACTTTTTCATACAAAAGTCTCAAAGCCCATGTTTAGTAGAGCGGTGAGTTTATTATTCTTACGGGTAATTTCAGTATTTCAAAAAATTGTAGAGCTTCTTTAAAGTAATACTTGTATTTATTAATCATCATCATAAACAGCCCTTATCAGTCCACTGCTGGACATAGACCTTTTTAAAATAATAACTCCAATACGGCGTCCATTAAAAAGAGTCGCTCATAATTGTTACGCTGAGTAGGCGGATTGGCAATTGACTAATTGTATTTGATAAAGTAACTAACTACATATATAAAAGAGATTCCCACCTGTATAATATAACCATAAGGCGTAGTGACTTGAAATTTGGTAGGAATATTCCTTTCGCCAAGTAGACCTAATGACGAATTTTACGAAATTCCACCCACAAGGGGGGTTGGGGGAGTTACTAGTAAATAATAAAAAAGGCAAGCTATGTGTAGACTAAAACAAAAATGTTTCTGCACTAAAATAATAAGATACTTTCCATTAAACGCTTGAACGTAGACATTTATGAAAAATAAATTGTTAAATATTTTTTGAATATCTTAAAAAGTATTGTTACGTTTAGTTCCCCATTAAAATAGATATGCATAAACATTTTACTATTTCGGAAGGTACATCAGTTGCAGTGACTCATACCTAGTTTTAGTCACTTTTAAAAGCTAGCTCGCATGATATAAAATCTTCATTTTCCTCTTGCATGCGTACCGAGTGAAACGTCCATAAATGAATTGCGTTTATAGCGCTACCAGGAAAAACGATTATATAATTTCCGTATACTGCCTTTACAAAAGTCCAAACAGGAAAATGTACATGGAGAACTCATTTCGATTTTTAATGGAAATAATTTTAGTAAGGATACTATATGCAGGTTATTTAAAGTGCAAAATATTAAGACAAAAAAATTCAAATTTAATGTAATATTTAAATCGTTTAAATAAAATTTTTAACTCATTGCTAACCTTAAGATTTGTAATCATCTTTAGCCTTAGTAAGAAAGATATTAAAATTTATTATTTTATATTGAAATTATGTTAAACAAATTTTGGTGAACCTCACAAATAGTTTTACAAAAAGGTTTATTAAATACCCTCGAATTGACCTTTCAAAATTTTATTTCTTTTTATTATATTATTATTTTCTTAAGACAGAAGAAGAATAATAAAAGACATGTGGTCTTTTATTGAGCGCTGATAACAGTCACATACTGTATATTTCTTCTAGTTTTTATGTCCTGAAATATAAATATTAAAATATCTTTAAAGCTGAATATGACGTTCTAACGTGATTTCTCGGAATATTTTTCTCTTTCCAAAAATTAGATAGAATTAATCACTTAAGAGTATCTTTATAAAATTTTATATCTGTATAGTTCTCAGGTTTTTTTACAAAAAATGCGGCACTTTGAGGACGTAATCCATCGTTCCTGGTTTATTTTTATAGCCGTATGTTCCGTCAATCGATCACAGTAACAAATGAAGATTTATTGTAGCGCATCGCTTTCATAAATCGTTCGTTTTTACAAGATAAAATAATTTGTGACATAGTTTTAAAACTATTTCACACACACTCAGTAATAACTTCATCTTATATATTATTTATTTTAGTAGTAATAATTAATACGATCGTCAGATGGGTATGTAAAAAAAAGTTGATCCACCCCCCTACCCGCAATGGACCAGTGTGGTGGATTACGATGCAAACACAGGCCGATGATGATGATATGAATTGCGTTGCCAGCATCCGGGACCCGTCCGCACGTGTTCGCCGCAGTGTCCTGAGCTCGCCGGGCGGTATACATTATACTTCACGGAAGCAAAGTCGTCACGCTGCGTCATCTGTGTTTTTGAGTGCTCCTGTGCTAATAAAACCTTTTGTGACATCGCTGACGTCAGCGCGTTAGCGATTTATTGCGCTACCTCAAGCGGTTGGCTTGCGCACGGCTGTGTTAATACAATTGTGTTGTCAGCCGCTTGACGAAGCTATCTTGTTTCTTAGTTTTATTATCTTGTTTCTGGGCCGAACTAGTTCGGCCGAACGTTTTAAATTTGTTTCTTGTTACAGAACCAGCCACGACACACCTCCTTTCCGAGCCCGTTAGGGCGTGAAGGATTTTCACGCGCGATAATCGTCGGGACTCACCGATTGCGTTAAGCGATGCAACCTATCTATCGGTGGATCAAAACAAGTTAATCGACCTATACACAATACTTTCTAGTAGCGATGTTGTTATAAATCTAGGTATATTCTTTGACTCAACCTTTAATTGGGCTCGTAGTCATGTCGAGCATGTCCACATTTTATTTTCGCAAAATTTTATTTAATCCTTGCATTCCCCCTTGTCTTGCTCACGTGACAGAGAATCAAAATCGCCTTGTATTTACATTTTGAGCTAATGTATAGTTTATTCGAAAATTACTTGCCCGTTGACTAGACATATTTAAAATTTGTGGACGCAACATCATTCACATGTCTTTGTTCACTTCTTTATTTTATATCCTAGGAAAAAATTGTATATATCTATACATCTTTATAATTTAACTGCATAAGCTCAAAAAGAACTTCTATTTTAGGTAGTCGCAATAAAAAGAATATAAACGGTCGCTTTTCTGAACAAAAGATGTGAACATGAAGCTCGTAAAACATTTTTGTTGCTATGAAACTGTTTTCACCTAGCGCGTTTTGAAACAATATTTTTTTTATTATTCGTTCGTTGACATTAACTTATAAATACCTGTTATTCCAGATCACCTTATACACAATTTTTTATTGTTTTGATTGTTCAAATTCAGGTAGCCTAAATTTGCGGTTTTCGCCTTAGTATTACCGAGGCGAAAATAATAGTTTAAAGAAATAGTGAATAACCTGTATGTAAGTTTTTTTTGTAATTTACACACATAAATTATATGCTAGGATTCTTAAGACTATAAAGTTGTATTTATTATTAGCGTGTTAATGTGTTATATGATGTAATCCAATCTAGATATGTATTAATGCATTGATGTTCTTTTATAAGGCTATTCATCTTAATTAAATACAAAGGCTAGCATACTTACATATACACGGTCATCTAAAACAATTAGCTATATTGCTCGATAACTATTCTTGAGATGAACTCGCGGACTACTAATATTTATTTATACATGTACAATGTAATACTAACCAAATTAATAGATAAGACAAAATTATTTAATTCTTTTAAAAATACTTTAGTTATATTGACGAAATGGTAACCACGCTTTGCAACAAAAAAAAAATTATAATAATTAGCAACAAGGAAAATGTACGTATAAAAACTTGATTCATTTATATTATCCTGATTTAGGTATTAAAAACTTAACGTTAATAACCTCATCATTATTAGACTGAGTCAGCCTACAGTTGGACATAGGCCTCCTTTCAAGTGGGCCACCGCTTCCCATCTCCAACTATTCTTACCCAGTCCACTCCAGCCACTTTGCGAATGTCGTTATCTTGCTGCAGGGCGTCACACACTACGTTTGTTGAGCCTCGGTCTCTACTCCAGAACTTCTGACTCCACCGGCCTACTGCGACTTGAAGTTACTGATTCATTGGGTTATATCGGTGACTCTGTGTCTCTAACGGATCACATTATTTCGGATGCGGTCCTACAGAGAAACTCCGAGCAAAGCCCTCTCCATAGCTTTCTAAAAAACTTTAAATTTGTGGACTAGTCAAACCGAAAAAGTCTAAGTCTTGGCACCGTAGATCATGACAGTTAAGACTTATAACCTACAAATTTAATATTTGGTATCTATGTCTTCTTTGACCTCAGAACAAACCATTCACTTTGACAACAAACGTTTATTATTTGAAATTATTTGTGTCAAATCAAGGAATTCTTCATTTAATTTGGGCTTTTTCGTGTTGTTATGAACCATTTCGAAAGTTCTGATCAGTCCAAAGAAGAACCAACAAAGAAGACCTGGTGGTCTTAAGTTTTTCTGTTCTATTTACTTTCAAGTATGAAAAATGCAAGTGCAGGGGTTATACCACTCACAAACATCTTGTTTCTCAATATGATGTCTAATTGAGTAATTACAAATAGGCTTTGACAACATTTTCAAAGCAAACATAAGCATGGGTAATGGTAAGCGTAAGCACTGATAATGCCCCACTTGCACTCTCATTTATTTTATTACATTCTTTAAAAGTAATTAATATAACTTAACGATTAAATCACAGAGAAAACTAAATTTTAATTTATAAATAAATAATGATAATGCCATACAAACCATTAAATGCTATTAATGTGTGAAGAAATATTAAAAAAAGAACAAGGAAAATATCACGTTGTAATTTGTATTTTTAATTTCAAAACCAAAAACTCTATCGCATTGTTTCGAATGCTAGAATATTTATTACTGCTATAAATCTATTCGCTTCGATCACGGAGTTATTGCATTAGCTATACGCGCATCAATAAGATTAAAGTGATTGAGGCCAATCTGTGCTATCAATAAATATATCATGCAAATCAACTGAAACAGAATTACCATATTCATATATTTCGTAGAGATATTTTACCTGATATCACATTCAAATATTTATTATATGCCAATAATTTAATTATGCCATTAAAAATGCAGAAGGTACAAAAAAAACATTCCGAAATAATTCAATTATATTGTATTATTTTAATCATTAAATGTATTAAAGTAAAATATTAGTTTTAAGATAGATATATAAAAAAATTGATAACACTACGCAGCACTTTGAAATACTCCTAAACTTCAGGACATTAAATCTACCTCAGTTTTATTTAAAAAAGCAGATTATCTCAAAATTTAACTGGACTTGGAAAAACCTAAATAACGATTCACTGTCTTTTATTCTTTAGTTTTCAGCCACCAAAATATACCATTATAAATATTGAACGTGATATTATAGTGATAAGACACTCTTTCCGTTGAATAACTGATATCTAAAAGGAGGCGATAGGCGTTGTTATTGATGATGAAAATCATTGATCATATGACCAAGATGTCATTACGAGGGCGGCACTGAAAATTTCGGGAATCAAGGAAGTAACACCAAATTACTATTTAAAAATGTATTTGCTACTTTTCGAAGTAATCTTCCGCAAAATTTGACACTTTTTTTCATACGATGGAACCAGTCACTGAAGCAATTATTCCATTCGAAAGTTTCGGTCTCCAAATGACTGTTTTGTAGGCATCCATAGCTTCTTCAGGTGATGAAATTCTCTGACCACGCAATTTATTCTTCATTTTAGGAAAAGTATAGAAATCATTAGGGCTCAGGTCAGGGCTGTACTTTACGGGACTTTACTTACTTTCTTTAAATGAAATTATGTACCGTTGTCTACGCAACAAATATTTTCAAAGAGCTATTGCAAATATCCGAGCGTATTTCTTAGCGTAGCGTTAACCATGAACGCAATCAAAGTCTTGTTATTAATGGCTTTAAGTCAGCCTTCTTATCTGGTCTTATTTATGTTGTGCTTAGGAGAAACTTAAGGTTGCAATGATAAAGCAATATAACATAAAATGCATTTTAAAATACGAAAGATTGTTTTTTCTTTTAGATTTGAAGTGATCGAATGAGAATATGAAACAGTAGATAAGAAATGATTTAAGTACACCCACCTTTCTAAGACGTCAGATTTGTAGAAAAGCAAAACTACAATAGTAAATAGTATTTAAGACGTTTAAACTTTTATTATAACGCATTATCTAAATAAAAGAAATTTTCTGGGTAGTGTAGGTTCACATAAAAGTAAATACATTAAAAAAAAATTTAATTCTATCAGCATAATGTTCTACGCGACATTTTGATGAAATATATATCTTAAAGGTAGACATTTAAAATGCAGAGGCAGAAATCACATTTCACTTTATTACCCGCTTGTATTGCGTAAAGTGGTTCTGTACTGTTTGAATCAGTATTTTTTTTCTTATAATTAACAAAAAGCAGAATTGTATAAAGACGAGTAAAGAAGTTAGCTACATTGGCAAATATTTCGATTACATTTAAGATATAATATGTAGCGCATAATTTTATAGGAATGTTTAGCGTATATTTAACTGTTGATGATGAGAAGAATTCACCGTTTGTGCTTGTTTATTTATAAAACACTTTAACAGTACTAACTATAGATTAGTTGTATCCGTATGTAACGACTATAACTATATATTATTTAATACTTTTACCAGTTTTAGAAAAGTAAAAAAATAACATAACTGCAAATTATATATATATAAGAGATGAAGGCAAAGTTTATTCAAGGTTAAAGGTTTCTTTATGAGATGGCCCGTCTGAGAAATGTACTTTCTACGTGAGCAGCACGTGTTCACCGCGGTGCCTATTTCTGCCACACACTAGTTGTGATTAACCATTACTGTCTCCCGATTTAAAGGGATTCAATGCCCTAATCAATAACAGTCAACAGTCAACCTAATTACTAACTAGAGAAGACGTATCATTCTTTCCAAGGCTGCGAGCGGTTTGAAGAGTCGTTGTTGGCACTTATCATCACGAAAGCTTCCAGCTCTTCTCGTCGCTTCAATCAATAAAAAGCGATTTTTTAATAACTTCTGGTGTTATTACAGTTTTATTCTTCACTCTGTGAAACATAGTGAGTACTTAAATTAAAATATGCACATTGGCGTTGAATAATAACGATAACCTGCACATCGCGGTTTGTTATAGCTGTCGAATCGGGGTAATTGACGCGATCGCTCTGATGTGTGGTCAGTTCGACATACCAAAAATTTGTGGTGTACACTGAAACCGGCTGACAGCTTTGAATAGTATTACGTGTATTTTATATATGCTAAAAAATATTTTTATTTGCTGGCTACTTACATTTTATTTGTGCAATATGCATAAAAAATATTTAGTAGACATTATGGACCTATAGTGTCCCACGGTAGAGTAAATGTCTCCACTTTGTTTTTCTTCCTTTCGAGAACTTAGAATTTGGAATTCGTTAAACTATATTATAAATGACATAACCATTTATGTTGTGCAATGGCTGCGAAATTAAATACAATATAAATTGAAAGTGAAGTCTTCATGAACGTGAAAACATCATGATTTACTTGAAAAAGTTGAGTTGAGCGTTTCAACCACTGTAATAAAACTGTTATGTGCAAATACTTTCAAATTAAAACTCTTACTAACTCGCAGAAAAAAATCTAAATTATTTTTTTTTCAAAAAGTCATTCAGTTCAGTTTCGGAATAATTGGTAAAAAATTCAGAAAGTACATATTTACATATTTTTTTCTTTTTATAACTAATTTAAAATATATTAAGTGTAAATTACTCATGGTTATATATTACTATGGTTAATATTATGACTTACTTATATTTTTGTTGTTTTGTTTTTCAGATCGCCGAATAAGAGGCGATTTTCATGCAGGCTGAGTAATCTATTTAAACTGTCAATTTCAGGAGCGATATCGAATTAGCAAATGTCTTTCGTAACCAATTTCTTCCCTTGTTGATTGTCCGTAAACCTAAAGGCTTTTAAATGTCTACTTATCAATCAACAGATGATTATTTTGTAAAATTTCGATAATGTTTGTTTTAATACATCAAAGAAATTATACAAGATTGACCCCTGTTTTGATATTTTTTGTATTAGTTTAAAAGTTTGTGTTTATTATGGACCCTGCTAAGTAGCTTAAACGTCGAAAATATTGTATGGTAGCATTGTTTTTAAAATGCGATAAAATATTTTTTAACTAAATTACTAAGGTACTTTTACAGGACACTGATAATTTTACTAAAGGGACCGTCTTTTAACATAGATAGATAAAGCAATTAATTAACTAAATTCAAATATTTTCGGCACACTATTTTACATAAACGCTTATTTTACACATGTTTCAATAAAATTCTTTATAGATCTTTAGGTGTTTCATATTGTAATTATTATTCATAATTATTATATTGTATACAATGGTTACAGACCGGACTAAATTGCTGATCATCGTAATGACACAGCAAGTTTAGACACCTTTTAAATTTGTCTACAATATAACTAAATAGTATTAGATTATGGGTGATAAACATTACTTTAATTAAGTAAATTTTATACCTCTACATAGTATTAAACAAAGTCGCTTTCTCTATCTCTATATCCCTATGTATGCTTTAATCTTTCAAACTACGCAACGGAATTCGATGCGATAGAGTGATTTAAAAGAAAGGTTTATATTGTTGGTATTTTTTCTATCAGCAAAGCTCTTTTACAAAGCAGTCGCAGGTCGCTAGTAATTTATATAAAAAAGTATTATTTAATAACTAAAATTATTTTAAAGTTCAGTAAAATATCACTTTTAGTGTAAAGGCTATTGATTTTATAAGGCTTTTTATGTAGGTACGGCAACTGATGTGAATTTATCTAGACACATTTGCATCTTTCTATTACCCCTTTAGATTATAAATGTAGGTTGTTACGGGCTGTATGTATTTAGTGACTTAATTGGTTAAAATGTGTTTTGTTCGTTGGAAATGCTTTTTTTATTATAATTAAATTTATTAACATAAAAAGCAGGATTAATATATTGATGTGTTGCAATTAGTTAGAACCTCTTTTCACTGCGTCCAAATTTAGCCACTTTCTTATGATAAGGCCAACGTTTTTTACTCAAACGCACATGACTTATTTTCAAGTGTCATTTGGGGCAATTCCACATGAGTTCACTCTCAAGTAAAGGTGTCCTTAAGCCTTTCTGTCTTATCATTCTGCTTGTCTTGTTTTTTTTAACCTGAAATTTTTCTCAGGTTAAAACAGGCAAAACGAGTAATTTACTAAATAACATTTAAAATATTTATCCGGTTCTATATAGTTAAATACTTAATTGGTTTTATAATGCAGTCGTCATCGTCGTTTTAGTATATAAAGTCCACTGTGTGAGCATAAGCGTCACCCATAAGTCGTCACGATCCTGTACGACATGCCGCAACGTGGTTATATGTCATCGTCATCAGCTAGGGTTAGTCCACTGCTGGTCATAGGCCTCCCCTAATCACGCCTTCTCCATTATGGGTGATCGGCCTTTATTGTTCTAACAATTTATGTAGGTTTTATACATCGAATTTTAATCAACTTAGATATATGTGAATTAAAGATTTTACATAAAACTGACAGCAACTAATCCCTGATATAAAATAATAAATTAATCCCATTTGAAAAATTATAAACGTGCAATTATTAATTCTTACTCTACAAATTATTTTTTATTTTATATCCTTTACACTAATTCAGTATTCGAGGTGATTGAATTGAACAATCCGAATTACTTAATTTCGAGGTCGCACGTTCGGGATCTCGCTACGTGACCACACACGATGATGTAATAATATAAAAATGGATTTATTTCTTCCGTGCAAGTCGAATAAATAACTCACGTAATTCATTTTCTTGCTCATATTCACTACGCGCTACTTTTTCATACAAAAGTCTCAAAGCCCGAGTTAGAGCGGTGAGTTTATTATTCTTACTGGTGATTTCAGTGTTTCAACACTGCGGTTTGTCCTTGATAAAGTTAGTTATAAATAATAAAATAAAACAAGCTCCATGTAGACTTAAACAAAAATGAATTCTCAACTTAAATAATAAGATATTTTCCATTAAATGCTTGAACGTGAACATTTATAAAAAAAAAGTATCGCTATGTTTAGTTCCCGTTAAAATAGATATACAGCATCATTTAATATTTTAAAAGGAGTATCAGATACAATCGGTCCTATCTAGTTTTAGTCACTTTCAAAAGCTAGCTCGCACGATAATCTTCATTTTCCTTTCATGCGTACCGAGTGAACCGTCCATAAATGAATTTCGATTATAGCGCTTCCAGGAAAAACAGAAGAAGGTCAGAACAGGAACATGTGCATGTAGAACTCATTTTGAGTTTTAATGTGTATAATTTTAATTAGGACTAATATAGTTTTAATATATTTTACTTACTTTTAGCTGGAACTTATATAAGACGGAATAGATACGTGCCGATATGTGGCGTAAACGACCACGGTGGCCAACTTTTTATATGGAGAAATTGTTGTCAAAACATTGTCAAACACAGTTTAAAATTAATGAAAGACAAGTGACACAACAAATAGTTACACAAATTGGCGTTTTGTCCCCTGTTCTACTTTCTATTTCTATCAACTCTCTCACTTCTAATTTCTTCTGTTCCTTCCAGGAAAATGCGGATGATCACCAAAATTATACACATGTTTAGCTAATGAAATCGTTTTCGCGTTTTCAGCATTTAATAAATATATAGCCGCTGTTATTAAATTGAACAATAGATTGATATCGATGAATCGAAACAAGTTGATCGACCTATACACAATACTTTCTCGTAGCGATGTTGTTACAAATCTAGGTATATTCTTTGACTCATCCTTTAATTGGTCTAGTAGTCACGTTGAGCATGTCCTTATTTTTCTTTACAAAATTTTATTTGATTCTTTCACTCCCCCTTGTCTTGTTTTTACTCCCAGAATGCTGTACAAAACCATTCTCTACGATCTAGGAATAGTAATAACTATCCCTAGATCGTAGAGAAGGTAAATTTACCTGATACACCGTTAACACCGATGGTAAATCCCAGCTATTACTGCTGTAATTGACTGAATAAGTACTCACGAGTTTTGTTCTTAAATTCTCTACGATTTTTAGCCATCCTGATTTCCATAGGTGTACCGTTCCACATGTGTACCGATTGTACGAAAAATGACGAGTGTATAAAGTCAGAACGGTGAAAAGTAAATTGAAGCAGGCGATTATGCGTTGAGCGAAAATTTTTGTTACTGACTTCATATAGATACTGAAGATGCGAGGATACATAAGTCGGAGTAAAAGGTGAATCAAGAAAAGAGTACAGAGTAGTAAGCGCCCGTAGTGTGCGTCTTTGGTGAATGAGTAGTCACCGCAGCTGGGTACGATAGGCCGATACGTGGTCAAATTCACGGATGTTGAAAACGAAACCATTCATTTTGAAAAAAAAACTTTTTCTATTTAAAATTATTTGTGTTAAATTAAAGAATTCTTACATAAATTTGGGCTTTTTCGTGTTGCTATGAATCAATTCAAAAGTTCTGATATGTACAAAGAAGAACCAACAAGAAACCTGGTGGTCTTGAGTTCTTTTTTTCTATTTACATATTTAATCAAGAAATCCTAGTTCTAGTAACTAGAATTAAACCGTAGTCAGAAAATATGCAAGTGCAGGGTTTCATCTTGGTTCAAAATGTGATGTCTAATTGAGTAATTACAACTAGGTATTAAGAAGCCCTTACAACATTTTCAAAGCTAACATAATTCCACAGCACCTAACAGTCATTAAATTTAGTGTACATATTAATACGGTTAAATTAATATTTTTTTTAGCCAGTATGAACTTGGCTAAGCGTAAGCACTGTTAATGTCCCTTTTGCACTCTCATTTTTTCAGGCCAGTAACATTCTTTAAAAGTAATTATAAATTAAAGATTACATCACAGAGGAATCTTAATATTGGCTTATAAATATATAATGAATATGCCATAGTTATGGATTACATAACTAAAATGCTGTTAATATATGAAGAAGTATTAAAAAAAGAACAAGGAAAATACCAACAATTCAATCGAATTGTTTACAATGCTAGAATATTAATAACTGCTATTAATCTATTTGCTTCGACCACGGAGTTATTGCATTAGCTACACGCGCATCAATTAGATTAAAGTGATTGAGACCAATCTGTGCTATCGACAAATATATAATGCAAATCACCTGCGATAGAAATATCATTTTCATATGTTTCGTTTTGACATTTTACATGATATCACAAGCGTATAACCAATAAAATATTTATTTTATGTAAATGAAATAGTAACTAAATTTGTGTTTAAAAAAGCCAATAATTTAGCATTGAATTATGCACTTAAAAACAGAAGGTACAAAAAAACATTTAATTTTAGTCTGTTATTTTATCATAAAATTTATTAGTCGTAAATTATAGAATCTATATAAATATAGAAATTTGATTACACTATGTACGCAATGGCAGCACTTTTAAATACTCCTAAACATCAGGTTTCAAGTCATTAAACCTACCAAGCTTTAATAATAAAAGCACACTATCTCAAATTTTCACTAAACTCTGAAAACCCTAAATAACGATTCACTGTTCTTTATTCTTCAGTTTTCAGCCGCAAGAAACCCGATAGCCAGACTACTGATTTTCATTTCAGCTAATCATTGGGTAGAGAATAAAGCTTTTGTATGGCATTCTTAATTAAGGAAATCATTGACACCTCATTAGTTTTTTATTTATTATGAGATGACTAAAGGATGCGAGAAACTGAAATTCGTATTGAATTACTATCGATTTGAAAAAGTCCTGTAATTCTTCTACAAATATTAAATGTGGTATTTAAATAATAAAACACTCTTTCTCAATCACTAATACCTGAGAGAATGCGTTAAGCGTTCTTATTGATTATGTCAATCATTGATCACCAAGATGTCAATAACTTCGCGAAAGAAAATTCAAGACGCCAGTGAAGTTATGAATTGACACTTATTACATTGATTAATTTATTTTTGGTATCGAATACGTTTTATAACAATACAATACATTTGATCAAACAATGAATAAAGTAAATGTCAAAAATTGAAAATATAAATTAATCATTAACAGATTATAAATCAATCCGCAATTATTTATACTAAATCATTTCATTTACAGCTAAGAAATTGGTATTTGATAAGAGTTTTTTTTACATCGTGGATTTTCTATCTGTTTCTTTTCACGTGATGATTAAAACAGCAATCAGAGCATACGATAATTTCAGTTGCATACGCAAATACTTGTTTTTTCTTTACTACTAATGATGGTTACGAGATCAGGGACCATGGTAAGGGTCAATATTTCGTATAATTTAAAACAGTTTTTACAAAATTATAAAAGAAAGGAACTTGATTAAGGAATGGAATGGATATTGTTTATGAAAGGATACGACTTGAAATTATCAATGATTACTTAAACCTACCTAATACCAAAGACGACATCCAAAGCTAAATTTAGGTTGCATAGATCATCTGAGTTCTTTATTAACTTATGCATTAAACCACTAGAAATAACCTGAAGAGGCACTGTTTGATATGAACATTCATACAAAATCAAGACTTTTAAGACTAAAACTAAGTTCCTCAAAATAAAATGTTTATGTGAGAAAGACCGATTTCCCCTAATAAAGGAGGAATTGAGTACACTCTGAGTGGATATTTTTTTTTAAATGTTAACTCGTTGCTTGTTCCTCCTGGTGATCCGATGTTAATCATTCTTTTTGTTACTGTTAGGTAGTAGCTATCATGGTGTCCCGTTTTTCTTCTTAGCGGTGCGTTCCACGAATTTTAATGTGTACATGCATTAAAATTCTCAGCCCTTTTTAAACAGCTTTACGCTTTTGCTTTTTTTATTAGTGGTCTCCTTAACGAGTCTCATATATATGTTGGATGTTTGAATTAGGGTGCTAAGGAGATACTTTAGTATGCTTAGAGAAAAATAAAACAATGGAAATATTAAATGTTTTTTTTTTATAATACGCAATTTATTTTTTGTATATTTATAGCAAACGCAATAATACCAGATTAGATGTGATAGCAAGATAAGAGGAGCAAAAAGTGCACCTGAATAAGTTATGGGCTCTGCCAAGAAAAAAAAGCAACTTAAAACGCTGGAGTCCTCTCATCGCTATAAGACGGGAGACCTTTTCTATCTTACCCAGTAATTACACTGGTTACCGTGCTAAATAGTATTTTACACTACAACTTTTAGTAGGAATATGAACTGCAGTGATATTCCCCCAGTCTGCT
Organism: Lamproptera curius; assembly: GCA_029286875.1. Taxonomy (NCBI): domain Eukaryota; kingdom Metazoa; phylum Arthropoda; class Insecta; order Lepidoptera; family Papilionidae; genus Lamproptera; species Lamproptera curius. The sequence continues at coordinate 96,416 of JAGSMT010000271.1, read as the reverse complement.
CTTTGAAAATAATGTAAAATATGTAGTGAGTATGTTTGTTTTAAACAGTTTATAAAACCAAAAATAAACGTAGCCACCCGAATGGTTAGCAATGTTGCCATCCATTTAATATTAAAAGTGCGCAGGTAACATTTTAATTACAAATTCAACCCAAAAGTTTAGTCCATAACACATCAAGCAACATTAGTAAAAGTGCTGTTACAAATAGAAGCGAATATATTTTTTTATAAAAATTTGCTTTATTTAAATAATAGGCTTATGATACGCTTACGTTTGAATCGCCTTTGGTATAAGATGAAGGAGCAGTGTTTTGCAGTAGCGTTGAAGGGAATCTGTAAGCACGAAAGCAATTATGACGGCTATTAACAGAGTAAAGCCGAAACGCCATAACCTCTTCTACAAAAGTAATGGTCAAATATGCTCAGTGTTATGTTTTTAATTTATTATACGGTAATGTGCATATAAGCAGATAATTTCTTGAAAGAATCTAATCGTAGCTTGCTGATCTCTAATATAGATCGGCCGTCGTAGTCAAAATCGAAAAACATTATAATTACTTTTACAGTGACCTACTAGTATAATTTAGTTTTAAATATAAGTCTTGCTTTACCTATTTTATAATGTTCTGTTTGAAATTTTATTAAATAATTGATAATTATTGGATATTATTAAAATATTGTTAGTAATATTTTTGAAGCTGTTTTTTTTTCAAAACGTTTAATACAAAATGATTATTACCTTATAACGAACAAGGTTTAAAAAAGGCAATATGAATTCAGAGTTAGAACCTCTCAATAAACAAAAAGTTCCAGAAATTACGAAAACCATGATTGAACAAAGACAGTGAAGAAATGGGCTACTTGTAAAATGTTTCTCGTCCTGATAATTTATAAAATTTTAATGAGATATAATTTAATTATATACATTAACTAATTAATTACGCCTGTAGCCATGGTTGGGCGTGTGCTTAAAACTGGAGGTCGGGTTCGAAATGCGGGGACTCAAAAGTTTTTTGTTGTTTTGTTGGTTACCCAATTTGGGCCGATCACCCAATTTCCGAAAAGTAAGATGATCCATGCTCGGTGTGCATGGAAAAGTTTCACCCAAACCGGTTGGACCAGCGTGGTGGGATACGGCCCAAACCTCCTTTGGGGATAGGGATGTATTAGGGGGTTTTATCCAGCAGTGGCTGATGAAACATGCTGATGATAATTCAAAGGAACCCGCTTTTGTGTTTTTTTTGACAAACAGCACCTATACTAACCCACCTCATCATCATCATCACCATAATCGGATTCGTCCACGTGGACCCAAGGCCTTTCCAATCATCCCACCCTTCGTCTTCGGCTTTTCATCCAGCCCCCGGTCCTTTCGAAGTGTCCACCCTTTTGCCCAGGAACGTAATGGGACGCACCTCTTGGTCGGCTCCTACGCGATGTATATTGTACGATATTATTTCCATTATTTGATAAATTTAAAAAGTAAAAAATAAAACAATCCAAAGTAAAACATTTTTAAGGGGTATATCTTTAAAAGGCCCGCCAAGAAAGTCCATCCGGTCAATATTTCCCCAAAATCATATAATAAGATTACTGTCTCCGGTTTATAATTGTCTCGTGTAATCCACCCGCTGCTGCATTCTATAAACGTTTAACATTAATTATAAACTAAATTTTTTTTTTTTTTTAAATAACCATTTGTGTCTGTTGAATAGGGGTTATTGACGCGATCGTCCTAATGTGGGGTTATTTCGACATACCAAATATTTGCAATGTACATTGATACCGGCTGTCAGCTTAAAACAGTAAAGTGTATTTAATACACGCGTATTCAATACACACACAAAATATATTATTAGTAACGTAGTACTCACATATATGTGTGCAATAAACATTAAATTGATTTAGTAGATATTATTAACCTATAGTGTCCCACAGTCAGGCAAAGTTCTTCCTTTTGTTTTTCTTTTCGTTGTCAAACTGAGGCGCGCGACGACCTCGTCATTATCACTCAGGTCAACCTGAAAATCAACTTGACTTGACAACTTCCATTAATTGTTTCTAAAACATAAACCAAAATGCTCGCTTACAAAAATTACAAAGTTGCCTACACTGCAACACAAATATTAATCTAACTTCCCTAGGTTTTTATTTTAGTAACTGCCTCGGCTACATAATCAGTACACATACATATTCAAGGGGCTGACTGCCGGCTGTAATGATAAAATCAGTTCATTTTGCATAGGTCGGAGTACAGACTTAAATAATTAATAACAATTTAAGATCTGGAAACCCCGCTTCAGCACTGGCAACAAGACGCATGACATTTCAGTCTACCCCGTGACCACGGCCGCTGGAAAGTGTTCGAAACGTCGGGAATTTAAATATGTAAAATAAACGCCATAAAATCCGTCAAAAGGCCTTTTATTTAATGCGGTACAATCTTTTAAAGGATATTTTACAATATTGATCAATACTTCATTATTGTAGTTAGTTTCTAGGTGCTTTGCGAGTGCATAATATTTACTATTTCCACACAAACTACTCTTGATATATTTTTCATAGTAGTACATATACATGATAAGTTTTGTCTTAACTACTTTTGTTTTATTTGGCTGTCGTTGAATTTATTATAAATTTTCTTATTATTGAAATGTAAATGTCATGTGCGAGGTGTAATATCTGGTTTTGCAAACTAACGTTCTACTTTTAATTCCTACGCGGCAACGTAATATTTTTAGCACATATAGTAAAGTGGAATATCACCAAGAGATTCTCGCAAACTTAGATTGTATATTGCATTAACTGCATGTTTTTGCAGCAGACAAATTGTATTTAACCCTAAGGACTGCAGATCACAATAACAACAACAGTCTATCAGTCGTGATGCTGTAGAAGTAGGTAAAATAAACTATTTATGCGTCTCACTACATCTTGAAATCAAAAGAAAATTCAAGAAATGCAGCAGAATTCTGATATGAACGTCCCTTACCATCGACGTTATTCAGGTAAAAGTTTAATTTCAGTAAATTTTAAGGTTGCTTTAAACTCTGAAGTATATCTAGCTTTAACCAACCAATATATAAATCGGTTGGTATTTCAAGCGAAATAATTCAAAATTTGTAATGTACTGAACATGAAGTTTATAACTATATAACGCTTAATGCGTAGGCAATGTTTTATGTACAGCGGTTTTGTGTCGGAAACTTCAAATCGGATGGAATTTAAGTTAGGTGTAGTTCCTTAGAAAAGTAATTCAAAAGCCTCTAACGTTTACAACGTTTTCGGTTTCATCTACATAACCGTCATGAATGCGTGTGATTTATATATGTAATAAATTTAATTAAGAAATTTTTAAATTATTCCGAGTTCTTGAGGTATAAATTAAATGTCTAAATTTAAATTACTTACCATCATCAATTTACTTTTGAATAAATATAAAATTTACTGAGAATTATAAATTATTTTAACGAAGAAATTTTTACCCACTTTAATAACTTCAAGACCAAAAATGTTCATAGGTGAGCAGTTAGGTTACAACAAAACATTGAATGGTTCAATTCATTTTGTCAAAGTCTTCCATGTAAACAAATTAAGTAACATGTGCCTTTTTCTATTGCCGCATTGGGTGTTAAGGGAGTAATATTACTAATAGCTTTACTGTGACTGTTCAGAGTTATATCATGGCTCATGAAAATTTTCTGATGTATATGCCTGAATAATTATATATATTGTTTTCAATTTAGGCTTTATATCAAAAAGAAAACAAATATTAATGTGGCTTTGTCAAAATTAACATTTTTCAAATTGAATATGATTTTGAGGAGCTAGAAAGTTGTCTTCGCTGAAACAAACTGCCAATGCCCGAAATCCCCTTGACGTCTTGGCTCCATACCTTATTGAGTTTGCAAAACATTCTCCAAAGTCATGCTTCCAGCCTGTTAGAACTGCCTCACATTTGTTTCTTAGTCTGGCTGGTAAGACCTATTCATAAGTTGAAGGATTATAAATGCTATTTTTATCTTTTATGAAGTGTTTTATTTGAATGACTACAGATATATACAGAAATATATGTGGGAAATGTAGGGTTATAATTTAATTAATAAGTATTTACTTCACATTCATTATTTATCTATGTAAGAACAAGTGACGTTTTGAACAGAAAGAAAAAGTAAGACGCAATAAGACGAGTGTTAAATAAATGCTAATGTAAATACAATACAGTGTTTCATCTAAATCCTCTAAAGTGGGAGCTCGTCCGGGATTAATGAAAAATTGAAGAATTGTTGTTTGAAGATCAATTACGAAATAATTTTAAGCGTTAAAAATATTGGAACAAAGTTTATGCGTGGTTGCGTTCCATATTCATACTTAGTGCGACGAAATATCGAGTTTGTCGCATTCTCAAAACTTTTCTATTAGCGTTGAACTAGTAACTAGATACATACGCTTGCTGAACTGTATCGAATATATGTCTTTCTAGCTGTTAGACCCGTGACTTTGTCCGCGGGTTAATAAATGAAAATAAAAATCTAAAAAATTTTAAAAATTTCAATAAATAAATATGACTGACTTCTAACAGCATAAAACAATTTTACGAAGTGTAAAAACGTGTTCTCCATACAAAATTGCGTCCCGTTTTCTACCACCTCGTTATTAACGTCTGATAACTCTTAAGATATTAATTTCGTTAATATGTCGTCTATGACATTTTTATGCATATAAAACAATTTTTTTAATGCCATAACTTTTATTTAAACTAAAGCTGTATTATATTAAATTAGCTTTAAATGCCCCTGATTGCAATTTTTTTAAATGTTTAAACTAAAATTCTTATTTAGGTTGTGATTTCTGGTCTCGAAATTTTTTATTTTTCCGATATCTATTAAGTACTAATCACAAAACGATTTAAAAAAATAACACTAATGGGTGGCTATCTAACATTTAAAAATAAAAATCAAAATCGGGGGTCTAGGAGCGGAGCAACGTGGTAACATATATATATAAAACAAACATACGGTCTAAATTGAGTACCGTAGTAGTCTTTTGTCGTCAAGTAGTTAATTACTCATAGTTGCATCGACTATCTTCCAGTGAAAATCTTCTAATTCATAGATTTGCCAGTAAGAAACAGACAGGCCGACAAAAAAATTTAAGAATGTTGTTATGTTACTTGTTTTGGTAATACAAACATCATCAGCATGAAATAGTGCACTGCTGGACATAGGCCTCCCCTGATACACCCCTATCCATTAAGCGGTTTTGTACAGTATCCCACTACGCTGGTCCGATGCGGGTTGATGGATGGACCGAATTTTTTACATGCACATCCGACGCATGGACTACCTTACTTTTCGTACAAATGGGTGATCGGCCCACATTGCCCTAGCTAACTAGGAAACAAAACTTGCTGATTTCCAGGAGGATTTGAGCCGACGACCTCCAGTTTCTAAAGCACACGGCCCTACCACAAGGCTACGGAGGCGCTGTTTCGGTTTTATATGTAATCATTTAAAACATTTATTTTGACGTTACAATAAGACAGTCCAGTTTAATTTATTTTTATAGATGATAGTATTGATTTTTTTCTATTATTCCATCTTAATATGTTTATTATAATATAGACCTTAAGAACAATACGATGATAACACTATCGTACTATTCGTAAGATTTTTAATAATTTTAATAGCACTAAACAGATAATTGAAAGGTAAAAGGTCTCCATTTCGATTTATTTACTTATAAGGCGTATCAAATTGGAGATTCAGTTTATGGTTATGCATGAAGCACACGTTTTCTCTGATTTCATTTGAACTAGAATGAAATATAGTGCATGTAGCAAATAAATCTGTCGAGTCGTGAATCCCATACGCGATCTAATTGAATATACCATTTTTGTAGTTTCTTACTTCTGACATATATTTAAACATATATAACACTATACACACCATTTTCACGGTTAAACAGCATATAATTTTACCTTTTTAAAGAAATAAAAATCCCTGTATCGTTTTATAAGTGGAAGGTCCCCCACCGTTAAACTATATTACTTATTACACAATCATTCGTGTTACGCAATCACTGCGAAGTTAAATATAATGTTAGTTGAAAGTGAAAGTGTTATTGAACGTTGAATATAGCATGATTTACTTGGAAAACGTTGAGTTGAGCTTTTCATTCTCTGTAATAAAACTGTTATGCCCAAATACTTTCAAATTAAAACTCTTACTAACTTGCAGAAAAAAGATTTAAAACTATTTTATTTAAATCATCAGTTCAGTTTCAGTTCAGATTGCAGACACCGGTTATCTGTAAAAAAATTTGTTACCTTAAATTAATTATCTTTTTTTATTACAAATTACTACGATGGTTAATACCATATATATAACTTCATATCTTCAAGGTCGCCAACAATCGGTTAATATGGATGAATCATCATCGCGTTGGTTAAACATCGAATCTGGCGTTCCTCAAGGCGGCATTTTTTCCCCACTTCCGTTTTCTATATTTATTAATTTTATCGTACATCATCTTTAATGTGCTTATCATCTCTATGCCAATGACTTACAATGATACACTCAACAATCAATAGACGAACTACCCGAAGCGATTCTAAAGCTAAATAACGACAGAGTGGCTAACAAAATATGGTGTGGTAAGTTTGAATTAACCGTTAACCCCTTAAAGTGTCAAGCTATCTTGATAGATATTGCACGCACTTTGAGAAAGTTTGATATGGCATCACTTCGTCAAATTACTTTTGATATTATATTCCATTCAGCCCCGAGGTTAAAAATCTCGGTTTATATTTTGACACAACGCTGAGTTGGAATGCTCAAGTTGCAAGTGTTGTAAGGAAAGTGACGTGCGTTCTGCGATTCCTTTATCGTTTTAAAAATTTTTTGCCCATTCCGGCAAAAGTCATGCTTGTGCCGCTTGTCGACTATGGTGATACTTGCTATTTTTACCTACAACTTGACCGACTTCTCAATAACTGTATCTGATTCGTTTTCAATTTACGTAAATACGACCATATTTCTGCATACCGTTCCTAACTTCAGTGATTGCTGATTCGTCAGCGACGCTCCTTGAGCCCTGACCACTTTTATTCCTTTCTAAATTCTCCTACGACACCCTCCTATATTTTATTATTTCTCGTATCTATAGAAGTCAATAACAAAATCTTCGATCGACACATAATCGTCTACTTCAATATCCCGTTCACCGTTCTAACTTCATGCACTCTACATTCTTTAACCAGTCTGTAATTTTATAGAATGCGCTACCTCTTGAAATTAGGATGGCCAAAAGTTATTAGTTTTAAAAAGAAAAATAAAGAGCACTCTATCAAAATACTTGCATATATAACATAATCCTGTCGTCATGTATGTACTTATGTGGTAATTTGCATTGGTAAATTTAAATTGGTATATATTTATAAAAATATATGAATATATATCTATATCATAATATATATTGTTTCATTTATAGGTATCTTTTATATCTGTATACATCTTTGTTTAACTTATATTTAACCGTTACCTTCTCTTTTTATTTTATCTGTGCACCTCCCCACGTAATATCTCTGCACCACCTTAAGGTTGACTGGGAGAAAATGCCTATGGCATTATGTCCATCTATGTACAATTAGTGAATAAAGTGTAAAGAAATAAATAAACAAATATTATACTTATATTCTTGTTGTTTTGTTTTCAGATCGCCGAATAAGAGACGATTTTCATGCAGGCTGAGTAATCTATTTAAACTGTCAATTTCAGGAGCGATATCGAATTAGCGAATATCTGTCGGAACCAATTTCTTCCCTTGTCAATTGTCCGTAAACCTTTATATTCCCAATGTGTACCAATCAATAAACAGGTTGAGATTATATTCTAAAATTTTCATAATGTTCGCCTTAATACATCAAAGGAATTAGACAAAATAGACCGAGATTTGATATTTTTGTATTAATATATCTTAAAATTTTTCGGACCCTGGTATAATGGGACAATGTATTTTTTAATTCGATAAAATGTTTTTAAATTAAATTACTAATCTACTTTTACAGTAAACTGATAATTTCAAAAGGGACTGTCTTTTGAAATAGAAATTCAAGTATTTTTTCGCATACTGTCTAACACTAACACTTTTTTTACACATAATTCAATAAAATTATTTATAGATTTTTTGGTGTTTCATAACATTGCAATCATTTGAAAAATGTATACAATGGTCACAGAACGGACTAAGTTTTTGACCATCACAATGTCAAAGCAAATTAAAAGACCTTTTAAATTTATTTAAAATATTAACTAATAGTATTAGAATGTTGATAATACAAATTTGTTTAATTTAGTGGATTTTTTTATCTATACATAGTATAAAACAAAGTCACTTTCTCCATCCCTATCTATGCCCTATCGATGCCTAAATTTTTCAAACTACGCAACGTATTTCGATGCGTTCTTTTTTTAATAGATTGATTGAAGAGGAAAGTTTATATGTATAACTGATGCTTAATATTGTAGGTATACAACTAGTAATTTACATAAAAAAATATTATTTAATGACTATAAATTATTTTTCTAAATTCGTTGAAGAAATATGAGTAATAGTATAAATGCGAATAAATTTATGAAGTTTTTTTTACGTAAGTCCGGCGACTGACCTGAATTTATTTATGCAGGAAATATTAAAGAGCACATGCGTTACGCTGGCAACGGTGCACTTTAAACCGGACGACAGTATTTTTATACTTCAGATTTTTGGCAGAAATTGCACTTGCATTGATAGACTTCCTGCATATTTGCAGGTCGTCATCCGTCTTGTTCTTGTGTTTGGAGAGATTTTACATTTTTAAGGCAAGAGCACTAGTGCCGTTATGCGCTGCTTTTTATGTATATTACTTGATACGTGCAATCAGGTAAACGCACCGCTACTTGATAAAATGACTGGACATCACTTTATCAAGTAAACTAGATACAATTGACGACGACAAATACGCATTCATATACTGAAATTCCTAAATCCGTAGAGAGAAAGACAATTTATTGCAAACAGGTTTCAATATAAAATGGTTATATCACACGCCTGATTAATTTTACGAGTTCAGCGTTTTGTATAAATATTTATGAACTTTTATTTATGCTCTCTACTACTGGCTAATATTAATCATAAATAATTCATACCCAAATATGCTTTTTAACGGCACCTTAGAGTTCATTTTATGTAATAATCTTTTAAATACTTATTTGAAAAAAGTTAAAGAAATTTAAAATTACCTACCCATTACTTCATAATCTTTAAATATAGAAATGTTTATATAAAATTAAAATTGATAAAAACATATAAAAAGAAAATACGACCATTGGTATCCAATTACCTATACCTTTAAAACAGTCAGTAAAAAAGGATACAAGAAATCAAAGATAATAAATAAAACTAAATGTTTTATTCCTTCTTCTTCTTCTTCTGATCGCGTTTCAATACTTCACTTTCCTAAAAAAAAAAAAAAAAACAAGCTTTATTTTTGCAACAAAGGTATTTAACATCACCAAGATAATACGCAAACAAACATTACAATTTAAACCGTTTCACACTTGAAGTATACATTAAAAAATGTGTGCGTGTACTAGCGTACACTCGTGAGAAGTGAAACTTCTTTATGACTTCTTCTTCACTTCAAAAATATGATATTTTTACCTTTCTGAGACGATTCATATGAATAACTTATAAACGGTTTTGGTAAATAAACATTGAAAATAAAAGACCTAATCCTTTCCCTTTCCCCCTTTACTTTCCCTGTCAGTAATTTAAATTGTTGAACAAAGTGAATACCTTTGATTATTTATAATACAGGTTAGGATAGTGGAGAGTTCTTAAAGTATTTTATATTACATTATTTTAACCCGTTAATAAATGAAGGATTGTTTTAAAAAAAATTGCCACGCTTTCGACCTTCCCAATTTGTTTAGAATGTTTGAATAGCTTATATAGTATAAAATAATTTTTCTAAGAATAGACTGCATAACGAAGTTATCCAAATTCAAATAATATTTTTTTTGTTTATTAAAACTATATCCTTATTCAAGTTTTAAACAAGTTTCTTGTTTATAAGTTTGTACCTGATATTTTTTTTATTATAAATAACTTATGTAAAAATAGGGCGTTTTCTTTAACTTAAGATCCAGGATTAGAGTTACATTTACTCTTATTTCAGGAGGTCAAGGTTCAAGAGGATTGTACCAATAGTTTTAAAATGAATTCAACAACCAAGTTTCATATTTAAATCCGTTTAAAAAACAAAATTTAAATTATTAATTTTAACGCTACATTTAAACTAATCAGTATTTACTTTCATTTAAATAAGAGCAGACTATTTTTTTTATTTTAACTTAATGCACAGATACAAATATGCAAGCTTATACCGGAGGCCTTTATGCCCGTTAGCCCCAGGGTGATTAAGAGACATAAAGGTAGGTGCACGAGTATAGAAAAAAAAACTTAAATGAATTAATAACTGCCTCCAGCCTAGTGATAAAGGCGTGTGTGACATCACATTACAAACCACAAAATGTATCAGAGCTTCTCTGCAATATGACGCATGGATTATACACATAACCATTCTTGTTAAATAGCTTGTATTTTATATTGTAGTGGTATTAAAAAACCGCTTGAAAATCCGTTTTGCAAATTTGCAATTGAAGCATAACGAATTAAAGGCTCCGTTTAAACTACCTTGTGATAAAATGGATGCCTATTAAATTTTCAACAGTAAAATAATATCTTCATTTAGCTCTAAATTTCAGATGCGATATTTAAAATTAATTACCATCAAATCTATATTAATGCTATATAAAATCAAAAATACAATTATCATTTGAAAACATTGGCATAATCAGACAAAGCCAATAATAGTACAACATCTGTGATTCGAGCACCATTAGATTGAATACATTTTGGACAGTATCGTGCATGTCTATCTATTTTAGTAGAAATTCTGAACATCGATTTCAGATTGAAAATACAAGATAGCTCATGATTAGGTTCAAAGTTTATTTTGAGTCATAAAACCTTAATGGCATAGATTGCAAATCAAAATCAAAAAAAGGAATTACAATTAGTTAACGCATCTAGGAGCTAACTGCCTCTGTAGCCTAGTGGTACGTGCTTGTGCTTTAGAACCGGGTTCGAATCCTGCGGGGACTCATCAAATTTTCATTGTTGTTTCTTAGTTGGTTAGGGAAATTTGATTGAATAATGTTAGACATATACTCAATAATTTCCCTTTAGATTTTCTTTAACATTAAAGGAATTTTTTTTGAAGACAAAGATCATTTAATCCAGTATCATATTATGTACTGAAACTGCCTATGTAGCCTAGAGGTATGGGCGTGTGCTTTAGAAACCGGAGGTCAAGGGTCTGAATCTGGGGACTCAAAAATTTCATTTTTGTTTCTAGTTGATTATGGCAATAGGCCGATCACCCAATTGTCTGAAAAGTAAGATTATCCATGCGTTAGTAGGCATGTAAAAGTCGGTCCACCCACCAACCCGCATTGGACCAGCGTGTTGGGATATGGTCCAAACCCCTTAATGGATATTAATACATTAATACATTACATTAATATACCCCGTATTAAGGGAGGCCTATGTCCAGCAGTGGACTATCACAGGCTGATAATAATGATGATGATCATCATATTATGTATAAAAAGCAATCACATTTTGGTAGTAGAGTAGTTTATAAAAGGCTTTATGGAATTCGCTTTTAATTTTGGTTCGGGTTCTATATTCAGCAAAGTATCTGAAAAGGCGGAAACCCTTTTACAGGGGCGTTGGCGATATTCGATAGGCCTATTTCACGAAAACGATAATATGGAAACACTATGATGTTCCAGTTTGAAGGGCTCCTTAGCTAGCATATTTACTAGGAAAACTAGAAGTTAAATCGTATGTCCCAGGGTAGGCAGCGCGTAGGTAGGCAGGATACCCCTGGTATTGTCAATGTCAATGGCCGTTGGTAACTACTTTCCATCAAGTTTTCCGACCGTTTCTCTGCCTTAGTATGCAAATAAAAAGAACAAAATTAATGGAAATAATTCTTGAAGACTTTTCTAAATCACTTGTAGTATTCCCGTAAATGCAAGAAAGTATTAAATAAAAAAAATAATTAATCGAGAAGGATGAAAAACAGCTCAACTTTTAAAAAGTGAATACACGACGCGTGAAAATAGAAGAAACTCTTTTATTTCTTTATTTACGCAATTATACAATCAAATCCATTATTTACGGATTTTCACGTTACTTAAATATACTTATTCCCGACGTTTCGATTCTTTTCAATTCTTTTGATGAACCAAAAATACTGGCTAATGAACATCGATTTATACCAAGGATGATTCGGAAGCAATAGAAATTAAAAAATATCCAAATTTTAATAGAGAAGATGGCTTTTGTCCACCTCCTGGGATCCAATAATTTCAAAAATTAAACGCAGAGTATAAAAACTACAAAACCGAAGAACAACAGAAATACTTTTTGTCAAACCAACATTAAAAATTAAGAAATCGAAAGATATGTCAATTTTAAATAAAAACTGACGGTTATTCGAAAACATACAGAGATACAACATACCAACTTAGTCTCCCGTGATCTTGGATGCTGAAAAGAACCGAAACGTCGGGAATAAGTATTTAAGTAACGCGAAAAATCCGTAAATAAGTGGATTTGATAAAACTCTTTTCTCAAAGAGCCCGGGTCTGCTTTGAAATATTGCTGGCAATAAGTTTTTCCAAAAGATACACGTGCGTGGCAAGAAGTGACTAGTGAAACGCATGACATTAGACCACAAGCCAACAAGCTGTAAACGATACTTGGCAATATGACAGCAATAATGACCAAATAATTTCTCAGATTGCTAGTCGTTGTAGTTGTGCACCATAGCCTAGATAACCAGAGAATAGTTACGAATTCGTTTTTTATAGATATTGATGAATGATGGTTTTATTTACTCCGGCAAACGGGGTTGGCCATATTGAAAAATGGTATAAAATCTTTACTTATTTAAACTTTTATGGATAAAACATAAAGGTGAGCTTCATGTCCAGGCATTATCCTTTGTTTTCTACGTAGGGACCATGGCTGCAACCACACAGTCCACAGCGGCTACCGCGGCCGCTCTAGCGGTTGACTGAGTTAATATATACCTACATGGTATTACTATTATGTCTTTCCATCATGCTCCAGGATCACACCGAATCTATTTCTAACCTCTAGGCCACAATACTTCTGCTTGTACCCATTGGAGCCCTGTTAATTACCAGGGGTGCACGAATATAATCTGTAGGCTATCGTCGAGACGCTTCATCTCGATGAGCCCGCCTTCGAAACATGCAAAGACGAGCTTAATTATCAGCTAATCTTAGGTGAAATAAGACAAGTGAAATTTTAACAAAAAAGATCTGACCAAATTCAAATAAAATATTACCATTCGGCGCAACATAAGACGGAGACAATGTGCTTTCTGCTCGAAACTATACCACGGCTCCCACCACTGCATTTTAAATCTCTGATATATTTTAATGTGTTAATTTGATCAAACTATATAAGACACGTTTTATGCACATAGAATGATTTTTTCTTAAATGCATTAACTTTTGTGTAAACTTACGCTCTATTACCTTAAATAATCACTTAAGGCTATTTTTACAATGTTTTACTAACATTTATTAAAACAGCTATTGGTGTTAAGAATAACCCATTCTTAAAACGAACTGACAGCTAATACCGACAGCTTTGAAAAAAGAAGAAACAAAATCGGACCGACAGATTAATGTATATTTTTATGGAATTGATTTACATTTCTTCATGTTTAAGATGGCAGAAACAATTGCAAATTAAAATACTATATAATATCGAGATAATTATAATGAAGTACCTTGATATACAATATTTAAATAAGCCATTTCAGCAGCAAAGATTCATAACCAATGTCAATTGTCAGTTTTACATACATTTATGCAACTCAAAAATCTCTTTATTGAATGTAAATTTTCTGTGAATAACTGAAATATTTAATTTCATTAAGATGCTTGAGAGGCTGAAGTTGATTGGATGGTGTGACGTCTGTCTCTTCAGTCTGAAATGGGGCCAAAGTTGTGTCGGTATATTAATACTAATTTATGGAGGTAATTACAGTATGAATATATGAGTAGACGCTGCTAATTAATGTACGTTCAGAAAATTACAGAATTTAATATGTTTTTTTCTTTTTACCATCTTTCGCTAGTAGAAATTAGGTAATAAAAATAGTGACCGATATATTTTTAAGAATTATGCATTCAGCCCAAAGTTTACCTGAATAATCTAAGCACAAGACAAAAAAGTTAAAAAATAAATAGTTAGAGGTAATTTAAAAGAGATAATGCATGTGTTTGTGTTTTTGCGAAATGATAAAAAATTTAAACATAAAAATTAGTTTTTATATTATAAAAAACGTTTAACAAACAAAAAAGAAACCCAAGACGAAACTCAAAATGAAACATCAATCAAAAAAAAACATTTCGCCGACTTTCCCGCATTACTGAAGTTTCTTTTGACTGGATTTATCCTTCAAAACTTAAGATAATTTAAATTTATAATAAAAATTCATACCTTTGAAGCAATTTGTGCAATCAATTAGGTTTTCTTAATTTGGGCCCTTTAATTTACGCCAATGAATAATAAGAATTAGGGTTTGGCAGGACATTTTTTTACCTTTCATATCCGTTTTATACAAATATAGTTATATAAAAGTTTTGGAATTGAACTTTTTTGAAGTCGAATAGCAACCTTCTAGATGATTACTAAAATAGATCGTTTAATTTTTTTAACCTTAACTTTTAAATTTGTAAATTTGATTCCGTAAGGACGCTAAAACAATTATAAAGAAAAATTGATTTCCAAAATTGGGGATCATAAAAATTTTGCCTATAGAAAAAATAACAAACACCTTTGAATAGCTAGGTTTTTTTATCTAAAAAGAATTTTTTTGACAAAAGACCAGTATGAAATTCCTTTATTCAGAATTGTATCAAAATAATATATAATTTTTTTTCCACCAGATTCTTTAATAAGCAGATGAAATTGTGTTTGTTAGGACATTCCAATTTCAAAAAATTATTAACTATGGACTTATTTCAAACAAAGTTCAAATAAGTTCCACGGTATTTTTGAAAATAAAAAACTAAATGTAGAGTAAACAAAACCATTTTGTAGGGGGAACACGAGAAAATTGTTCCCTTTTTTGGAAACAAAGAAATTTAAAGTATTTAATGTTAATAATCATTGGAAAATACAATGGTCCCCGGAACATTACGTAAGTTCGTGAAACATGCCTTTATATTGTTTTGGCATTTAAAGCCCCACTGGGGTTAACAGTTATTTGTCCTATTAATATATCCAATTAGAATTTTTATAAATAACTTAATTTTGTATTTCATTAAATTGATCTTGCCTTTTTTCCTTTGTTATAAAACCCAGCTTATTGCATTTAAATTTAATGGATATGACATTTATTTTTCGTAACATTGCACTGAAAATTTATTCTCAGAGAAAACTACGGAAATCGGTATTAGTGCCGACATTTTCCACGGAGGTCTTATCGGGATTGTGATAATTTCACGATAGCTTCCTGCTCAAACTAAGACAAATGAGTAAGACGAAATGAGAACACCAGTCCTTGGTGCCCCAAACGTTACTTAACAAACAATAAAGAAATCCTAAGACGACGAACTCGAAGAATGAAACATAAATCAAATTGTAAATACATTTCTGCAAGACTTTCACCATACTGAAGTTTCTTTGACTGCAGATTTCACCCTTCCAAAATCACTGCTATCAGAACAGGTAGGAGTCTTAAGATGTATTTATTAATTTAAAATACAAATATTCCTATTGCTTGCGCGAATATTATACATTATTAAATAAAATTACTTTACGGATTTTATCGCGTTTATTTTACATTTTAAATTCCCGACGTTTCGAACACTTTCCAGCGGCTGAGATGTCATGCGTCTTCTTCCAGTGCTGAAGCGGGTTTCCAGATCTTCATTTTATTAATTATTTTTAATCTGTACTCTGACCTTGCAAAATGAACTCATTTTATCTGTACAGCCAGCAGTGGTATTATGCTTGGTTTAAATTTTAATTTATTAGTTATGGGATCCCAAGCAGGGTAGAACCAACCATCTTCTCTATTGAAATTTGGATGTTTTTAATCTCAATAGCCTCACGGATCATCCTTGTAGGAATCGGTGTTCTTTAGCGAGGATTTGTGGTCGATCAAATCTGATGTAATGGTTTGGGTGATTTAAGTATGGTCACACACTGCCGACTTGTTGGGTCTTCTATGTTTAATGTCAGCTATATGTTCCTTCATGCGGTTCTTATTGCTCGCTTCTGTTTGTCCAATATAAGACAGGCCACAGTCACAACTAGCCATTGTCACTCCTGGGTCTTGTAGAGGAATATTGCACTTGACAGGTGGTAGGAATTGACCAATATTCTTCAGCGGCTTGAAATAAGTTTTGATTGAAGCCGCCTCAAAATGTAGCCAATCTTGTCAGTTACGCCTCTACAAAAGGTAGAACAGCAGGTACTCGCTCCACTGTGGCTGCTTCACTGGTCACTGTGACGCTGCCGTGGCGCGCGAGCTTGTTGTCTCGCAGTACTTGCTTAACATGGTGTACCTCAGCCGCCATGTGTTCATCACCACAGATCCCTTGTGCTCTCTGAAACAAAGATTTGCCCACAGTTGCTAACTGGGATGGACGGTGGTGTGAATTGCCATTTAAATATTTATTTGTCTTCCTGTCTCAAACTAAGAGTAAGGAAAATGAGACACACCAGTCCATTGGTGCCAACTCCACCGATAGCGATTTCACTATAGTACAGCTGTTTTGTTGAATATATTTAAGTGAATGATTACCTAAAAGACTTAAAATATTTACTTGTCGATTATCGCAAACAGCTGTTTTTAGAGATTATTTAGAGATCACATGTAAGCTTTTTCGTTTTAAGACATATTGAGAACGAAATTTATACTTTACTGAATTCCTTTGCAGCATTGAAACGTGAGATGTTACGTCTTCTTTACCCTTTAGTTATGCTGGCTACGGTACCCTTTAAGCAAGAACACAATAGTTTGCGGCAGTAATAGGCACTGCGGTAGTACTACCCGTTGGGACGTCTATGAAAGGAGACCAACCTTCCTATCTTCAAAACATTAAAATCCACTACAAAAATTATAGAATATATAATTATATAATATAAAGACATTTTAATTTTAGTAAAACGTAATGTCCGAGAGACTAAAATTTAATATACCTGTTAGCATTACATGTTTTTACTTATGAAGTCCATATTTAACAAGGAATAAGTGTCAGTAAAGATATATTGTAAACACAACAGAATAATCTAGAATATAATGTACTGACTACGGTGATTTATATTAGAGATCAGCCAACTATGCAGAGATTTTATAGTAAGTGAGTATACGCACAAACACAGGTGCACTCGTCTTCCTTCACCCTCATAGTTCACTTTTTACATCCCCATCTGCCGCATGGAGACCTAATCTATAGTGATATTATTTTATGATGCATAAGCTTAAAAACTTAAAGGCCGATTTAAAAAAATATTTTGCTTTTAAAAGGATTTGTTCGCCTTGAGTAACATAGGATATTTTTAAATCAGGAATATTATTTCAAAAATCTATAAATAACACAGACGTATATGAACAGCTAGATTACGTTATAAAGTTTTTATTTAATGGAAATTTTAAAAGTCACAATGTTTTTGCCAAAATATTCTCTGATGATCTGCCAGACAATAGACTTACTTGCATCTTTCTCGTTGCACAACAAATTATAGACAGAATTCATTTTCATAAGATCTGCAAAATTCGTCAACGAACTGAATGGTTCGCCCGAAATTGAATTTTTTAACTCACCTCCAGTTACACTTAGGAGCTTTTTGTCAAAGAACTGGTTTCATGTGATCTCTTAGCTTAGTGTTTAGTTACATGTTTTTTTCTTTGTTTTATAATAAACTTTTGTACGCTTCTTAAGCATTGAAGCTGCAGTATAATTTTTATATGCGAAAACATTTAAATGGTGTAAAAAATATTGTCTAAATTAGTAAATACAAGTTTATCACTGTATGTTTTTCGAAAAGAATAAAATAAAAAATAACTGAATAGTTCAATACCAGTAGTACAATAAATGATAAGTCCGATCTTGTCTTTCATTTCGTTTTTAAAATGTAGATGTTCTTTCAGGAAAACAAAAAAGTTGTTTCTATATATTTACTGAAGAAATGAAGTAAGTAAAACTAGTTGTTTTCATGAAGACACATGTTAAATTTGTTTATTTTTAAATATTAAATTATATGGTTTTCAACATAACATCATCATCACCATCTTCATATCAGTCTCAACAAGCCTACTAAACATAGGCCTCCCTGACCTCCGTCTCGTGAGTGGTGATAATATTAATGACATGATATTTTACTAACAATTTATGTAATTTAATCAACATGTATTTAATAAGAAGAGCGTAAATGGCTTTTTACAGAAATACTAGTTAGAAATAAGATTTTTGATTAAAGGATCGTACGAAAGCTTCATTTCTTTAAACTTATAGAACGGATTTAAAATGAAACTGGATATTGAATAGATTAAGCTAAGGCCAGTAGACAAAGCGTAGTCAATTTGAACATCATGTTGACTGACCCAATTAATAGATTAAATATATTTATCTATCTATATAAATTTATATCTCAAATATCATTACATATATCGACAAAAATCTGAATATTTTTGCGTTAAACTTTCAAATTACAACTTTGAACCTTTTAAGGTCGACTTACACTTATGTCGCACAAAATATCAATCTACTATTTTAATATTAATCTGCTATACACACGATGGATGAACGTTTTACGGCTATGACATTTAAAACAAATATGTCAATATTAAATATATAATTTATAAGAATAGTTTCTAGTGACCATGATTATAAAAAGATAACAAATATGTGTCATAACAAAAATTCTTTATGACCAACTTAAATCGAACAGTTTAGAACGTACTTAGCTACGCAAGCCGCGTCAAAGGTCTTTTCTTCTCTTTTGTCTGTCAAACGGCTGCATGAAAACTACTTATAATAAAGCTTGTTAGATATTATAATTTAGTAATATAATTAACTAAATAATTCCTAAGTGACTTATAATTCGTTAAAGTTGTTCGTATCATAATATAATATAAATAGAACATAAATAGTAGAGTTCGTTATAATGTTATAAAACCTATTATATAATACCCAATATACTCCGGTGTTACCTTATTTAAAAAAAATATTTAACTCGTTGTCACATTTTATAATCCAATCATGCAAGGATGACGCAAATTGGAACATGTCAACAAGTCATGAAGTTCTTTATGCTGGTGCAGGTTATAAACAAATTAGTCTACTCGAAAATAATATTTTTTAAAAAGAAATTTGCCATTCTCTTTCTTAAAGAACAATTATGACTTTCTCTTTATTAACACATATAATAGAGTCTTATACAATTCTTATTGTATAGTTTTTAATAGCAGCTTACCTCGCTCTTATAATTTTTACCGTTAAATTTAACTGCACAGAAAATTAAATCACGTAGTCATTGGAGCTCACAAAGTATAATACAAAATTTTATATAAGCCAATACCATACAAGGAGCTTACAACGAACAGTCTAAAATGCATTGTTTACTAATTTGCAAATATAAAAATAAGAGTTTTCCCATTTCCCACGCCAAACAACTTCACGTAATGAAGTTGTTCTATGTCCTGTTTTGAGCTGCGTACTCAGTGACCGTACAAAGAAAGTTTTCGATATCCTCTACGGGGACGATGTATCTAAATTTACATAATGCATATACGCACTACGAAAGAAGATTAATGTTTTTTTATGTTTATTACTTTTTCTTTTGTGTGCCGTCTTCAAAGCTTTGTTTATTGAGTTTAGTTCTTTTCTTTGCTTAGAGATTATTCTACCATTTCCAATAAATTTTTGGAGGTCGTGGGTTCGGGCAGAAACAACTTTGTGTTATCGTTGTTTTCTGGTTGGTTAGGACAATTTAGGGCGATCACCCAATTTTCTGAAAAGTGCGTCGGATGGGCATGTAATAAGTCTGTAAACCCACCGACCCGCATTGGATGGTCCAAAAACCCCCAACGAGGGTGCGCGTTACGGGAGGCCTACATCCAGCAGTGCACTAACACAGGCTGATGATGATGATTATTATGATCAAATAAATACATATTATATAGATACAAGCTAGCACCAGCGTTTTGGACGTAACATTTCTTAATTAATTAATTTTGACTGACTTTAAATAATCCACTATATTTAAAGAGACATATAGGAAAAGTTTGTTTTAAGTTTTATGATTAAAAAGCACGTAATATAAATTATAATACAATCGGAACCATTTGAAAAGTATTACCATTAAGGCACTCAATGTCTAATGTAATGGATCTCCCCAATAGAACAATTTGAATATAAAAATTTATGTTATATAAATGACATAATGACAGACCATAAACCATGCTAAAAATTTTCCGAGAAATATTAAAAAAAAACTGTGATGCTTTTAAATAGAATGCGATGGGAATTTTGTTGGTCTTTCATATACGTCATGACCATATTTTTAATGTTAGTACTAATTCTCGGTACCGATGGTATTGCTCAATGACTAATTCAGCATTTTATAGTATCAGTCTCTAACAATGTGTAAAGGGTGAGAAGAAACTAAAGGTGGTAAAGTTATCACTTTTCTATTGGAAGCATGTTTCTCCAAATTAAATTTAATACATCAATAACTAATAATTCGTAATCATCAGTTACTAAAACATCCGTAGCTTAGTACAGCACTAAGCTTGGCTTTAAGCCGTGGGCTTCAAAAGCGGAACTCTTGAGTTCGAATCCTGCGGCACTCAACAAATTTTCATTGTTGCTTCTATTGGATAGGGCATTGGGGCTGTTCACCCAATTATCTGAAAAGTAAAATTATCCATGCGTTGGAAGAGCATTTAAAAGTCGGTCCACCCACTCGCATTGGACGAGCGTAGTGGATACGGTCCATTAACCGCCCTAATAGAGAAGGGAGGCCTATGTCCAGCAGTGGACTTGCACAGGCTGATAATTAATTCATCAATATACTAAGAGTTAATATATACACATTACAAATTACGTTTGTAATATATTATCTCAAAACACTCTAAAAAATTTTTAGAAGTAAAGTATTAACAGTAATAATTATGAAATACTTTTTGCCGTTGGAAAGATTCAACTCTAAGTCAAGCTTAAATATAATAGCTGAAATATTTAAAATATAGAAACTGGATAAGATAGTAAAATAAATTACTATTTTACATATGTATTCGTAAAAAATATCGTTAATAAAAATTACTGAACTACTAATTGAAGGTTGTAGTTCTCTTTTTTACAGGGCACCGTTCGGGAAAACATCTCCGCAATAACTATTACTGCCGCAAATCCGTAGTTTATAAGTAGTACTGTCTTCCGGTTAAAAAAGAAATTAAAAGAATTAAAAGTTACACACCTTCTAGACTCTCTAAATGGAACCGTCCTCGCACCCAGACCATCTTTGCCCAAAGATTTTACTTCTTTATAGGACCGTTTATTTACTCAAAAGTCAATTCCCACCTTAATATAATTCTTATTACAATATTTGAATGCAAACGTAAATTAAGAAACTTGTTCGCACAACAAAATTTTTCGGATACTGAAAAATGATTAAAAATAGGACACTGACGCAGCGTACACTCACGAGACGCGAATAATTTTATTTCATTAAACAAAGACAACCACCTACACACACTTATAATATTTATAATATAATAAAACATAAACGTATATTTCTCAGAAACCTTGATAAATTAAAAATAAAATTTGATAACTCACATCATTAAGTGACCATGGTGTAACATATTACTTTACTTTTTATTTTATATTTATTTATTAGCATTTTTTAATTAACCTTTAAGGTCATATCTTTTTTTCTTTTTTTTTACAATTTAATATGTCAAATTGATTTTTATACATTTTTAAAATGTTTCGCACTATATGTAAATTATTTTCTTTTTCTTTATTGTTCCATGTGAGGAAACTAGTCCCCTCTAGCACAGGGAATCCTATTGAGGGGCTAGTGAACTTCAAATCTTTATTGTTCTTGTATTACATGTACAATTTGTTAATAAGCTTTGTGTTAATATTGTGCTGAACTCAAGTTAGTATAAAAAAAATAGCAAAGCGGTAGGTGCAGGGTAAACGAGTAGTAACATCCTATGACTTATGGTTGCGAGTAAATTTTCTACCGTCTTAGTTTTTAATTTAAACATGTAGGAACGAACGGCAATACTTAAATGACTCTCACTTTAATTAAAGCTGTAGAACCTTTCGAAATCTTCTCAAAGCGACGTGATACTTATAATTGCACATAAATTTATTTTCTTGTTACGCATAATTTTATTAAAATTGGGAAAGCTTAAAATAATATGCTTTGGTCTTTGCAGTGACTTTTTTAGTGAGAAGTAATAGGCGAGCACAAAAAAAATATTTAGTTTATGAAAAGTAGTTGAATGAAAAGAAAACAATACCTATATAAACTTTTTTGTGTGGCATTAATACTTTCATCATCATCATATCAGCCTGTGATAGTCCACTGCTGGACATAGGCCTCCCTAATACACCCCTATCCATTAGAGGGTTTTGGACCGTATCCCACCACGCTGGTCCTATGCGGGTTGGTGGGTACACCGACTTTCAACATGCCCATCCGTCGCATGGATCATCTTACTTTTCAGACAATTGGTTGATCTGCCCAAATTGCCCTAACCAACTAGGAAACAACAATGAAAATTTGTTAAGTCCCGCAGATTCGAACCCACGACCTCCGGTTTCTAAGTCAAACGCCTATACCACTAGGCTACGGAGGCAGTTATTATATTAATACTTTACACAAAGTAATATTCATTGGTCGCTACGTAAGGCGCTATAGTTACTGTTTTCACTGGATCTCTTGCTCTGTGGAGTGAACCTATTAGAACATACCGGATGTGTGAATATACCGGATGTGTGAACATACTGGATGTTACAGTTACTGTGAGTAAAACCACGTATAAGTTATTTTGACTATTAAGTTTTTATTTGCCACAATACAACTAAAACTATATATATCATAACATTCATATCTTTACGGTTATATTTTTCCAACACGGCATTTTCATTGTTAATAAGTTTAGTGCTTTTAAAGCTAAAGGAAAAAGCTCAAATGTAATAAAGCGTTCAACACTCAGTGATTCTAGCAATGTGCTAAGTAAAATTGGCACTTCTTACGTGATTTTCGCTCAGAAAAGATATTGGCAAATGTTGCCGTCGGTAAGATTCCCATTTCGTTTTATTAATATAACTTTCTTAAGGAGCGTAAGTAAAATATACTTTCTCAGTGTTTACAATCACTTACCTAACACTTTTTTTTGTCATGATTACCACGTTTGGTTCCTAGTATAATACTACCTTTGTACTCGTGTGAAAATATTATGTATACTACATATTCTTCAGGGGTGAATTTACTTGTGAAACGTATGAAAAACTGTTTGCAGTCAACCTTTTTTTATTATTAAGTAATAACATAGAAGAGAACTAATATCAACCAGCACAGCTTATTATCATTCTAGATAATCAGTTAAGATAGTTTTAATTATTATATATTACGGTTATTATTTTCTTAAAGAAGAAGAAAGAAAGAAAAAATGTTTATTTGGTACATTAAGTCAATACAAAAAATATATATATATGCATAACAAAAACAATATTAGACACAATGAACCAAAAAGGTTTCCCCTCAGCGTTGAATCATGAGTTTTTTACAACCCATGAATGCTGGTTTTCAGTGGAACCTAATATAAAGATAGACAAAACACTGTACTGACTTAAAACACTGTAACTGTTAAAATATCGTGGTCCTGTGTCAAAGTGACATCATGCGTAAAGACCTAGTAATGTATTTCGAAATTAAACTTGATAAATGCTTTTTTATTTTTTTATTAAATGTTTAGCTCGTCAGCTTTCGTTCCTAAAACATCTCATATCTTTACAATATTATTTTCGTCCTATTGCATTACATTGTATACGTTTTTTGAGGTGTTTCAAAGTTTCTATTCTGTTTTAACAACTTTGTACATAAAAGGAAAAAGCGCTTTAAGTAAAAGACACTTTGTTTGTTTGAAGCAGAGTTACCAGGTAACATTGCTTTTATTATCAATATGACAACATTAGATAGTACAATATGAATACGTTGATTTCCGATCTTAATTGGCTTGATAAAGCTTAAAGTTTTAAATGAATAACTTCAGTATCAATTATAATTATTTTGCACTTTACAACACATACACACTACACTATATACCATTTGATGAAAAATAAATTCTATGCTGTTTCTTCATAGTCACGATGTATACCGAAACTGCAGAGCAGGTCGAGTGGTAAATTAGGATTTCCGCTTCACGAGGTGCATGTAGTTTTAATGCATTCAATTTACAACTTTCCCCGAGGGGATTCAATCACAATTTTTCGTTTGTTCAGAGACACTAAGGGGTTAAATGTTAGTAGTTTCAACTTAAATGTATTATAAAGTTTTAAAATAAATATTGCAAATTGAAATAAAGGGAATATCAAAAGTATCTCATATATTGAGCTATTTAAAGATTTACATTAAGATACCTGAAGATATTTCTGGCTGATTACCCAAAATATGTGATTTAAAGCGCTTTTTTTCACTGTAATATATATAATGTTCGGGTTTTTTAATCACAACGTATTTAAAGTTAGCATACATCTGAAATTTACCATTAATAATTCAATATTTACATTCTTTCCAGTCACAGTTCAATCATTCTATGCTCCGCCAATGATGCTTAAATAATATCGTTATGATACCGTGACATTTTAGCTTATTACAAAATATTATACCTTATATTACGGACATCAGTTGGACAGCAGTCTTTACTTTAAAAGAAAATCAAGTCAAAATATAAATAACTTACTTTTCTTCTTTCTAGCTTTGCTTTGCTCGAACATGCTCACATAGTAACTATTTGGTTATAGTTAACCATTGGCAAGGTTCTTTGTTGTGCCTTTTTGTGCCACAAATCTTTAGTATTAAGTACTGCGTTTCGGTTTAAAGAAAATGAGACTTAACAAACAACGAAAAAAGCATCAAGTAGATCTTTTGATGTCTTTTACTATATTTATTTTTTAAAATGCTTATTGTTTAACATCCAGCTGAGGTTATAAACGTGTTATCATCTGTTCGAGGAAAAAATACAGCTTGCTATTTTGCTTTTAAAAATATTTTAAATTCTACTTGTCGATGCGGCTTATAAAGTTTATCTAAACTATGTTCCAGTTTCCAGCATGCGTGTAATAGGTGCATATTTCATAAAGGCTACGTAACAAAGTTTAATATATAAAATATTTTGGAATATTTATAGCTGTTCCTAAAAAAAATGTAGTCATTTCTTTTAGGCCTTTTAAAAGATAGTAGCCTAAATAGTCAAATATATTGTACTTTAATTGACCTCGATATTTTAACTGAATTATTGCGGTTATTTTTTAAATACATAATTTTTTCAAACATTTGTAGTTTACAAAACTAAATTATTCTGTGTAGAATTCATCCTTCTATAAAAGGGTCTTGAAAAATAAGATTAACTTTATAGGCAAACCATATAATTAAGGTGCTCATTTATACAATAATATGATGGAGTTCATGTCAAAGTTTAATTTATCGAAGTAGTTTTTTATTAATTGGATCTGTTTTTAAGTGTCTAGTAGCAGTTATCGTGGTCAGATCTGTTAGAACTTATATTATCGTACTTAGACATATCTACAAGTTCTTATATTATTATATACATTTTCTTTATCTTCGCGGAGTATTTCCATTTCATTGGGTAAGTCGGTCTACGCTTTACTTGCCTATCAAGAAAGATTAGATTTAGAGACGACATGTCTTGCCGTATGGCCCCAGAATTATTCCTCCCGACGCTATTTTTAATAGAAAAATAATCATATTAATTTCTGATATTAAATATCAGGATATTTACTCTATTAGTGTTAAAAATTTCCGGTTTATTATGTTATATTTATTATTGCGAAGTTTAAATAACGTCATTGCCGTCTTACAAAAATAAACAATTATTTAAGGTGAACTTTGTCTAAGATGTTAAAAGAATTAAAAAAAGCATATCAAGAATAAACCCTAGTGCCGTTAATTAAAATTAGGGGGGAAACGAGCTGAGAGGCGAATTCGTTGACGAGGACATAAAACAAATCACTGCTTGACTTTGCTATAATATTTTATTAAATATAAACTCTTAAAATAAAAAAATTGATTTATACAAAAACTTTTAGTCATAATCATCAGGATATCAAAAAAGATAGTAATACCTAAAATACTTAAATACGGCTGTAAGTTCGATGACAGTAAAAACTTTTGTGAGACATTGCACTTAATATATTTTGTAAAACTAGTTGGCACCAATGCCGATTTCACGTTAGTTTAACCGTTTTATAGAATATTTTTTTCACTTCTGTAAGTAATTATTAAATATCAAACTGAACTCTAAAAATAGAAACTGATTTTTATGTAAAGGTACAGTGTTTAACGTATTATAAAGGAAAAAACCAAATAAAAAATGAAAAGTTTTTCGAAACAATGTCAAAAAAGGCCAAACCTAAAATAAATTTACTGGTTTATCCTCATGCGATACATAAAAATCACATATCGATAAACGAAAAGTAGTGCATAAATAACAAATTTTTTAGCGCAATTTTTCGAGATAATAACAATATTTTATTTTTTCCGGTCAAATCGATTCCAATATTAAAATATAAAACCACAAGACAGACCTCGCAATAGTTTTTATTGCGTTGGCAACAATTTAATGAGATTAAACCTAATAAGGTCAATCCGTTTTGTCAATAAATGTCATGCATGTGAACCACCACTGAAGTTATAGTAAAGTGCATAATTCTCTTTGTTTATAGGTTCTCTTTGAATAACAAGTGTAAATATATTACCTTACGTGATGCATGAAGTGTAAGAAATTTTTATGGTTAAAAGAATGGTTACTGTATTTTCGTCGTTGTTTTGTATTGGGTAAGTGGTTCATTAAAATTAAGGTGCACTGGTATTTTCATGTGGTAATAAAATAAAATAGAATATGCCTTTACAAGTTACAGCTGTATTTCGTCATTGAAAGTTATAATAAATGAAAATCAATGATTTCTGTATGAAGAGCATTATCGCTCAATTAATAAATATATAATTTTATTTCTTAAAATCTTGAATTCCTTTACTACAAATATCTTTCGTAAATTTGGTATTTATGCACATATTAAATAAGACGTTTTTAGAAACGTAGTAAATTGAATTTTTTATATATTTAACAGAATGGCTTTTGTTTAGCTTTTAAGAATTTACGATTGAAATCTATGTATAAAATCAAAGGAAGCGTTATCCGAAAAAGTTGTTAATAAAGTTTTTTTTTGTACTGTCTAAATTGGACTCTCGAACTTAGTGATACTTGCCTTTGCTTTATAAACCGGTGATCATTAGCTCTAATCCCATGGAAACACAGCTTTGTTATCGTTATCGTTGCTTTCTGTTTAATAAGGACATTATAACACTACCTCTCGAAATTAGCATGAGAATAATAAAAAAATTAGAAAGCAACTTTCCTAGGATTTTTATGATGACTTTAAATCCCGCAAGTTGTATATGGAGAAATTTTAATTTTATTATATTAATATGGTTACACACATAAAACTAAATCGTTCCAAGGCAATATAAATATAAAATACTAATAAAAGCTACAAACGGCAAGGAAAATAAATAAAAAATTATGAAGAAAATTACATCCTAATAAAATACCTTACCGTTATAAGAACCACTAAAAAGTAACTTATGATATTCTCCCATCTACGTATATTTCTATGGATCGTTAAAAGAGATGAAAAGAAAGATTAGAAAAAGCGGTAATAAAAATAACATACGACGATGTCGTTATTGCTTTGGCACAGGAAACGTGAAAAAGTAATGAATTTTTCGAGATAGTAAAATTGTTTTATATATTACGGTTTTATAAATCAAAAATTAAAATATGAGATTTACTTGAGCTGCAAAAGACGATTGAGTTTAATTTTTCATCATCATCATCATCAGCTGTTGTTAGTCTACTGCTGGAGACATAGGCCCTAATCTTCGCCTTCTTCATTAGGGAGTTTTTGGACCGTATCCCACCACAGTGCCCTAATCGGCTTGTTCGGCTTACTTTCTCGAAATTAACGTTCAGGGCTCCTGTAAGGCTTATTTACCCATATATTACCTAAACTTTATACAAAATTAAAATTTTTATTTGTTTGTTTTGTTTTAAACCCTATTACCACAATCAATATGAATATTTGCAGCGGAAGAGCATAATTTGAAGCAATTTTCACAGCATTTTTTTTTATTAATTAAAGTATAATACTGAGGCACTACGCTACTTGTAATTGTTTTGTTATTATTAGAAACTTTCTTCGTGACATGATCCTAAAAAAAATCACTTCTTTCCTACCATGGTTTGCTGTTCTTATTTAATAAACTTAGAGGACTCGATCTTACTTTTGGTTAGTCAAACAAGGCTGACGAGGTGGTATGATAATTACTCAAAGAATCAGTTTAAAAAATAAATTTATATTATTATATGATTTTTCTTTATTTTTTTAAACTTTAATATATACCACTGGTTTTAAGCTTTTCACCTATTTAAAAAGGTAAATAACATGTTAACTCTCTTTGTATATCTCTCGGGCGCAGTATTTAAATGGTTTGACATCGTGGCCAATGAAGTTTGTAGGAATATAAAATAACGTTACGGAATAAATCTTTTTAATTTACAGTGAAGAGTGAAGATTTCACAGTGAAGAGAAACAAAATTAAGCAGAATTCCAATGTTACATACAGATTTGGAGCCGATGGGTTTGCGTCAAGTGTCAAACATCAACTTATACCCGAACACAATACACGCTTGAAACTTCATTCGTTGAATTGCAGGAAACGTAATCATAGTATGTAGTTAGAACTAAATAAAGCAAGTTTACATATTTACTGTTAAATATTAGTTTTACGTAACCACACATTTAATTTTTTCAAATTTTAATTGGTTTCCTTAAAGGAATAGAACAACATTGCTAATATATTTTAGATATTAACAATGATGTAAAAAAATATATAACCTACCTTAACAACGTTACTTATTTTTGCAATTTAATTTTTTTTAATTATAATATCTAAAACATGATTACAACATGATGATAAATAATATGTAATGCGCTCCAATTTGCATGGTGTATTTTTTGAGAAAAGATTATTTTAAAGAAAAATACTTATATAAATACTATGACCCGGCGAACTTTGTTCCGCCCTAATGTCAATAAATAAGCAGGATTTTTTATTGGAAAAAAAAAATTAAATTTATACATCAATCATACATACTTATTTCTTTACTATAGTACATAGGTTGCTCTTCAGCTAAGTACCTACTGAGACACGACATTTTTGTTTTATTTGCAAGCGCAAAAACAAACAACGCAGATAGTTTTCCGACCCGTGAACATGCCACGTATAATTGACCATGGGAAAAACATGAATGTTTTAGATTTAAAGCACAAACTTTTAAGGATTAGCCTTGTGATTTGTTGATGGTCATGGCAAATGCAAGTCGTATCGGAAATTGAAGTCTTTTAAACTCAAACGGCATATCGGTTATGATCATCGGTAACGTCGGAATGAAAAATTCCTCACGTTTGAATTTCCCTATCATTATCGTAGGGTAAATTACATTGTTCATCAATTTTCTAACCACCAAACGCGTACCGTTGCACAGTTTTGGTTGGTTTATGTTTCGAAACATGATTACTACGGAGCCAACCTTTAGGCGTAAATTGTGCGGTGGTAAGCCAGGCACTTCCAAAGAGTTTAAAAATTCAATTAGATAGTTGGTGACTTCATCTTCGTTTGTGATGTAGTCAATAGATTTGAATGAATGCATTGTTCCAATGATCTTATTTTGGATTATGTAGTTTAGGTCATCTACATCTTTATTCTTAGCTGCTAAAATTGCTCGCTCACTCAACCATTCATTACTTTTGTAGTTAGAAATAATTTCTGGAAATACATTGTTGATAAACTCGTCTTTTGATGAGACAAAATTACAGAAATTATTTGAAAATGATATTAATTCGCTCAATTCATCGACAGGTACTTGACCATTACTGATAGTTAGCAATTACTCCGAGAAATGTTCAGCAGATGTATCATTAAGCAATGTAACTCTCATGTTTGTTGTCAGTTGCAGTTTCTTCACATGGCGCCATAAATTTGATGATTTATGATTTGAGGCAAGAGTTTATTTCGTCGGCAGCCGTAGATCTAGGAATTACTGGTAGTATTTGGTGGAAATCGCCAGAAAGTAAAATCATTCCTCCTCCAAAACATCAACTCGTGTCATTAATGTTCGGTTAATTGTTTCTAATGCACGTTTATTCGCCATGCTATATTACACGTTGAGTATGTGTTTTGCAATATTACACGTTGGTTCTTCAATAGTTTGAAGATTTAACGGTAATTTGAATGCTGAATGTGCCGTTCAGCATCCTTCTTCAATCTGGCTGCTTATTCCAGAAGAAGCAACTGCAACCGCTATGTTAGATCTCGCCCGAACTGTTGTTAAAACTAATGACATGAGGAATGTCTTGCCAGTTCCACCAGGGGCATCTAGGAAATATAAACCACCATTTTCATCATCGATTGCCTTCATTAAAGTATCATAAGCTTCCTTTTGTTGGTAATTCAACAGGGGTACATTCGTTTGAACTACTAAATCTAATTCCTGGTGATCATATTCACGTTCCCGTTCTAATTCTCGATTAAATGCGTCATTCATTTCACGATATGCAGCTGGCATTCCTAACCTGATTAATAAATTACCGCACATGAGGTAACACATATCTTCGATCAAGAGTAAAGCAGGATTATGCATCTCCTCATTCATCTCAATACTTATGCCACAGGTTACATTGGTTTGATGGAAAATATGTCGAAATTATGATAGCGAATAATGTGCGTATCTGACTTGTAGATGCAGAGATATTGGCTTCAGTGATTGTCGCATCCCAATGACCATCGTTTTCTAATAACTTCAATTCTTCATATGCAGCACGATATGGTGGGAATATTACACCATTAACAGTCCGTAGTGACTCAAATGACGTTGACCTACGGTCATTTACCAGCATCGACCGCAAATAGAAACATTCATTATTCTTTGATGAACTGTATACATACGACCAAGAGCATCAGTAGAGCGCACATCTAGATACCCAGGAACCGCATCGCCTTGCTTCTGTCTTTGAAAATTCTTCGATGAAGCATTCCAAGTATAATAACGTGGCATCTCCGAATCAGCGTGGCATCTCAGTGAGTTCGTGCAACGATCGCTTTGGCAGATTGCAAAAACTGGTCAATGTAGTTGCTGGAAGTGTTACAGCACGTTGCGTAGCATTCGACCATTCTCCAGATGCACCGCCAAATGCGTAACAGTAGGATGACGTTCGTGAATGGGAAATGCGAATATACGCCAAATCGCTTCATTACAGTTCACATAACGACCAACTTGATAGCGTGAATTTCATCGTTGGTATTCGAGGATTGCAATCCAAAAACTGCCATATCACTGCCTTTTGTGACATATTTGCAAATATATTTTATGGACTTAACTGAATAGCAGTATTCAACGTAAGTGGCAAAAATGGAACAATCCAACTGTTGTCGACAACGAAATCCATTCTTTTCACTTTCGTTGTGACAGTTCAACCGTTGTCATCTGGTGATCGACGCCGATACGGCGGATAACCATCATTGCCTGTGACAGTCTCAGCCGTTAATTTCCGTGGATATCGTTGAGAGCACTTTCCATAGACCATGCAAGGTGATTGGGGATTGATGGCACCACACGGTCCATGAATCATATTAGTAGTAACAACATCAAGTAGGTCTGGATCGACTTCATAATCAGGAATCTTAGCATATATGATATCATCTATTTGGTCAGGCTGAATTCTTTCCACTAACCAAATAAGAATGTGTGCGTGCGGCAGGCCTCGCTTTTGCCTTTGATTGAATACATCCAGCATCGAGTATCTCTAAAGACGCGTTGTTTAACAATAAAGTTCAACTGGGAACTAATTTTTTGGTCTGAATATACGTGCTGTGATGTCGTGTCTATCACTCGAATTGAGTAATTTCTATCCATTTTGGATTACGTGTAAAAGTAAAAAAAAGATCGGGCCGACCGTAATGACGAACATATGTCATTGCATCTTGTGCATATTCATGCATATGACGTGGACTACCAATGTATGTTGCCGGCAGAATAGTAAATCGACCAATATTAGCTGCATTTCCTTCAGTACTAACTGCATCACGTAAATGGATGTACTCCTCAGAACGCAGTTTGTCTTCGTTCAACCTAATGAATGGTAAACGTTCTGTTTCTATTTTTACATACATGTCAACGCAATATTGCTGAAGCAATCGACGAAACCGCAGCAAATAGTTGTCAGCATTTTGACGAATCATCAAATGATATGCGTAATAATTCATTGAGCTAACTTTCTTTGTAGTTTCTTCGTCTGAAATTAAAAATTTGATAATTATTCAAAGGCAAATTTTAAAGGCAAACAATACAGACATTGACCATTTTTTTAATAAGCATTAATTTAAATCAGTGCCTTTCACAAATAAATAAAATAAATTATGATACTGATACTCACCATTCAATGGATTTTTCATTTTAATATTAAAATAATATCCATCTTCTCCTTGCCAAAACATCAGTGGGTATTGCAATGCGTCATATGATCGATGAGTTTCAGATATTTGTTGCAGTTGCCCAGTATAGCGACGTGTAAGCACAATATCGCGTTTTTCCAATTGTTCACAAACAATCAGGATGGCAACTTCGTTTACTGTTAGAGCAATAAATGTGCGTTCGTGTGTTTCGTTGTCGTGTCGTGGTCGTTTATCTGCTTTGATGACAACTTTAGTATCATCATTTGGCTGCTCTAAGCACTCTTAAACAACCTGACCAACGCTTGATGTTCATGAAGCAGACACTGCAAGTCTTGAAGAATTGCTTCGCTTCATTCCTGCATTGATCTCTAGGCGTCGATCAAGTTGTTCTTCCATGTTGCCCATAAAATATATTTGTAAAAATTTATTCTGTGTATCTTCGAAAGATAGTAATGATCCAATTCGATGGTGAATCTGTCCTTGTATCTACAAAAAAAAACCAGACAGTATTAACTTTGTTATAAACACTTTTCCTGTGGGAGAGTAGAGTTCAGTATTAGCAAATATAATACATACCAATAGATAAAGTAAACTATTCTTTAACTACATTCTATGTAAGTACAAAAATAAATACCTTAAATGTCGGATTAAATCCCCGTTCTTCGATAATATCTGCCCCAAATGACGTCATCTGGAAACAACCATTGTATTTTTGAGTATTTGCAAGAAAGTGGCGTGATTCTTGCGTTTCGCTACAAAGCAATGAATAAAATGGCTCAGGTGGCGGAGTCAAAAATGGCAATTTCACTTTACCATTAAGGCAGCATAATCCAGGCGTTTCTCCGGAAAGCTTTAATGTACCACAATACTCGCAAACTACGTCCATTTGCCCAATGAAAACGCTAGGATACAAGCTGTAATCATTGCTGCAATCGTATTGAAACGCTGCTCTATTCAAATCAGCACTTGATAAATATCTTGTTCTGCGTCGCAAATTATCTATTTATTGACCTCTGTTGTTCGCTCGACGATTCTGCGTTGCCAACCGAGCTGTTTCACGGGCTGCTTCACTTTGCTCTCGTGATTGAGAAGCACGAAGTCGAGCCATACCATCGCGGCGCTATTCATGTGCAATTTCTTGTTCTTTTTCAGTCCTTTCATTTGCAACAATTCGAATTCTTCTTACATCACGCCTTTGTCGGGAACGATTCTATCGTCTTGGTAGCGGCATTATTAAATAACTTTCACTTCACCAATCAACTTAAATTTTCAACCATACCGAGTTTTATTGTTCACTTCACTGTTTTTACGAATGGGCATGGGCAAAATGTTAATTATTTATTTAATAGAAATTGTTTTATTATTGATTTCTTACAATATCTAATTATCATCCATATTTTATTACATTGCTGTCATTATACGTCAATTTTGTTATTCCAAGCCTGATTCTTTTTTGTTATACCACGTTTTATAGTGACTGACGTTACATGTCAAGTCACACGGGAATGCTGTCGAACGGGATGAAAAGTATCCTATGTCCTTCTCCTGGATCTAAACTACCTCCATGCCAATTTTCAGCAAAATCAGTTCAGCCGTTCTTGAGTTATAAGTGAAGTAACTAACACGACTTTTTTATATATATAGATTAATGTTCTAGAAACGACATGATGACAGTCCATTAACCATGCAAAAAATGTGCGTATGTAATAATTTTAATAATGTGTAATATTTTGAAAATTATTTTTACTTAATGTTCTGGCCATGAAATTTATTTTCCTATTTGCATCAAACATTTATATAATTAATTTAAGGGGGTAGTACTACCCCAATGCCAATTTCTGTCGCAAAACAGTAGCGTCTAAATCCTGCTGCTTTCCGGTTTAAGCATCGTTTCCAACGTAGTTACTGGATAGACCAACATATCATTTGAGCTAAGATTTTCGAGTGGACAGGGCCTAACTCCTATTCTCATGTAAACGATCTGCTCGTTTCACCCCTCTAAACAATTAAAAGATTTATACTTCGGTTCTGCAATGTTTTTTAAACATCAACTAATCAAGTTGTTGAAAACAATGCATTTGGGAAACCTTATCTGAATAGCTACAAGTCTAGCTGCGTAATAAATTTTCTTAATATAGTGTTTATGTAATTACTGTAATAACTGGCTACGTTGCCCTTTAAACCAAAACAAAACAGTGTTTACATACTTCTGATTTGCGGGAGAAATATGCATATAACCACAGTTATGACACCAAAGACGTTCGAATGTAAAAAGGAGACCTATCTTCAAAACACTGTTATTTTAAATTGGATAGTAAACTATTATGTCTATGAAATGTTTATGAGCAACATTTTTAACAAGACCGTCAGTTTATATCCTACGCTTAACATACAATAATCTGTAAAAAGGGAAAAAGAATACGAGAAAACTCTAATAGAATATTATACGTCGTTTCTTAAATATTTATCTTAATTATTATAAACTACACCATACCGCATTGGACCAGCGTGATGGAGTACGATCCAAAGCCCCCTAATAAATAGGGGTGTGTTAGGGGAGGCCTATGTCCAGCAGTGGACTATCAAAGGCTGATGATGAATGATGAATGATTATAAACTAATTTAATAAATTAATTAGTCCGTGCATGCGCATATATTCTTCCTAAATTTATACCGAAATCACCTCCATAAATTAGTCTTAATATACCGACAACTCCTTTGGCCCCATTTCAGACTGAAGAGACTGACGCCTCCTCGTTTCCGCAATTTTAACCTCTCTAGCGCTTCACTTAGGCTTTTGGTCAATGACAAATAAATGTAAAACATGTATGTACGAAAAAATATATATGACCCTTATATAGGAAATTTTCTCTCCATCCCTTATTTGTAATTAAAAAGAACATCGACAACAACAAATTTAGCTGATTTTCTTGTAGTCTGTTTTCATTATTTAACTAGCCGTTTCCCACGACTTAAAAAAGGTTCCCAAGTTACTACCAGTTATATCTAGCTATCTTCCAGTCAGGGTCCCATCAAAATTGAATCAGCCATTTAAGAGAATATTCAGAACTAACAAACAGACAGACAGACAGACAGACAGAAAAATAATGTTGTGTTATATGTATTAATATAACTAATACATATAACACAACATTATTTTTCACAATGTTATCATTGAAATCCGATTATTTTAATGTTGGAAAGAGACACTCCAATTACAGTTATATTAATTAAACTAATTCTTTGGCAAAAACTTTAATAACAGAAAGAGTATACAATAACAAAGTCGATATTTTTTCTCTTTATGTGTTTAGATTAAAATTAAACAAATAATAAAGAAATTTTTATTTTTTTTTGTTTGAAGTAGTTTAATAGATATTTGAGAAATAAAAAAAATACGGCGCCAAAAATCACAGTCTCATCAGATTAAATTGCAAACGTTGCCTAAACCGTCTAAGATAAACTTTAAGTTTGTCCTTCGTCATAAATAAAAATGGTCGATTATAAAGTCCGTGAGCACATATATATCACACATTTTAAGAATGAGGCATATTCAAAACTCATTTAAGTTTGTACAAAAGTTAATGCATTTAAAAATTGTTCATTCTACGTGCACTGAATTGATCTTGTCATACATGAAATTTTGTTTAATTGAATACTTTAAATGATTTCAGAGATTTAAAATGCAGTGGCAGAATTCGCGGGGTAGTTTCTTCCAAAAGGCACGTGGACGGACACCCGCTAATTTGATGTTGGAATAGTTATAGTACTGTCTTGTCGGTCATATTTTTGGCTAAAATTTTACTACATAAATAGATATTTAAAATGAATATGAAATTCCTATAAACTACAACTGCTTAAAAGGCTTTAATCTTGATAAATCATAGCCCGATCACACGCATCCATTTTATGACCTAAAAGAATAAATCTGTTATTTTGCATAGCCTTTGGTTAAGCTCACTTTAGAAGTAGATAGAAGTAGATGAAACTTTGTAACGTTTTGCTCCATCGATTTCACGAATTATTAAAAAAGCCTTTGTAATATTTAACAAAATGTTGTATGACTTATAACGGGGTGAATTTATATGAATAGGGCGATTATATTAGTTTACGAATAATTCATTTTGCTATGATACTTTGGAAGTAAATTCTGAAATACGAAGATGATATTATCCGAGCCTGGGCCTTTATTTAGGTCAAAGTATCAAAGAGCCGTAATAATCTGCATTTCCATGGCAATAATATCTGTCAGATTAATAAGATAATTTTCCTCTAAAGTTAAATCTAAAATATGACTAATAAGCAGTAATTTAAATTAGCAGATACTGGTAACAGATTAAAAAAAATAGAACAACGCTGATATAGTATCAGGATGATAAGATTTTTTTATGTTACGAAGGCTGCACTAAAAGTATCGGAAATGGAATATTTCCACTATTCCTGTCATATTAAAATATTTTTAATTGCAAACTTATTGGTTTTGGGAATCGAATATCATTTATTTGTTTAAACAGAAGATTCTCGGTCTTGTCACAAGGTTTTGTCAAACTTTTTTGTCGTTAAAAAATGGTATTGACTTGAGAAAATTCAAGAGGGTTTGATTTATTATGACTTTTGAAGTGGTTTAAAACAAAAACTGTGTGTTGACCGGATGATTTTGCATTTGGTAGTGAAACCCCGGCTAAAATCACATTTTATCTCTGGTTTGCGATGTATCAACGTCAACGTGGACGTGTGATGATCCCCGTCAATGTCGTCTAAAAACAGCAGTCACACAAGAAAACGTTGATGCTGTGCGTAAGCCGATTGAGGGAGATCGACATGTCACATACCGCGAAATACAGGCAACTTTATAAATTGGCATAATTCAAATACAAATAATCTTGTAAGAACAATTAGGTGTTAAAAAGTTACCGCATTCGCTCTGTTAAGCGCAAAAAGCGGCTCGCGTTACTTGGTGCGTCAGAACTCTCGAAAGATTTCACGCAGGAGCCTCAAATGCTGTATATAACATAATATCAGGTGACAAATCCTGGATATACGCGTATAAACTCGAAGCAAAAAACAAGTCACGGGTTTGGGTGATCGAAAATAAATTAAAACCAACAAAAATTGATCGTTCACGGAGTGTTTCAAATAAAAACTCCATTCATTTTCATTTCCAATCCGGCTTCATAACCACGTTGTCCGAGCCGGATTACGCAAATGGTCTTTCGAACAATTAAAATTGGCATCCTCGCTTCTGGTTCTTAAATAGGATCTACCATATCGCCGTCACTAGAGCTAGTTGGTCCAACTACTACGAAACGGAGTACGAGTACGGCTTACGAAACAGGAGTGACCACGCGCCCGCGCAACCAATTATGAATTGTTTATAAAAATAATTTATAATTAACCTCGTTTGTTCCTATTTTACATGTGAGTATTTAACCCTTAAATAAAAGTACTATAAGAATTTAAATATTTATGAAACGTAAATGGTCTATGTGGTATATTATTACAAATAAAATTTTAATTAATTATTTCTTTTATTTACGCGATTATACATATCAAATCCACTTATTTACGGATTTATTTATTCCCGACGTTTCGGATTCTTTTCAGTATCCATGATCACGGGCAGACTGAAGTGATAGTCTAAATATATTTAAATAACGCGAAAAATCCGTAAATAAGTGGATTTGATAAAATTATATTGTTTAAGCAAGTAATGTCCAACACGATATAGGAAAAAAGGACACTACAAAAATACTTGTTAGTATTATTTGATTAAGACAGCAAACTCTCGTTGGTTTGTTGATAAATAATTTTATTGTTTACGCGAATATTGTACATTATTAAATAAAATGACTTTACGAATTTTATCGCGTTAATTTTACATTTTTAAGTTCCCGCGGTCGTGGCCGGCCGTGGTCACGGGCTAGTCTACCCCGTGACCACGGCCGCTGGAAAGTATCCGAAACGTCGGGAATTTAAAAATGTAAAATAAACGCGATAAAATCCGTAAAGTCATTTTGGTTTGTTGATTTCAATTTTTAGTGTTAATAAAACTCAGTCAAATTTTAAACAAATTACTCTAAAATTGCCTCGCAGAGTGTTTCGAAAAAAAGTTGTTAACGTTAAGTTTACAGATTTAACAAATTTGTACCAACCGGGAACAAACTGGTTATCTTTTTTTTACATTTGATTAAAATACAATACTTCGTCATTATATACCATGGTAGTCTTCTCAAATAAATAACAAAGAAAAACGTAGGTTTATGTTTAAAACTGCTATTTCATGCTATTTCGCTTTCGCCTAAATAGTCGGGCTCTTTAGCTTATGTGTAGTGCCTTCAATGAGAGCTTTTGTATCGTGAAACTACTTATGTTCGTGTAGTTCGAATGAGAAGATGATAACAGGTTTCTGATATACTAGGATTTATTAAAAAATAAATAAGTAAACTGAGATTACACAGAGTGATTTTGCAAAAGAAATTAATCATTTCCTATAATTTTTTTCTTAAATTTAAAATTAGTGTCAATTTCCATCTATGGTAGCGTCTACAATTCACTCTATGGTAATTGGTTTATTTTTTATAAAATGTAATGGCAGGACAAACAAAAAGGAATACATTTATTTTTACTTTCCAATCGGAAGTCTTGGACGTGGTTTTGTTTATGGTGGTCATAATAGGTTGTATGTATATCGTTTTATTTGTAGGTGTAATGGTACTATTACCATATTACCATCAATCTCATCAAATCTTAATACATCTTATTAAATAATTCATTAAATTAATAATTGCGATTCTTAAATAAAAGAAAAATCGCCGCACTTTTTTATAGCCATTATTCACGAGCAATGTGTCTTCCCAACTATAGTACATCCTCGTTATTAACAGGGACTTAAAATGTTACGTAGGCAGTTTACATCTTAAGTTACCCGAACGACTTTCAGTTGTTCTAAGTGAATTTCTTTAAAATTTATTAAACGCAGGGTTAACGATAGAAAAGTGAGCGCTTTCGACGTAAATGAAATTTTTATTAATGCCATATTGTGATTGACATCGTATAAATAAAAGTATTAATTGAGTTAACCTCTGTGTAGGAAAAATGGCATTTCATTCTTTATTAAAATAATGTTAAAGGTCATCCTCTCTTGCTGGGGATCAAATAACGCCGTCATAAGACATTGTTTTCATCTGATTCTGTGTTTAAGGTAATTGATATACGACAGAACTTATATTTAAATTTAAAAATTACAATATACGATAACATTTTATAAAGAAAAAACTTTAAAATAATTTAGTTCATGGCAAGATTAACAATCAGTTCATAATTCTTTCTTGTTTTTAATAATAGTATTTAATTAATAAATAAAACAGTTATTTTAATTTTTTTAAAAATTATAATGCATCGTTGGTAGTAAGTCTTTTACTTGTCAGCAATAAATTTTTAAGTTGGCAAGAATGTGAACGCGTCCTTTCGCCAAAAATGCGTCATTTGAATATTTGTGAAACATAGTTACATCAATTTTCCAAAAATCGACAGAGGAATGATTTATCATCATAACAAGTTACGTATTATATATTTGACTGCATTCTAAAATGGACTCAATGTAATTTTCCTTCGTTTAATTACATAGGATATAAAATTTCAATTACTCTGTAATTAATCAATAAAAATTATTAAGATGAAACGTTATTCGCATATTACGCCGCTTATCGGCTTTAATGCTTTCTTACGAGTTTATAACGCAATTTTCTTGCAAATAAAAAGATAACACAGTTAACCATAATTTGTTTATTTAATATGTCTATTGATTATATACTTTGTTTTAAAAAAAAAATTAAAAATATATTTATGATAAAAGGAGTGAATTTTTATTTACCTAAAATAACATTTTTACCATTATATTTTAAAAAACCTGGTCGAGTGATGTGTTGAATGATTGTTCATAAAAATTTTGATTGGAATCGAACGAAATTAGCGAAACTATCAAATGTAGGTATATCTTCTTTGCGCGATTCCATCTCAAAAGTGTTAATAATGCTGGAAGGAAATTTCTTTAATGCAATATGTAAAAACATAAAATCTGCAAGGTTATTAGTTATTAAGTTTTTTAACGCGCCAACAGCTGACACACATATATCTAAAAGACTAGTAAAAGTATTAGCGGAAGCGGTTCTCAACATTTTAAAATTTAACAACTGATCGAAGTATTTTGACGCTAAGGTACGCGTGTCCTCATAGCGGTCAACTAGCGAGTTCCGAGTTTGAGTGAGAGAGTTGAGTCCATTTTGAATGCAGTCAAATATATAATACGTAACTTGTTGGATGATAAATCACCTCTGTCGATTTTGGAAAATTGATGTAACTATGTTTCAAAATATTCAAATGACGCATTTTGGCGAAAGGACGCGTTCACATTCTTGCCAACTTTAAAATTTATTGCTAAAAGTAAAAGACTACTACCAACGATGCATTATAATTTTGTAAAAAAATTAAGGGATAATTTTCGGACATGGTGTAATACCAGTAAAAATATTAGAAGCCTTTTTCAGTTAGTTTGCCTAAAAGGGTTATAATTGGCATTGCTTAGCGAGTTGTTGTTATGCACGTTAGACTTAAAACTTATGTGGAATACGGGCCATTGTTGGATGTCACTCAAACGATGCAATTTTAATTAGGTAACCGAGATGGGCGTCACTTGTTTATCTTTTGAAGCGGGTTTTGTTTCATTGCACAATGAAATAATGCGTAAAATATACGAATATCTTTCTTCGAAATCAGAAAGAATGCAGTAATCTATTTTAGCGAATGGATCAACAGTGATTAATAAAGCGTTATAATTATCTACAATAGTACTAAATTGACTTCTCAAGTCTTCTAATGTTTGAACACTGCTGAGAAATATTTCTTTACTTTCGTTATTGTTAAGAGCGTATTGTGCTATGTCATATATATTATTTATGCGTGTATATAAAGCGTCTCGTGTAGCGGTTACAATAGTTAATTGATTAGCGTCAGTTATAGAAATAGGTGTCTCTTTTAGGTGGCAATCTGAATATATCCACGTACAAAGCGAAATGAAAATGAAATTATTAATATTTAAAACTGCGAGCGGCGTTAGGCGTAAATGCGTTGGTATGCGTAAGCGTAAGAGCGTGGCGTTATTAAAGTAGGAAAAACTACCCACAAGTTGAATGCGATATGACGCGAATGGCTAAATGATGCAATTATATGCGTAAATATAAGGCAAGCGATTATTATATATCTCATCAGCCTGTAATCGGCCACTGGTGGACATAGGCCTACCCTAATACACCCTTATCTGCTGCCTCCGTAGCCTAGTGGTATAGGCGTGTGCCTTAGAAACTGGAGGTCGTGGGTTCGAATCCTGCGGGGAC
Source organism: Lamproptera curius (assembly GCA_029286875.1). NCBI lineage: Eukaryota > Metazoa > Arthropoda > Insecta > Lepidoptera > Papilionidae > Lamproptera > Lamproptera curius. The sequence goes on along the minus strand of JAGSMT010000271.1, from coordinate 54,022 downwards.
TCAACAAATTTTCATTGTTGTTTCCTAGTTGGTTAGGGCAATTTTGGCCGATCACCCAATTGTCTGAAAAGTAAGATGATCCATGCGTCGGATAGGCATGTAAAAAGTCGGTCCAGCCACTAACCAGCATTGGACCAGCGTGGTGTATTAGGGAGGCCTATGTCTGCAGTGGACTAACACAGGCTGATGATGTACGCTATGTAATGTATGTGTATGACAATATTACAACGCCATTTTACGCAAACAATGTAGATCTAGTTAATACTTTACCCTCTATGCATGTATTAAGATATTTAGAGTTGTACAATTTCACGACGCTGGTCCAATGTGGGATGGTTGGTTGACAGAACTTTTTACATGCCCATCCGACGCATGGGTCATCTTCCTTTTCAGACAATTGGGTGACTGGCCCAAATTGCCCTAACCAACTAGGAAACAACAATAATAATTTGTTGAGTCCTCTCAGGATTCGAACCCATGACCTCCGGTTTCTAAAGCACACGCCTATACCACTAGGCTACGGAGGCATTTATTATATGTACTGCCTCCGTAGCCTAGTGGTATGGGTTTAAAAATAATGCGTTTAGTACCTAAGCCTACCAAAGTATATGGATAGGTACTAACAATATATGAATGCGGTGGCCGATAAGCGTTAGGCGAAGTAATGAATAAAAATATTATAGAAATAAACACCAACAATATTGAAATAACTTTAAAACAATAATCTTCATGCGCGTGTATTATATGACCACGTGGTCAGGTTACATAACGTAACTATTGCCGCGATTAAAATTATTTGAAAATTACAAATATTAGTTACGCACTCTTATTGATATTTTAGAAGGACTATACAGGATAGGTAGCTGATCTATCCGGCTCGAAGGACCAAAATTTATAGTGACGCGGGCGCGCGGTCCCTCTAGTTTCGTCGGCCAATTGATTGGACCAGCTAGCTCGAGTGACGGCGATATGGTAGATCCTATTTAAGGACCAGAAGCGAGGATGGAGTTCGAAGGACCATGTGCGAGCTCGGACAACGTGGTTATAAAGCCGGATTGGAAATGCGATAAAAGGAAGGATAAATACCTCGTCTGATGGCGGCACAGCTGCAGGCGTCTTCGTTGATGCGGTTGGGGATCGCGGTAAACGTAAAACTATAATAACGGAGCATTGGCCATTCTTGGAGTCTTTGTAACAAAACTTCTTAGTCAAAATAACTTTGGTCTGATAAATGGGTACATATAATCATTATGTAATATTATTCAGAACAATTTAAACATTCATATCATAAACAGTGCTAAGTACAAATAATCATATTTTCATTATATTACGTATACATTTTAATTCCATAGGTGTGAAAAGACATGAGTTTTATCCTTAACCTAGTATACCAAAAAATCCTATAGTTTATATCAAAATGTATTCTTGTTAAGTAAATACATTAATCAAGCTCAAGAACTATCGTTATTAATCAAAGTTATTTCTTAATGAGCATGAACGCCAATTCAACAATGTCAATTCTTTTTTGAGAACCATTAAAGTTTAGGTTTTCGTAATCAATTTTATAACACCACAGCGATTAACTCACATTAGCAGTTTATTAATTTTTTAACATGCAAATAATTTATATTGGAGTTATTTAATTGCAGTAACAATAAAAAGCTTTATCTATGCGATGAACGTGTATTTATTTATATCTATATTTTTCAGTTGAAGTGAGAACTATACGTTAAAAAATATACCGTACAATCATTGGCTATAAAAAAACAGTTATTATTAGAAACAGTGTTGATAATTTAGTATGAAAAATCCTGGATACGTGCTTTTCTGAAGTTCCTGTTTCTAATTAACACTCAGTACTAGTAAAAGTTAAGTAAATTTGGTTATTTTTTTTATAAGAACAAAATGAACTTGGAAATTAAAATCACTTGTTACTATTATCCTGCATTGTAGGTTTTTATAATTAATTAAAAATTACAAAAATATATAATATATGTTTATATTACACTGACTTGGTCTTTTATTATTCACATTCAATGTAATTATGCACAACTGTATCACTTATTTGTTATAATGATATATGAGTCTTTTTAATACATCTCAACTCTAGTGCCAAATAGCACATTTTTTTCTCACATCCCTGTCGTTTATTGTTATATTTGAGAAAATATAAACTATATGTTTTTGAAACAGAGCCTATAAGTAATTTTAATGTTTGCAATGTTACGGTACAAATTAGTAAAATGCATTTAGTACTTTTTGCGTGATAAAGTATACCTACAATCTTTTAAAGTTTTAGATTTGTAATATTAATGGGACTTGCTATATGCGTTTTCTGTTGGCAATCTATTAGCGAGCGAGTGCCAAAAGTTCTTTTAAGTTCATGCAATTGCGTTTCGAGGCTATTTCTTATTTCAGTATAAAACAGAGCGATCGTTTTTACTGATATACAAATTTCATAAGCACCAAACCAACTATTATTTTAATATAAACCGGACGTGTAGGTAGTATACGTATATAGCTATTTCTAATACTTTATTATCTATACGAATAGAAACGATTACATCCCTTGTAAAATAAAAAACTTTATTATATCAAAGGACAAATTTACATTTTAAAACGTTTATCCTGTGACGTAAATCATCCTTTTCATAGAATTATTAATTCGTCAAAATATTACTTTGTAAAATTGATGAAGACAGTAAATCTTAATAAGATATTGGAAGTCCCGAGCAAGAAGTTACGAAGTTTTATGAACACTATAATGGAATTTCCCCGACTTCTATAGTTTGGTGAAATCAACTCTCGGCAAAATAATGAAGTTATTCCTTCAGTTTACAAGGTGAACTAGTTATGATCTGACTAAAATCTAACAAGATTAAAATTTATGAAGTCACTTAAATTACTATCGGTTAAAAGGATACCCTGAAATAAAATAATATTTTCTTACGCGACATAAATAAGTGTTCGTTTAAGTCTGTTAAACACGGTTAAAGTGAAAAAATAAGCAAGGAAAAGTGAGTAATAGAATACAAAATTAATGAGCAACTAATTACAGTTTAATGATTCTATACATTCAACAATAATCGGTTAACATTTTTAATGTCATTATTATCATTATTTGTCTAATTAATAGTCATTATAATCATTTACCTCTCCCAGCTATTTTTCCAAGTTTTCAACAAGTCTGCTTCTAATCCGTCTTGACGGATTCAACGCAAGGCTAACACGGAATAAACTGGAGGAGTAGTTTTTCTACACTGAAGTTGTAAATTTAACTTTCAAGAAATTTTATTTTTTAGTAATACAGAGAATAATATTGAAATTGCCAGAATTATGCTTATTATGTGTAACGCCAAATAGTTTAGCAACATTGTAATTAATTCGGACTCAAATTTATCTTAAAACCAATTTTTTTTTTCATCAGCCTGTGATAGTCCACTGCTGGAAATAGGCATCCCCTAGTACACCCTTATACATTAGAGAATTTTGGACCGTATCCTACCACGCTGGTCCAATGCGGGTTGGTGGGTGGACTGACTTTTTAAATGCGCATCCGATGCATGGATCATCTTACTTTTCAGACAATTGGGTGATCGGCCCAAATTGCCCTAACCAACAAGGAAACAGTGAAAATTTGTTGAGTCCCCGCAGGATTTTAAATTCATTAAAATCTGTCCCGCCTCCTTCCAAATTTAGATTTTCCGACCGAAAAATCGGTTTTTTTCGCCATCTATCAAATCAATCATTGAAAGCGATCACTTCAAAATCTTTGTTTAAATACAAAAAGTCAAGAGTCTCAATAAAAGTAACAAAATTAACAACATTATTTGAAATACATTGAAGTGTAGACACATCCCATTACCGCCTGCCCTTAGAACCATGGACAATGGAAAGAGCCTGAAACGATGGCAACAAAATGTAAACAATTAATGACGATGGATTTGTAAACATTCGATAAAATCGCTAAAATAACCGCGTAAATAATTATGCAAAGCAGATTTTTAGTTCAAACTGATGTCAATAATGGTTAATACATTATTATTTAAAAATAATTTAAAAATATTATAAAAAATAAAACTTGAATATTTTTATTACATTTCGAATATTTCAAAAATAAACAATCGTCTAATAGAATCGTAAATAGAACATCTCGATTACGTCTACCCCCGGAAAGCTTTTATATCACATAGGATGATGTTAGTACTGCAACAGATGGCGGGTACTACGTTTTACGACGAAACTTTGCAATATTGAAACTATCAAATATAACCCTAGTACAAGAAATAACAACCCCAAAATTCCCTAATGAATAGGAGTGTATTAGGGGAGACGTATGTCCAGCCGTGGACGATCACAGGCTGATGATGATACATGAAATACACTAAGACTGTCTCAAGTACCAAAAATAAATGACGCTTTTAAGAAATACATTTTATAGTAATCTGATTTTACAAATTTTATATAAAAAAAACGCTTATTACTTCCTATTGAGTAAATATATTTTAATATGTTTTATGTGCATAGTTAATTTTACAACGTTGTATTGTAAAATTCTTACCATCATTTTTACCAATAATTTTAAAATTTTATTAAAAATAATAAAAATCTTGCTAAAAATAGGATCCTTTGTTTACATCAGTATATTATTTAATAATCGTTTGATAGTCCGGGGCAGGACATTTATTTTAATTAAATCCTTAAAATGCTACTATTTTGAACATTTTACTGTTGAAATCAAAATGATTTGGACTTAATGAAACCCTGGGAAAGATTTTTCTCCAAAGGGCTTTTTGTTCTTATTTCTCTACTTTAAATTTGTACAATACAAAAGTAATCGAATCCACAAAATAAAATATAATTTGAAATGAAAATACGGAAAGAAGCCCGTGAAAATCTGCATTGGCCTATGTAATCAGTTTTCTGTATTTAAGACTACAACTAAGAATTACATAAACAAGTCAGCCGGTCCCAAATACCTATAAACTCTAGGAGACAAATTGCTAAAAGCAAAATGTACACCGTATAGATTTCGCTTTTATAACATTACTTATTAATCGAATTTATTTGAAGAAATACTTAAAATACTCGAGGAGGAAAACAATTACAGTTTTCGAAATTCTAAAATTATATAATGCACCTGGATTAGACAACATAACCATTAAACTTCTAATGACATTTGATTCTTTATAAAGTGAAAGTACCTCACAATACTGCTCAGGTAAGGTTATAGGCATCAGTCAAAGAATTTACAAGGATTCAAATAGTTATTCCTCACAAAGCGTAGTTGAAGTGACAGGCCGAGAAGGGACTTTAAGCGAATTTTAATCAAGTAAACAAATAGCTACTTATACAAGTGAAATTTTAACCAAAAAATATAAACGACTTTAAACTGTATACAACCATTTTGCGTAATATAAACGGGGTGCCAACGTGCCCTCTGCATGAAACTACAACGCGATTTTTACCCAACCACAAGACTAAGCGTTAATAAATATATTAAAAAAGCCATAATAAATAAAGTGCCAAACGTGAGAGGAGCGTTCTATAATTGCTGCAAGATGAGTAGCGCCCATTACGAAGCGTAGTTAATGAATGATTTCAAAGAGGAATGCGAATTAAAAAACCTACAAAATTGTGAATCACTATGCTCTCAAAGTTAAAACTCGTCAAATTAATTACGTGTAACGAAAAAGGTGTAGTGGCGAGAAAATTGTTAAATGGATTACACTGTTTAAAATTTTCTACATTATGTTAAATCATTGACGAATTTTATTTATACTAAACATAACCTTAAAAATATGCTTTATACAAGGCAATTGAATTTGTTAATGCTCTAGTAAAACCTGCAGCAACTCTTGCCAGTAATTTTTTGTCATATCAAAAAATGGTGCGTTATGCACGCATATAATAGGAATCTTAAAAGTTTTAATATAGCCAAATTGGTTTTCATGTCCAAGTTACTTCCATACTTTAGTTCCATTGCTAATTAAATATGCATTTTAACTAAAACTTTGTTTAACATCTGGCTTCCTCTAGCGTAAGATGCTGACTTCTTATCAGTAGCTGGTGTAGCAAAGGGCTACTTAGTATATCCCTATTGATACCATTTTTTTAATATGCTTCCAGCAGAAAGCCTAGCAATTAGCTCTGATTACCAAAAAAAATGGTTACACAACACCGATACGAGTAAGCATATTTAGACTTAACTATTTATCTTTAAAAATAACTTAATAGATCACAATGTTAAATGATTATTATCATCAGTGTGTTATAGTCCACTGATGGACATGATAAGATAACTTTTAAATAACAAAAGCTAGAATAGAAAAATTAAAATGTAACTAAAGTGATTTTTATTCAATTTTTCTCTTCTGCATCAAAATAGTTCTATAAAACATCCCTAACTTTATATATAAATTAAAAAAACATGACGTCTTTTATAATCGAAACATTATGCAACTAAATTTAATACAAACATACAACTTAAACTAAAAAATATGCCTTACACTTTAAGTAATTAGCAAAAGATTATGGCAAAGTCGTAACAACTAACGTTGATTAAAACAGATCACCAAATCCGTATATGCTCAGTTTTTCTTTTTTTATATTACACTAGCTGACCCGGCGAACTTTGTTTCGCCTTAATGTCAATAAATAAGCAGTTTTATCATACAAAAAAAATTCTACATTAATCATTCATAATTATTTCTGTATTTTAGTACATAGGTTGTCTTCATTTAAGTAACTTGTGATACACGACATTTTTGTTTTATTATCATGCGCAAAACAAATAACGCAGATGATCTTCCGACCCGTGAACATGCCACGTATAATTGACCATGGGAAAAACATGAATGTTCTAGATTTAAACCACAAACTTTTAAGGATTAACCTAGTGATTTGTTAATGGTCATGGCAAATGCAAGACGTATCAGAAATTGAAGTCTTTTAAATTCAAACGGCATATCGGTTGGGATCATCGGTATCTTGGGAATGAGAACTTCCTCACCTTTAAATTTTCCTATCATTATCTATTGGATAGTTTGTGGCTTCAACTTCTTTTGTGACGGAGTCAATAGATTTGAATTAATGCATTGTTCCAATGATCTTATTTTGAATTATGTAGTTCAGGCCATCTACATCTTTATTCTTAGCTGCTAAAACTCGCTCACTCAACCATTCATTACTTTTGTAGTTAGAAATAATTTCTGGAAATACCTTGTTGATAAACTCGTCTTTTGATGAGACAAAATTACAGAAATTATTTGAAAATGTTATTAATTCGCCGACTTCATCGACAGGTACTTGACCATTACTGATAGTTAGCAATTACTCGGAAAAATGTTCAGCAGATGTATCATTAAGCAATGTAACTCTCATTTTTGTTGTCAGTTGCAGTTTCTTCACATAGCGCCATAAATTTGATGATTTGAGGCAAGAGTTTATTTTGTCGTGCAGGCCGTAGATCCAGGAATTACTGGTAGTATTTGGTGGAAATCGTCAAAGTAAAATCATTCCTCCTCCAAAACATCAACTCGTGTCATTGCGTAAATCTTTTAATGTTCGGTTAAGTGCTTCTAATGCACGTTTATGCGCTATGCTATATTACACGTTGTGTATGTGTTTTGCAATATTACACGTTGGTTCTTCAATAGTTTGAAGATTTAACGGTGATTTTAATGCTGAATGAGCCGTACAGCATTCTTCAAGCAATGTGGCTGCTATTCCAGGAGAAGCAACTCAACCGCTATATTAGATATCGCCCGAACAGTTGCTAAACTAATGAAATGAGGAATGTCTTCGAGTTCCACCAGGGCATGTAGGAAATATAAACCACCATTTTCATCATCATAAAATATCATAAGTTTCCTTTTATTGGTAATTCGACAGGGGTACATTCGTTTGAACTATAATCCTTGTACTTGTGCCAAAGGGTTTGATGGAAAACATGTCGAAATTATGATAGCGAATAATGTGCGTATTTGACTTGTAGATGCAGAGATAATGGCTTCAACGATTGTCGTATCCCAATGCAGCACGATATGTAGGGAATATTACACCATTAACAGTCCGTAGTGACTCAAATGACGTTGACCCACACTCATTTACCAGCAACAACCGCAAATAGAAACATTCATCATTATTTGGATGAACTGTATACATACGACCAAGATCATCAGTAGAACGCACATCTGGATACACAGGAACGGCATCACCTTGCTTCCGTCTTTGAAAATTCTTGGTAGAAGCATTCCAAGTATAATAACGTGGCATCTCCGAGTAAAAACTGGTCAATGTAGTTGCTGGAGGTGTTTCAGCACGTTGCGTAGTATTCGAAGTCGTGAAATATACTTGTTGAACGTTCTCCAGATGCACCACCAAATGCGTAACAGTAGGATGACGTTCGTGAATGGTAAATACGAATATACGCCAAATCGCTTCATTACAGTTCACATAACGACCAACTTAATAGCGTGAAATTTCATCGTTGGTATTCGAGGATTTCAATCCAAAAACCGCCATATCACTGCCTTTTGTGACATATTTGCAAATATATTTTATGGACTTCACTGAATTGCAGTATTCAATGTTGCAATGTGTCTTGAACGTTTTAGAAATAAGTGGCGAATATGGAACAATCCAACTGTTGTCGACAACGAAATCCATTCTTTTCACTTTCGTTGTGACAGTTCGACCGTTGTCATCTGGTGATCGACGCCGACACAGCGGATACCCATCGTTGCCAGTGACCGTCTCCGCCGTTAATTTCCGTGGATATCGTTTAGAGCACTTTCCATCGACCATGCAAGGTGATTGGGGATTGATGGCACCACACGGTCCATGAATCATATTAGTAGTAACAACATCATGTAGGTCTGGCTCGACTTCATGATCAGGAATATCGGCACATATGATATCATCTATTTGGTCAGGCTGAATTCTTTCCGCTAACCAAATAAGAATGTGTTAGTGCGGCAGGCCTCGCTTTTGCCATTCGATTGAATACATCCAGCATCGAGTATCTCCAAAGACGCGTTGTTGAACAATAAAATTCATCAGGGACCGAATTTTTTGCCTGAATATACGTGCTGTGACGTCGTGTCTATCATTTGATGTTTGTCCGGGAAGCAGCAATTGAGTAATTCCTATCCATTTTGGATTACAGGTAAAGTAATAAAGAGATCTGGCACGGCCGTAATGACGAACATATGTCATTGCATCTTGTGCATTATTATGCATATGACGTGGGCTACCAATGTACGTCGCCGGCAGAATAGTTAATCGACCAATATTAGCTGCATTTCCTTCAGTACTAACTGCATCACGTAAATGGATGTACTCCTCAGAACGCAGTTTGGCTTGGTTCAACCTCATAAATGTTAAACGTTCCGTTTTTTTTTGTACATACATGTCAACGCAATACTGCTGAAACAATCGACGAAACCGCAGCAAATAGTTGTCAGCATTTTGACGAATCATCAAACGATATGCATAATAATTCATTGAGCTAACTTTCTTTGTAGTTTCTTCACCTGAAATTAAAAATTTGATAATTAACCATTTCAAAGGCAAATAATACAGACATTAACCATTATTAACATACTGATACTTTACCATTCAATGGATTTATCATTTTAATATAAAAATAATATCCATGTTCTCCTTGCCAAAACATCAGTGGGTATTGCAATGTGTCATATGATCGATGAGTTTCAGATATTTGTTGCAGTTGCCCAGTATCGCGACGTGTAAGCACAATATCGCGTTTTTCCAATTGTTCACAAACAATCAGGATGGCAACTTCGTCTACTGTTGGAGCATTAAATGTGCGTTCGTGTGTTCCAGATGGTCGTTTATCTGCTTTGATGACAACTTTATAGTCATCATTTGGCATGCGCTCCAAAGCACTCTTAAAGAACCTCACCAACGCAAGATGTTCATGAAGCAGACACTGCAAGTCTTGAAGAATTGCTCACTTCATTCCTGCATTGATCCCTAGGCGTCGATCAAGTTGTTCTTCCATGTTGCCCATGAAATATATTTGTAAAAAATTATTCTGTGTATCTTCGAAAGGTAGTAATGATCCAATTCGATGGCGAATCTGTCCTTGTATCTACAAAATAAAAATCAGACAGTATTAACTGGGTTATAAACACTTTTCCTGTGGGAGAGTAGAGTTCAGTATTAGCAAATATAATACATACCAATAGATAAAGTAAACTATTCTTTAACTACATTCTATGTAAGTACAAAAATAAATACCTTAAATGTCGGATTAAATCCTCCTTCTTCGATAATGTCTGCCCCAAATGACGTCATTTGGAAACAACTATTGTGTTTTCGAGTATTTGCAAGAAAGTGGCGTGATTCTTGTGTTTCGCCATAAAGCAATGAATACAATGGCTCATGTGACGGAGTCAACACTGGCAATTTCACTTTACCATTAAGGCAGTATAATCCAGGCGTTTCTCCGGAAAACTTTAATGCACCACAATACTCGCAAACAACGTCCATTTGCCCAATGCAAACGCTAGGATGCAAGCTGTAATCATTGCTGCAATCGTATCGAAACGCTGCTCGATTCAAATCAGCTAAATATCTTGTTCTGCGTCGCAAATTATTATTTGTTGACTTCTGTTGTTCGCTCGACGATTCTGCATTGCCAACCGAGCTGTTTCACGGGCTGCTCCACTTTGCTCTCGTGATTGAGAAGCACGAAGTCGAGCCATACTATCGCGGCGCTGTTCACGTGCAATTTCTTGTTCTTCTTCAGTCCTTTTATTTGCAGTATTTTGTATTCTTCTTGCATTACGGCTTTGTCGGGAAAGATTTGATCGTCTTGGTCGCGGCATTATTGATTAAACGTTACTTCACTTCAATCCATTGTTAATTATTTATTTAATAGAAATAGTTTAAATATTTATTTCTTACAAATATATAAAATATATAAAATAATAAAACAAATATTCTAACAAATTGTCATCCATACGTCATTACATAGCTGTCATTTGCGTTTTCTTATTCCAAGTCTGATTCTTTTTTGTTATACTACGTTTTATAATGACTGACGTTTCATGTCAAGTCACATGGGAACGCTGTCTAACGGGATAAAAAGTATCCTATGTCCGTCTCCTGGCTCTAAGCTACCTCCCTAACAATTTTCAGCCAAATCTGTTCTGCCGTTCTTGAGTTATAAGTGGTGTAACTAACACAACTTTCTTTTATATATATAGATTAGTATCTTTGATTGCTGCTGTAAAGAATTGCATAAAAATGTTAATAAAATAAAATAAATGATAAGAACACCTAAAGGTACCTATTTTATAAAATAATATGAAAGTACGAAGTCTAATTATAAAATGCATAATTTTTCCCAATTTCAATATGTACACTGTTAATTTTTAAATTAAAAATTTAATTTGAGCTACTTGTTGTTGTGTTCTACTTGCAAACGTGTCATTCGGTGACTACGCAAAATCTATGCATACTTTAATATTATTTAAGTGTACCGTGCTGTAAATTTTACATTTCAACCAAGACTTACGGCTAGTTTAATTTTAATTGAAGTCCATGTTGTAGTTTACACAGTTTTAGGTATACATAAATATACACATATTTACACTTGTTAAAGTCCAATATAGGAAAGTACGAGGAACTTTCAATGTAAATATTATATATGATATTTTAGAATTCTTCAAGAGAATTCCAAAAAGTAAAAGTTTGATGACAACAAATGAACGTCTCTTATATTTAAAACATTAAAATGGCTCACGTGACCTCGACAACAGCCACGATGTCTAGTACGGGCGACAATATGCGTAACACTGGCTTAAATCACTCTACACAGTAACACCATCACCGATACACAACACTTATCACACACGAGGAGAATTCCGTTCCGGGTAGCGGCTTGAAAAATATGTGCCGTTATATTTCAGACACGACTTTTACACACAATCGGAAAAAGACAAAACCGTCAATATCGGGACTCATTGTCTCTAATTACCCGCATTAAATAATTATAATCTATACATTATTTAGCTTTTTATTGTTACAATAAATTTATATTCTATAATATTTAATAATTTGCAAAGCGAGAGAATCCCTGATGGAGAAGGCGTGTATTAGTGGAGGCATATGTCCAGCTGTGGACTAACACAGGCTGATAATGATGATGTTGATGATGATGGCCATTGCAATATTAAGGGATGGAATGGATCGAATTATAAATGCAATAATTTCATCTCTATTATATATCGTAATATAAGTAGCATAACGAAATTTTCATAATACTATTAAGTATAGTAATATGCTTATAAAATTAGTTATGGAAATAAATTATAAGCTAATTTACATTTTCTTCTTCTGGATAAATATATACTACATATGTATAATAATTGCACTATTATTTTATTAAGACAAAGGACGATTATTCCGAAATTCACATCGCTCAAATAAATTTAAACTGAATGTTTATTGAATTATACAAAGAGCGGCAAATGGAGTGATTTTAATCAAAGGGAACAATAAACGTAGTATTGTCTGACCCTACAAACTTACACCTGATGAAATTAAATTGGTTTTATAAGTCATAAGACATAAGATTTATAAATCATTTTTAAACCTTAAAACCTCTGAAAAACACAATCATATTCCCTATATTTATATTATTGATCAACAATTAATATATAAAAAAATATCATGGAATTCTTAAATAAAACTAAATAGTTTTTAGTGTTTAATTTTTTCTTCCTAATATTTTTGACACTATATATAATTGGATACGCTTCTTTTGGGAATAAGTGTTTACGTTAAAACACTTTAAGAATGTTTAACATAAAATTTAAGCTTTCGTAATAAGAATATTTCAATAAATTTGGGTGCCTAAGAGGCAACAAATACATGGATAATGTGACGTCAGTCTTCACAGCCTGGAATGGGGCCATAGGCGTGCAGTATATTAAGGCTAATTTATAGAGGCAATTTTAGTGTTACATTGTTGAGGATATTTGTATTCTTCTAGCTCAGTTCAGTAACTATGCTTAAACTTATATTACAAAAATAATTATATTTAAAAACAAACAATTGCTAGAAAAAACTTGAAATATCTATAACAACGGAAGAGCAAGTTCATTCAATTGTAAGCGTTCGTACTGACTACAAGGTATGCTGTTAACAGTAACGTCATCTGACATATGTTTTAATATTTTCTTTTACCCCGTAATTTTACACAGCTTGTTATCATTTCATCTACAATGTTTTTACACTTTGGTGGTAGGTACACTCCTAAAAGGTTCCTTGTAAAATATGATATACTTACTTTAAGCCATAGAATTGCCTTGTTTTCTAAAACTAGAAACTTTTTTTTATCTAAAAGGGCAATATCTATTTTTATCCTCAAAAGTGAATACGAAGCGTGTAGTCTTTACGCGAACTTCGAAAATGTATTTCAGGCATGTTTTTCGCTTTTATAAAGTATGTAAATTAAAATAATAAAAACATTTGCAGTTACACAATGAAATACACAAATAACAAGTAAAGTATGGCAAGTCTTGAAATATTTGCAAAAAGAATAATCTATTTTTAAAAATGATAGATATTTAGTTTTGAAGACGATATTTGCATCGATTTACGTAAGCGTTAAATTATATAAATACGTAACGAGTAGCAAATACTATATTTGAATATCAGCAAAGTAATTGACGCAAGGGCAATCTTATCACTAAAGGCTTAACTGCTATTTTGAATTAGAAAAAACAATTAACATTCTTGTAACAAGCGCTATATTTATATTTTAATTGGGTTGGGGATTATATTCAATTCATTATTCCTCATTCTACCTGTATATTTACAGACATATATTGGAACTTCGTTACTCAAATTAAATTAAGTTTGCTATTGTTATATTTTGACTGCCTCGTAGCCTAGCGGTATGGGCGTATGCTTTAAAACCGGAGGTCGTGGTTCAAATCCTGCGGGAATCAACAAATTTTCATTATTGTTTCCTAGTTAGTTAGGCAATTTGGGCCCACCCAATTGTCTGAAAGTAAGATGATCCATGCGCGAAGGGGCATGTAAAAGTTGGTCCACCCACCAACCGCATTGGACCAGCGTGGTGGCATACGGTCCAAAACCCTTGATGGATAGGGTGTATTAGGGAGGCCTATGTCCAGCAGTGGACTATCACAGGCTGATGATGATGAATGATGATGAATTGTTATATTTATGTTAAAACAGAACATTCATTGTTATTAATTCTAATAATTAAATTTTAAGCAAGTGAAATTTTAACAAAAAATTAACGACTTCACACAGCGTATAACTAATTTACGAAATATTAGTCAGTAAACGACAACGTGCTCTCCGTACGAAATTGCATCGCGTTTTCTGCCACCGCATTTTATATCTCTGATAACTTTTAAGATATTAATTTTATCAAACGTCTATGGCACGTTTTATGTACATAGAATGATTTTATTCGATACAATAACTTTTATGTGTGTTCGCGCGCATTTCTATATCGCCTGACACAGCCGCAAATTGGTTACGCAATAATCTTCCTTCCTTTTCTTACTATACCGTTCCTTTTGCCTACCCTCCTTTATCCTTTAATTTTTCCTCATCTCGCCAAGAAAGGAGGGTAAAAGGAGAATACTTCGTGACGCGGTCGACGGCCAGCGCCGCGGCTGTCGACAATTGCCTTCGGGAGTTCCTACGCAACGCATCATATTTTAAAGTCACGCGTAGCGAATGGCCAACGCTCCGTTATAACAGTTTTAACTTTACTGCGAACCCCAACCGCATCACCGAAGACGCCTGCAGCTGTGCCGCCATCTGACGAGGTATTTATCCTTCTTTTTTACCGCATTTCCAATCCGGCTTCAAAATCACGTTGTCCAAGCCGGATTACGCATATAGTCCTTCGAACCGTATCCTCGCTTCTGGTCCCTTAAATAGGATCTACCATATCGCCGTCACTCGAGCTAGTTGGTCCAATCAAATTGGCTGACGAAACTTGAGTGACCACGCGCCCACGCAACCAATGTGTTTTGGCAGCGTTTGTAATTGAATCGCATAAGGTTGTGATTTTTAGAGCTAATATCTATAATTTTAAAAAGAATAAACTAAATCCGAGATCTAGGAGCGGAGCAACGAGGTAACCTATATAAAAAAACGTACGCTCCAAATTGAGTACCTTCTTCTTTTAGGAAGTCAGTAAAAAGTGATGACTTTTTAGTTAATTAAGTGTGTTGACAGTACTCTTACATCGAAAATTTTATTTAAGGGAAACCTAATGTCCTTTTTAATACTTTACTTATTTTAGACATTTTATATTACTTCAACAAAAAAAATAAAGACGTCCATGGCATTCATTTTAAAACACATCATTCAGTACATTCAGCAAACGCAGCAACTTAACATTCGTAAACTCATTTGCACGAATTTTACTAAATAAATAGAACTTAAATGCTGCAAAAGTTTATGTAACATTAATGTGAAGTAAGAAATATAAAGAAAAAGTTAGCGTTGTATTTGAAGATTGCCTTCATTATATATTTTACAATGTTGTTGCTTATTTATTTTCTCCGTTTAATGCAATATGTTCTGCTGTCTTTACCGTTTGTATTACCGTTTGTATATCAAACATTATACAAAAGCAGTTAAATTATACATTGACTTTAACTTAGTACGTTTAATTAATAAATCGTTTAAATTTATTTAACATAGTTTCAAATGTTTTTAGTAAATAAAATTGATTTTAGTATAATATTCACTCGTTTTGTTTTTTAATGATAATCGACAACATGATGTAAAAGATTCACTTTGAATATGTTTTTCGCTTCCTATATTTGGAAATAAAGTTTAATAAATTTGTAGAGAACAATTATGTAATTTCCCACATAGTTTTTTCTTATTCGTTTAGAAAAAGCTAATTGCACTATTTCGTACTCTTAATAGATATTTTTTGCGAAAAATAATTGAGATTACTTAGTGATGTTCTTAGTTTTATATAAAAGTATATCTAAAAGTGTACAAGTTATTGTCCTCTTTAATTTGAATTATATTTAAGTTATCACTCGCATTTTCCGGAGAGACTTATAATATATTCAGTTCAACACATTTGAAAGTTAATTTGCAGTAGTGTAATTGAACTCTACGTATATATCGTTACAATCCAATCATTTCTGTACTCATGTGTAATTTAAACCACTTTTGAAAAGAAGCGTCTCTTTAAAGAATATTTCAGTTACAATGGTGATAATGAGTATCCCATTTAGCATATAATGGGGTAAAATCTTTGCAGCAATTTTATTTTATAAATTCATCCTACTGTTCCTACGAATAATTAATATTTTACTTTGTAATTATTGTAGTAACGTTCAATATTTGTTTATATTTGCAAAAATGTTCCCAGTTTAATAAAACATTAATTATTTAACTAAATTTTTTTTTTAGAATAAATTATTTTCCTTGTGCCAATAGATGATTAAATAATAGTGCTCAATATTATTATGGATCAAATATTATTTAATTAGGCTCATTATGACGATTACTTTAATAGGGTATAGTATAATATAGAGACTATAAAATATTAAATATGTTAATAAATGCTACACTACATACAGGTACTATGGCAAAACCCCCTCATGAAGAATGACAGCGACTTGCGGCCCCCAGTCCCCGGCAGCCCCACTATTCCTGGCTACGGTAGCGGCCTTGGTAACGATGGGGCAGAGGGTGCCAAGAATCCCCGGGTGGGATTCGCCTACCACCAACGACGACCAGACCTGGCAACTTTCAACAACTCAAGCATGGACATTGAGGCGAGAGGATGACAGAGCTGGAAGAAGAGGTAAACAGGCTGCGTTGGGATATCATAGGATTATCTGAAGTCCAAAGGGAGGGGGAGGACGCAATAATCCTTGAATCCGGCAACCTGTTTTAATCCCGGGTGGGTGACCAACTATCCCAAGGAGGCGTCGGATTTATCGTCCGCAAGTCTCTTATTAACAACATTGTTAAAATCGAAAGTGTGTCGTCAAGGGTCGCATACCTTATACTCAGAATATCCAAACGATATTCCTTGAAGCTCTTACAGGTATATGCACCGACATCGACACACTCTAATGAGGAGGTCGAGGCAATGTATAAGGATATTTCAAGCGCCATACATTGCTCCAAAACTCAATAAATGTAGTTAATGGGAGACTTTAATGCAAAACTAGGGAAAAGGAAAGACGATGAGCTGAGAGTGGGCAATTTTGGAGTAGGGCAACGGCCAAGGGCTGGCTGACTTTTTGGAGAGGGAAGGACTATATATAATGTACTCCTTCTTCAAAAAGCAGCCCTACAGAAAGTGGACCTGAATAAGCCCCGATGGTTCCGTAAAAAACGAGATTGACTTTATCATGGTGACCAAATGCCAAATATTCAATGATGTCTCTGTGATTGAAAGTTTTAAAACCGGCAGGGATCACCGAATGGTAAGGGGCACATTGAATCTTAACGTTAGACTGGAAGGATCTCGTCTGATAAAGTCCACGCTTCGTCCGTCTCGTACCCATATTCAAAATGCCCATGGCTTTCAGCTAGAACTTAGCAATCGCCTCCAAACCCTAGACAAGTTCAACACTGTGGACGATATTAACACTGAGCTCATGGAGACTGTTCATGGTGTGGGGTCTAAGTTTTATAAAACACACCGCAAAACTGGAACCCAAAAACTCTCTGATGCCACTCTTAACCTTCATGATACAAGACGGAAGATGCGGCTACAGTCTTCTTCTGTTAAGTCAGATTATAGGCAGCTTAATAGACAGATCTCCAAGTATATGCGGCGGGACTTGCATAACTTTAATATATCTCGTATTAAAGAAGCATTGGAACGAAACCAAGGTTCTTAAGTCTTCGCCAGTGATCTGTCTATCGGGCAAAGTCAGTTGACTAAGTTAAAGACCGATAATGGGGCCGTCATCTCCAGTAGGCTGGAGGTTTTGAGTGAGATTGAGAGGTTCTATGGACAGTTGTACACATCATCGTCGGCCGCTTACTGAAGCGAGTGACGATCCAAGAGCAAAGCTCACCCGGCACAACTCTGAAGATATCCCGGACGTCAGTCTGAGCCAGATACGAATGGCTCTCGACCACCTTAAGAACGGCAAAGCGCCTGGTGAGGACGGAATTACAGCAGAGCTTCTGAAAGCGGGTGGAGAACCGGTACTTGTAGTCCTTCAGAGGATCTTTAATTTAGTCCTACAGGCTAGTATTACGCCAAAAGCATGGAGCAGAAGCTTAGTGGTGCTGTTTTTCAAGAAAGGCGATAAGAGTCTTTTGAAAAACTATAGACCGATTTCCCTTCTGAGCCCCGTTTATGTTCTGTTCTCGAGAGTCATCTTGAACCGTCTCGCTTCCAGACTAGATGACTTCCAGCCACTCGAACAAGCTAGATTCCGAAAAGGCTTTAGTACAATAGATAATTTGCCTTTATGCTTGGGATTTAACTATGAGAAAGTCTTTCATTTTGTCGAAATTTGGGCTCTGCTGCAGGCTTTTCAGCGTTGTCAAATTAACAGTCGATGTATCGAGGTGCTGAGGTGTTTATACAGAAAAGCAACAATGTCCGTCCGACTAAAATCCAGTAGTACGAAGCCTATTCAAGTGCAGAAGGGTGTAAGACAGGGTGATGTTATATCCCCGAAACTTTTTACCGCTGCATTGGAAGACGATTTCAAACTCTTGGATTGGAAAGGACGAGGTGACATCGATGGCAAGTGCATCGCCCACCTTAGATTTGCCGACGACATAGTCATAATGGCGGAGTCGCTGGAGGACCTCAACGCTATGCTTAGTGACCTCAACAGTGTTTTCCAACACGTGGGCCTTAGGATGAACATGGAAAAAACGAAATTCATGTCTAACGTTTATGTCATGCCTACGCCGGTGGTTATTGGGGACGCTGTGCTCGAAGTTGTTGACCAATTATTTACCTGAGACAAGTAGTCCAGTTAGGTATGTGCGTCAAAGCTGGACTTATCCAACTTCGACGCAGAGGTCAATCGACGAATCCAACTCGGGTGGGCAGCTTTCGGGAAGCTTAGACGTATTCTCTTGTCCGATATCCCTCAATGTCTAAAAATTAAGGTCTTCAACCAGTGCGTGTTGCCAGTGATGACCTACGGAACTGAGACGTGGTCCTTCACTGCTGGCCGTATGAGGAAGCTCCAAGTCTCTCAGCGAGCTATGGAGCGGGCTATGCTCGGAATTTCTCTGCGTGATAAAGTGCGTAATACAGACATCTGCAGCAGAACGATGGTGACCGACATAGCTCGCAAAGTTAGCAAGCTAAAGTGGCAATGGACCGGCCATTCAGCTCGAAGAGCCGATAACCGATGGGGAAAAAAGGTTCTCGAGTTGCAGCCTCGTACTGGCCATCGCAGTGCGGGACGACCCCCCACGAGATGGAGTGACGACCTGTGCAAGTGTGCGGGAAGTCGGTGGATGCAGGTGGCGCAGGATCGTACTTCTTGGCGGCTCATGGGGGAGGCATATGTCCAGCAGTGGACTTTCATAGGCTGATACATGATGATACAGGTACCTGCTTAAATGTCTAAGTTGTTAAATATGTTAGCATTTGAATTGCATCATAGTTTGCATTATCAATGGCTTGGGATGGATTAGGATATGTTCATACTTTACGTGGTGGGTCTTAATATCATCGGCTGGTAGTTGACCTACCCTGGAAGTGCTGCTGGTCGTAAAACTACTCGAGGCTATACAAGTATATATAGTTTTAAAGCTGTAAATCTTGTCCATCATTGATAATGCCCCAACTTGAAATATGCGCAAAGAAGTAACATTATATTTTCCATCCTAACAACCTTCTATTCATCATATTATTTCAAATATGAATTAATAAATATGTTTAAAAATAGCAAATGTAATAAATTATATTTTACTTGGCACCAGGCTCGCTAGCTAGGACACGAAAGTTTATAATGGCGGTTCTTAACCTAGCTATAATTCGAAAAATACAGCTTTGAGTCTTAAATAGAAATGCATTTAAACACCTGAAATTAATACACCACAATTTCCAGACTTTACAATTGTCTCACTGTAGAGGAAACTAGTTATTATATGTCATTAAATGTATAATTGTACAGTTTAAAACTCATATAGATAACTGTGCTTGGTTAAGTTTACTAATTATGGACCCATTGACTTAAAAAAACGGTCGTTAAATCCGGGAATCCATCTAGCATAGACCTGAAATATCATCGTTAAACACATGCGTTACTACATCGTAAACATATCAAGAAAAGTGGTTTATCATATCGTTAATAAATACTTCTTGTTAATTGTCCAGCCACAGTCAAAAGTAAAAATAAAACAGGAATCAGTAAACAGCCACAAGCAAGAAAGTTCGAAACGCAGTGTTGTGTCACAATACAACAACAATTCACTTTATTTGACTAAAATTCATGTCGCTGTCTATATCACACTCTTTTCTCAAACAGTAAAAAATGCTTGTTTTAATTGTTAACAACTAAAAACATTCAAGTAAGACAAGCTTCATTTAAAATGTACCAATGCAAAAATTAAGCGTAAACTACTGCTATAATAAAATTCATCAATAAGAATAGAAAGAAAATAATTCTGCGTAAACTAGTAACAAAGTAAAACTATGAAAAAATAAGTAATCTCAATTCAGTATTGATTATTTATATAAAATCATCGCCATGGATTTTGTAAACACAATATGCTGTTACGCTAATTAAAACAAATCGCTTTTGCGCGTTCATTTACATGCAAATTACTGTAGACCACTGCTCACGAAATTTGATGATTGTCCATTCACTTCTTTTGTTACCAATTTGCCACTTTCCAATGAATTCAATTGCAATAGGAATCGTTTTTATTATCCTTATGTCCTTCATCTATATATATATATATAAAAGATATTCACACCTATATATTGACTCATCACGTTATCTTAGAAACCATAAGGCGTCGCGACTTGAAATTTGGTAGGAATATTCCTTCCGCCGAGGAGAGGCCAGCTAAGAATTTTACGAAAATCCACCCACAAGGAGGGTTGGGGGGTTGCTAATTTATTATATAACAGATAAAAATACACCAAACCTGTGCACTGTTAATGGGGCAGAATGATTCAAAAGCCGTGTTAAACAATATTTATCTTTGGAATTATAATGTTTTTACATACTGCTAAATGTGTACTTGAAAATCAATGAAAAATATAAAATATGTACACATTTTATTTGATTTTTAAATTTTCTTGTAATAATCCACCCCATATTCTCTTAAATAATAAATACGAAGTAACGATTTTAATATTTTCTGTTCAAACTAAGCTTCTCTTAAAAATAAGAATCAGATTTAGTAATATTACAACGTTGACCTAAACTTAACAGAAAGAACGAAATAATGCTCTACAAAAGTATACCATTAATTGGTTTCGATACGAAAACATATTTTAAACGAAGGTGCTGTGACGATGTATGGACTACGAGCGACTATACGCTGGTAGACGAGCAGTCAGGCTGATGGGAAGTGGTCACCGATGCCCATAGACATTGGCAATACCAGTGGTATCGCCAACGCGCTGCCTACCGTGAGACATAGGATGTTAAGTCTCGTTTACCCAGTAAATACGCTGGCTACGGTGCCCTTCAAACCGGAACACAGTAGTGTTTTCGCACTACTGCTTTGCGGCATAAATAGGCACCGTGGTGGTACCCACCCAGACAGTCTCCTTTCAAAAGGGGACCTACCACCGGTTAAATGGGAATTATATTCAAACCCTTGTACTAATTACGTTCATACAAGCCTTTACGTTGGCAATTCACTTGAACTTATGCAAATGTGTCAAATCATCCTTGTTCATTCAGCTTATTCAAGTAATCATCGGTCTGAGAGATTTTGAATATGAAACTTTTCGTAATTATCTCTATTCATTAATTCAATTAAACAATTCGAAACTACAGCAAGATGTCACTCCATATTTAAATTAGAAAGTATTTCGGTTTAGTATCCGGAGTCGAAAAGTTCTGGAGTGGAGACCGAGGCTCGGCAAACGTAGTGTAGAACGCCCTGCGGCAAGATGGAGTGACGACATTTGCAAAGTGGCCGGTGTGGGCTGGATGAGAATAGCCGAAGATCGGAAGCGGTGGCGTGCATTAGGAGGCCTATGTCCAGCAGTGGACTAACACAGGCTGATGATGATGATGATGATGATGATCTGTAAATCCTTAGTCAAGGCGTAAATATATTTCGGTCAAGGATTTTTAAAGATGGGTTGGACAAACACGGGTTTGTCATAGTCATGAGGTACTAAAATCAAGGTAATTAACGCCTATAAAGCATAAAATATTCTCGAATAGTTGTTATTTATCGAAACTGTTTTTTTTTCTATTGTTGTTAAATTCTATCTATTCTAATTCATTCTAATAATTAAGAAGTAACAACGTTAATTAAATAACAAAAAATTGCCTTTGAACTGAATATTCCCAATTAGATAAATAAAAATGATAAAAATTGAAGTATACTATACTTACGACGTCATGGAATTTTTTTAGACCAATCCACAGCTACTTAAATGCAAATATGTACATAATATTTATATTGAACATTTATTTAAACTTTTTGAAGCATTAATAAGTACAAAGGCAAATAGAAGATATAATATTATAAAGTATAGTTTAAGGCTTACAATCCATTTAAAATGAGAATTGTTTAAAGTCAGAATGTTAAACTCTGAAGTAGACGAATGTTCTGTAATGTCTTCGGCTAGCGAGAGGACTTGACAATATCAGGTTAACCTTTGTCTAATCTCGATGCTGGATTTAATGAACAATTAATTATTTTACAAAGAGCTTAAGTGTTTTATCTACTTAATAACAACTTAACCTTGTGAATAGTTTATTTAAAGGTTTATAGTAAACAATCTTGAAGGTTCTTAAGTATAATATTATTTAAAAATAATATTTGTTAATTCGTTGTTTAAAATGCCGTAAAGCTGTCATCAAGTTTAATGCGTCATTACTTTATAGCTCTTTGAAATAATTAACAATAATAAATAACATTATAAACCTTCCATTAGTTATTTCATAACTTTCTCTACTAACGTATTGCAAATGCAGTACAAAATGTAGGGCTCCGACGTCATATTGAAGCTGTTTTAATTAAAAATTAAATTTTGTGACCTAATTAGCATTCAAAATTTGAACAAGTTACTAAATTTTATTTTGAAAAGTAAATTAAGCTTTTTTTCGAGCAAAAGATTTTTCTTTTTACATGTTATAAAGATGTATAGATTTAAATTAGTAATACAACTAGCTCATATTCTATATAAGGTGCACGTTTTTTTTAGTAAAGTTTGGTTAGTTAAATATTTAGAAATACGTGAACTATCTTATTAGTTTTGTAACTTTTTTAAGTTTACATTTACATACTCTCAAAACATAAAGCTAAACAATATTATTTTTAAAATTTCGCTCGCTTAGATGGCCTTTAAACACATTCAAACTTTTAACTGGCTATTCTGTCCACCATTTTTGTTCACTTCTGTAATTTAACCAGTTCTAGCAAACTTTTTACTCTTCTGCTATAAAATTTCAGAAATATAAGTTGGAGAGCCGCCGAGCACATAATGGGATAAAATCGCTGCGGTACGACAGATTCTCCCTTTAAAAGAAATTGACAGATGTGCCCAAAAACATTTTATCTTTAGAATGTTTGTAATTCAACTAAATTGTAAACAAACTCGTATTCAAGACAGATTATAAATACATTTTATTGCTAACACGTAATGTTTAATGATGTTCAATAGTTTTGCAATTATTTATTGGTCTCATAATATTTTTTAATAATATTTTTCCTGAAAATTCTGGTTTACAGAGCACTACAAGTATAATTGTCGTATTATTGAAAAAAATCTGTAAAGCAATTTATTACTAGATTACGATATTTATCAAATACATATGGAGAAGTTACTGGCAATATTTTAATTTCAATAAAAAGCTCTCTTAATGATTCCTTAGGATCCATTATAAAGACTTCAAGAACAGCTCCTTTTTATAGGACGAAAATAATATCATTGACAGTTGCATTTTATCGACATTAATAGTTAAAAACCAAAATAACCCTATGAAGCAGAAATCAATGAAGACTTCTCCTTAATAAAAAGTTTAATCAAAAGCTAAACTAAAAATCACTACGTATTTCCGTGCCTCTTTTTGTATCATTAGTTACGCAGAACGCCTCTTTCTTACTCCAGTATTTTCATTCGTTATTAACGAGGACATAAAATGTTATGTAGGCAGTATACTTTCAAAGTTACCCCAACGTTTTCAAGTAGTTCAGAATGAATTTCCACATAATTTATTCTGTGCAGGATTTACGGTAACTAAACTAGAAAGCGGTGTTACTATATATCTGACTTGCATTTTTATGACACTTGTGGGATTAATCTTGAGAAACTTTTTAATGAATATAGGATACTTTAGTGCCACATATTCTACATGTGTAAACCATTTTGACCATAAATTCAGTATCTCTAATTTTTGGGATAAATCTAACAAGACATATAACATCTTTTTTGAAGTTTAGAACCTGACTTGGTTTAACCATTGTATGTATCACTGTTTCTTGTTACTAAGTCATTGGCATCATCATTAGGTTTATATTACAAATAAAGAGATTTTTTTCATGTAACACTTTCTTTAACTGATTTTAACGAGGCTGTTTCAAAAAAACATTTGTACGTCGCCATTAGAGGTGAGTGCCATAAAAATAAAATCTTCTCCATCCATCGAATACAATTTGGGCGGTAGTGTTTAGACTACAGTTTGAACGTCAAAAGGCGGCTAAATTATAATGAACTTAAACTTATGGCTGGTACAAAGTTATTTAAATTAATTTGTAAATATTTATTCTATTGTTTAAGAAACTACTTTATTAAAATTATGCATGAAATATGCAAAACTTTAATTATAATAAACTGCTGACAAAATTTTTCAAAGCGACGTCCTTTTTCCTCGAAAGCTAAATAATACCGCCATATAGTACTCACGAACATCTGCTACGGAGCAGAACGTTCGTAATTTGAACTTGTAATGCTGTTAAATTATTTTATAGGGAAATTTCACTTGTCTGTAAAACCAAAGTTTTGCACTTAAATGTTATTAGTTTAAAACATTAAAACTAGAATATTTATGTTCATTGTATATAAAAGTTTTCTTGTTTTTCTAATATATACAATAATTTAAGACAACAGTATAATATTCTTATCCCTCCTTAGTCAGACTTTTGCGTTTACTACAAAGGATAAGTGCTGGATAGTACCACACATTTTAAGCCCTTTTTAAAGTTATTATATGTTTATAATAACTTTAGAAGTTGATATCACAAAAACGGAATCATAATAAATAACATTTTAACTTAAATACTTTAGTTTTCTTCGCAAATTACCTACATTTCATTTAACGAAATTAATACCAATAAATACATTAAGATTGTAAAATCTGTAGAGTAACATAGTAAAAATCGACGTAAATAATGCCCTCTTTTTCGTATTGGCAGAATGATTTTGTAGTTTATTAACGGTTTATTACTTCTTTTGAAAAGATTTTTTCTGAATCACATAAACTTAGTAACTAATATACTTAAAAAGTTTACATTATATACTTTTTAACATAACTGTGCATTAGGGTAGGCGAATATCTTTTAAACGAGTAAACCTAGCGAAAAATCATTTCAGACCTTTTTTGTAGACCGTCAAATTTCCTACTAGAATATCTATTTATTTTTACCAGACATTCCTTTGTTCGAGTGCTTTAAAAATTCAAACAAAAGGAAAAAAAATCTTATGTTATTTAAATGGAAAATCAAAAATTT
Source organism: Lamproptera curius (assembly GCA_029286875.1). Classification (NCBI taxonomy): domain Eukaryota; kingdom Metazoa; phylum Arthropoda; class Insecta; order Lepidoptera; family Papilionidae; genus Lamproptera; species Lamproptera curius. The sequence continues at coordinate 28,105 of JAGSMT010000271.1, read as the reverse complement.
CGACAAGTTACCTCTTAACATTAATATTAAGGGCTGAAACTTTACAAGATTTTTTTTACGTTTCATCTTGAACGATATTTTCGTAGTGGCTAAGAAAAGAAATTAAAAGTTTTTTTTGGCCCACCCTACTGTGCATTGAATATTTTCAAAATATTCGAATTGATGGGGCTTGTAGGTTTACGATTCACTACAAAGTTATCTTTGCTATCAAAGTTTGCTCAAGTCAATACCCATTGAAATATAGAGTTATTGCCATAGCCATTACGCTAGACGAGCTGGATCCATGCAATAGACAAGCTAGTAAAATTGTCATTTCATCTATTATTTATAAATATATAAATTATATACTGTGTATGAATTTCTGAATATATTTAGAAATATATGAAATTGCGAGACCAAACAGTATCTATTGATTAAAGATAATTGAAGCATTTCGAGTTATCAGTAATTGTTAATAAATGACAACAAACAATTATTGTAATAAAAAGTTACTTGAATGAATTAAAAAAAACTTATATGTTCCAGAACCATACCAGAATTTCTTATAGTAGACCATATTATCCACCATAATAAACGTAATTAAATAATAACTTACTATTACTCTGCAAAACAAAGTTCACAGAAGAAAACATCGGTTTTCACCTCTGAGCGTTATTAATGAGCCCATAATTCACAAAGCAGGCATTGAATCAATGTTTCGTCAAACATTAATATAGGCATTTTTTTTATTTTAGCATTCCCTCCATAACCCCTGATAAGTTTACAGTGTCAGAATTTTCGTTTTAGGCTTATAGGATTCTTTTAAACAAAAAAGTTTTAGAATTTTATATAAATATTCTAAAAATCGTGCCCTAAAACCTTCCACATAATTTTAGTAAAAAAAAAAGAGTTATGAAAATACCTGAAGATTCTGAAAAAAATACATAAATTATTTTTGGAAATATCATTACTACTCGATTGGTAAATTTTTGTTTATAAGTGCTCTATAAAGGCAGACACATCATTTTTACCTTCGACTTTAAAACGTTTGATCCATTCGTTTACAAAATTGTACGAGTACAAGTGATGATTGATTGATTTTAAATGATGTCAATACATTTTTATCGACATTTATTTAAACATTCAAACCAAATTCAAATAAATCATGATGTTTCGTAATTGGAATATATTATTTAATTAACGCGCTTAATAGGCTGTAACTGAGTGGATAAAATATAGTAGATAAAATATAAGTTAGTCTTTTCAGTCTAAAATGAGGCCAAAAGCGTGCCAGTACATCAAGACTTATTTATAGGCTATTTAAAAGTGAGTTTTTGAAGGACATATAGCTGTGCGATACTAATTAAGTAAAAGCAAATCGATAATAAAAGTTTCTTGTTGTGAAACTTTGCTCAGAGCAAACATTACAAAAATGTTGACATTAAGGAATAAAAAAAATACGAATGTTAAAAAATGTTTAAAGAACTTCGACTAATGTTTTTAATGCATGATTTGGCAAGCACGACGTTTACCTGATATCAAGGATAAATCTTTCCATTGGAAAATGCAGCGTAGGAACGACATGTCCGCTGCTACCCTGATACGTCATATGTTTTACAATTTTCTTATCTAGCAACATAACCGAAATGATGTGAGGAAATTTCAGTCCACGCAAGGAACAGATTTCGAGCCCTCACCAACGGCCTTGATGTTAGGCTCCGCCGCTAGCTCCGTATTGACCGCAAAAGGAAGAGAGATTGACGACTCCATGCTGAATGTCCCCTTACGCTCGGCCCACTACACCGCATCCGCCACCTTCGTTCCCGTCGACCGCACCCTCTTGGACGCAGACTCTTAGACCTCTTGTTTGAGGGAAAATTTGCAGAACATATGTTAACCATCCGTAATAATGTTGAAGACGTTATTGAACTTATGAAACTAGTAAATCCCTATTGCTTGCTGAATATTATACATTATTAAATAAAATTACTTTACGGATTTTATCGCGTTATTTTACATTTTAAATTTAGGTTTAGGTCTCCCCGTGACCACGGCCGCTGGAAAGTGTTCGAAACGTCGGAATTTAAAATGTAAAATAAACGCGATAAATCCATAAATAATTTTATTTAATATAAATCCCTGTCGAGTTTTTTCTTATTTGCTTAGTCCTTTATAAGGAATTGCATTCCCCATGCTCACAAAAGACTCTATTTGCCTGAGGAACTTAAGTTCTCAGAGATGCAACAATTTTATCTAGAAATGTAATGGGTGTCGTTTGCTTTAAATTGAAATTTATTTCATTTCGTATTCACTGAAAAAACAAAAGTAATAATAACTACTTTAGTTTAATCCATTAAAAACTTATTCGACGTCACATAATTGGATTCTACGTACTAACCGTTAGAGTAGAATCGTTTTTGCACTTTAGTTCATTTTAAAGAAGACTTATTTAAAAAATGTTGCCACTCCTACAAGGAATATTAAAATAAAATTGAGACTATCTAAGATAAAATTAAGACGGCCACTGAGCACATAATGGGCTGAATCATCCGTCGTTTCAATTTTTTTTTCTTAGACAATTTTCCTACATTTCCTTCGTATACTTTTAAATTTTAAATTTAAATCCTGTAAAGTATTACAAATATCGTACTAAAATCGACTTAACAGATTTTATCGCGTTTTATGATTAACTTACAATCATTTAGAAATTATACATGACGTTTTAAACCATACCGTGTTTGGATCCTAGGAAGTGCTAGTTAAATTACTTATAACTTTATGAAATTTAGTGAATTACATAAAAGTTGTCATTATCATCATCATCAGTCTGTATCACTCCACTGCTGGACATAGGCCTCCCCAAATGCACGCCGCCGCTTCCGATCTTCAGCTATTCTCATCCAGCCCACACCGGCCACTATGCGAATGTCATCACTCCATCTTGCCGCAAGGCGTCCTACACTACGTCTCCCGAGCCTCGGTGTCCACTTCAGAACTTTCCAACTCCAGCGGTCGTCAGTTCTACGGCTTATATGACCGGCCCACTGCCACTTCAGCTTACTAATCCGGTGGGCTATATCGGTGACTCTGACGGATCACATCATTTATGATGCAGTCCTTCAGAGATATTCCGAGCATAGCCCTCTCCATAGCTCGTTGAGCGACTTTAAATTTGTAGACCAGTCGAACCGTACTGCGTAAAACACAAAATGTACAATGTCAAAAACATATTAACTCTTACTTGCAACGCCGCATCTATCCAGTATTTACTCTGATTACAGTGCTTCAAGCTGGAAGCCAGTAGTGTTTATACACAACCTATTTGCGGCTGAAATAGCTACCGCGGTGGTTTAAGCTCAAACAGTCCCTTGTAAAAAAAGAGGTTTTATCTAAATACCGCCTTCAACACGTCTCATGGGTATTTAATACCCAGTCAGAATTTTTTACATTATTCGTTTGCACAATAATTTCCACTGAAAATTACTTGTTGAAGTTTTTTTTAATATGTATATTAAAATTGTTAGTGTGGGTTGTTCCTGACACGTAGTTTACGGCCTAATTTCAAAAACTATAATCACGTTAATATGGTTAAACTGAACAAACAAGCAGTAAATGCGGAAAAATATCTAACATTAAAAAATATCAATGCAAAGATGTAGGTATAGTACAGGATAAAACTTTATAAAAACTTTTAATACTTTATTTATTTATCAACAATTTGTTCGCAATTATCAAGTAATGATTCGTCGCGTTGCGTTTTGTAAACACAATATGTAATTACGCATATTTGAGCAGACCGCTATCGCGCGTTAATTTTTACGCAAATTGCCGATGCCAATGGGATATTTCCGTTAAACTAATTAAAACCTTACTTTAATTATTTGCTATTGAATTTTTTATTATTGGATTTTACTTTTCTATCAAATTCAATTGCTTTTTACAGAAAAAACTCCTGTTTTGCACCGAAATAATTTAAAACATTGGTTGTCCTTGCACAAAGTGGCAGAGAACTACTAATATAATTAATTATTTTATTCAACCGAATACTAAATTGTATTAACATCAGGAAATTTTATATTTAATGTATGGAGTTTTATTTTTAATTACAATTTACGATGATCAATATTATAGAGACAGATTAATGCACAGGAATCTTTTTTAAAAAATTGTAATGTAACGAACATTTTCTTGTAGTTGCAGTTTTCCTTTATGTTAATGATTAAAACTCTGCTTTTACTTATTTAATAACCTGATAATACTAATCTTTACCAGTTTTCAAAGTATGGTAGGTCTGAACCTTTCCTAAATTTTATTTCCATTACAAGTGTAAGACTTTAATAACCTACAACTTAGCCAATTACCACTACGTCAGTCGATTTACATTAGAGATAAGCCATTGCAGTACAAAAGGGTACGCGCAAACACAGTTGTATTTCCTATACTCATAGTCCAACTGATTAAACCGTCAAGAACGGAGACAGATCTGTCGCGGGACCGTCATATTACTCAACACGCAATCACGCGTAGCCCTGGTCAACCACAAAAAAGGAATGCAAATATTGGAGCGTCCTAGGCTTTGCACCTACGACTACCAGTTTCTGAAGTGCAAGGCTATTTTATAGGTAGTATTTACATTACAACTACATGTTCATTCATGATTGCCTAAATTATTGTCTTTTTGCGCCTCTTTAAATGTACGTGGAATCAACTATCGTTGCGAAATTTAAGTCTTACAAAGGAAGGGCATTAAAGGACATTTGTATTTTAGTCATCTCGTATTTGTCCCTTCACGTAATGTCCCAAAATTTATAAGGGACAACAATACATGCCTCTATTATCTTATTAAGACATTACTTTTTAAAACCAGCAATTAAAACTATAAAACAAAATAGAGATATAGGTTAACAAATAATATTTTATAGTTAAAAGTGTACAATTTAAGGGACTTATAAAAAGGAATATCAATAGAACTATATGTTTACTACGATTAATTAAAACAAAGTGTTGTACTTAAAATTGATTGATCAGTGTCAAATTACCTTGCAATTCTGTTGCCTACAGCCCAAAGTTACCAAAATATTAGACAGCTTTCCCTCAGGTATCTAACGCTTTCCACATTTAACGCTGACATGAAATGTAAATCCGCGCCTGCTATTTTATGAAATTTGCGATTCGATTATGAAATCTGCATTCGTACGGAACATCACAAAATTTGCAACCATCTAGTTCAATATTCAAAGCATTACTGAATATTAATTTTTATCGTGCGAGAGAAATTAAAAATATTATATACTAGTATATACATTAAGAATTTTATTTTCAAACTGAAATACATTTATTGCGTCTCGAGCTTAAGTCATTTAAGTACAAGATGACTTGAGATTCGCGCTACTTTTTAATTAAACGATACGAGCAGGATTCTCTCCTGATGGTAGGCAACTAAGTTGTTGCTGCTATAACTTTTTTCCAATTTCTATATATATTTTTTAAATATAATATTTTTCACACAGAATGATTGATCGCCACAGCACAAAGGATAAACTATATTTGGATATATGTATTAAATGCCAAAATTTCGTTATAGGATATATGCTACACAAGCTATATCGATTGATAGCATCTGGTTTTTATATCCCTGTGTCTTGCAATGGGGCCTAAATATTGAAGCTATCTACACAAATAAATAAAATTGGAATTCAAGTTTGTTATATTAAAATCACCGTTTATCTTTAAGTTCACTGTGATATAAAACTAGTACATAAAAAAGATTTTTTTTTAATACATGTCTGTCAGTCTGCTTGTTCTAGTTAATCGCAAGAATCTCAATCATGATGTAAACTGAGAGTTACATCCAGCTACGTTTCAGTGGAAGTCCCATCATGATTGGAGATTAGGCTATTTAAAAACAAAACAATATTAAATACTTTTTATATTACCACGCTGACATAAGCTAGTATTTTAATATAAATATAAGGATGCACTGTGGTAGCATCACGGTGCTTTATAGTTATTTATAGGATGGTAAAATCCTGAAATAATACTTAAATGTTCGCCTTATTACATACCAAATATTTATGAATTAAAAATATTATAGTAAAATAGGTTAAGTATATACGTTTTAATAAAAAGCATTTTTACAAGCTCAGTTGATATAATAACAAATAAGTTAAATTAGTAAATTAGATAAAACAGATAACACTAATAGAATAACCAATAGATAAACATGTATAAAATATACAATAATGACTGTTATGCAAAAAGGTTTGACATTTTCGTTTCTTATTTCTTTTTTATTCTTTATTTTTTGTTGTCATTATTACCTGTGCAAAAGTTATAAAAGTGATTTGTATCACTATTTGTATGCAAGATTGGTAATCAGGTTGACTTACTAATTCAGACTTTTAATTCTTGTATCTACATTTTTGGATCAATTGAAGTAAAATTGAAAGAAACATTATTCATTGCTAATAATAGTTTTACGATATCAAACACATAAATGTTCAGTTGTCTGAATAAAATAGCGCGATTCTGATCGGAGATTCGCAACTTACTTGAGGAGCAAGTGATAGAATGCGCAAGTGTAGCGCTTATCATGCATTCCCTCATTGTTTTACTTCCTAGAGCCAGTACATCGAGGCATCTGTTACAGAAAGTGGATGATCACCCTGTCTTGCCCCACGAACTACCAACAACTAAGAGATTTATTGCACGGTTATTCGAAACATTGAATACAGACATATCTCAACTTAGTCTGCCCGTGATCCATGGATGTGGAAAGAATGAAAAGTCAGGAATAAATGATATTTTCTTAAGCCCGAAAAATCCACAATAATGGATTGATAACTTAAAGATTTTTAGTCCCTACAAATTCGAACCAACGGAGTCCAGTTTTAAAAGCGCAAGCTTACACCTCAGGGCTGCAAGGATAGTTTTACTCTTACATACAAGTGCAGTGAGCTAATTTTAACATACATAAATAATTTACACTGAAGAGAACTCTACTGGATTAAAACCCACTATATAATAATTAAATTAAAGTTAAGTTTTTTCAAAAACTGTTTGAAACTCATCATTGCTATCACTGCAACTGAGCAGCTGAAAACTTGGTTTGATTTGACCTAGCTGAGAGTATTTTATATACGCAAGCAAGATCATCATGCTCTTAAAAATTCAAACCTTAAGAAAACAAAAGCAGAATATACACATTATTTATAACTATATAAAAAAGTTTTCACATTTCGTAAAAGACAAACAGCCTTCGAAGAAAACAACCTTGTCTTTTCTAACATTAGTTACGCACAACGCGTCTTTACTCCCTCGGTATATTCATTCCTTATTAACGAGGTCATAAAATGTTACACAGGCAGTTTACTCCCAAAGTTACCCCCATCGACTACCAGTAGTTGAGAATTAATTTTCAGACATTTTGCTCAACGCTGGGTAAATAGTCCTTAAGAAGAGTATTGCGTAAAATTTATGATACCTTTAAATATTCCTTTTCAATTTATGATAGTATGTTTCTGTTTTACTTACCAATATAGCCTGAACCCTGTTATTAATATAGTTATGTTCACTAGTAAATTAAATAAAAGTATTGATCAATATAAAATCAACAATTACAATGTTTAACGTTTCAATGAAATCGTTTTTTTAGAGCGAAATATAAATTCCTAATGCGTCAAATAACGGAATAATTGAAAATACTTAATTTAAAAAAAACATATTGTAAGTAGACGAATGTTATTTGAAATATAACCAAATCCGAAATATTTCACGTTATCAAATGAATTAAATTATCGTTGTCATTATTATATCTGCTTAAACTTAGTTTACAAAAAGTAAAATTCAGGATAATCTTCGTAAAGAGATGCTTCAAGTTCAAGGGAATACCGCAGACGAAGATGAATTGCAAAAATTGTACAACTCTAAATATCTTAATGCATGCATAGAGGGTAAAGTATCAACTAGATCTACATTGTTTGCGTAAAATGGCGTTGTTATATTGTCATACATACATACGTACATCATCAGCCTGTGTTAGTCCACTGCTGGACATAGGCCTCCCTAATACTCCCCTATCCATTAGGGGGTTTGGACCGTATCCCTCCACGTTGTCCAATACGGGTTGGAGGGTGGACCGACTTTTTACAAGCCCATCCGACGCATGGATCATCTTACTTTTCAGACAATTGGGTGATCGGCCCAAATTGCCCTAACCAATTAGGAAACAACAATAAAAATTTGTTGAGTCCCCGCAGGATTCAAACCCACGACCTGCGGTATCTAAAGCACTCGCCCACTAGGCTACGGAGGCAGCATTTAATTCATTATGCACTGTTTATTAATTCGATCGATTATAAAAAACTAAAACAAAGTTTTGAAATATATTCTTTTAAAAGCAACCTTTGATTGTTTTTTATTGTTAAAATAAATAATTAAACCATCTAATAAGATTCACATTTTTTAACAATAGTCGCTCTATTAATGCTCTTCTAATATTAGAAAAACAATTATTGAACTTTATATTTAAATCTTTAACTTCCTACTTTGTATCTTATATTAGGACATCACAGAGATGATGTGTTTTTCACATTAAAGGATGTAATAAAAATGTTGTTTTGAACAAGGCGCTGATAATTAATCACAACATTGCCGGAGGCGGCGCTAACTTATATGCAGGTTGATGACATAGGGTACGCAAAGTTATTTATAGCGCAGAGTGCAATTGTTAGGCATTTGCGGTAGGTTGCCTTAAACAACCCCTTTAGGGGCTGTTGAAATCCGTTTTATTGTTTTTGTGCATATGAAATAATAAGTAAAGTAGCTGAATATTTCAAAAGAGAGTACATTTATCCGACAGTATAGCACTGCCCGTTATGTCCAATGGAATCAAGTCTCTTGAAAGAATTACTCTTTCTTTAGTTGGAACACAGTTTATAGACGTAGGCATAAACATAACATTTTTAGAAAATTTTGAGTGATCATCCAAATTAACTCACAAGTAAATAAATAAAAACGATAATAATGATGCAACACTCTTAAACTTTGTATTATTACTCTTTTAAGGCATATAAATGTCTACTTACATGTAAAATGTGCTGTACTTGTAAAATTTATGCAGCAATCGGGAAATTCGAAATGGCATTTTGCATAATGTAAAGCCATAAAAGGAAGAAACTTTATTAATTAATTCAACTTTGAACAATTTTCTGACTGAACGTTTGCGACAATAATTACAGACAGCAAAAGACTGTAACAGTTCTTTAAACTTTAAAAGCGGTAATACATACTTTTTCAAATAATGCTCATTGCTCCGTTTCTAGTGCTCCCATTTTGTTTATTTGTTTTTAAGTGATAGATATAAGCTGCCATTTAGTTTCATTTTTTTAATTTGTGTTTAGTATTTTAATAGTAATTTAATAATATTTAAAAAAAAGGCACCAAAAATCACAACCTCGTGCGATTAATTTGCAAACGCTGCCGAAACCGTAAAAGAAAGGCTACAATTATTCTAAATAATTGTACCATTGGTCTATAATAAAGTCCGCGAAAGTAAAATATAATTAAAATAACCATATTACTGTAAAACATGTTTAAAAATAGCAAGAAGGTATATTCAAAGTAACATAATGTAAGTTTACATTACAGTTAATGGATTTAACATATTTTTCATTATATGTTTCTAAAACTTGACATATATGACATGTTGATCTAATGAATACCTTGAAAGAAATTGGAGATTAAAATTGCAGTGGCGGATATCGCACGGTAAAATCGCAAAAGCGCAGGGTAGTTTCATGCAGAGGGCACGTTGTCACCCGCTTATATTGCGCAAAATGGTTATATACTATAAAAAGTTGGTCACATATTATTTTTTTAATTTCACTTGTTCTATTTGGTTTCGATAAAGCGTTGTCTTTATAGTACACTAAAAGCACAACCTAAATCATAAACCTTTGTAGGAATAATTAATTATAAAAGTAAGTCTATTGATATTATTTATATCCTTATGTAAACTTAAAATAGGTAATGATAAAGGTAATAAAAAACAAGTTTCGTAAAATACTTGTTTTATTGAAAAGCGTTAATTTTTTCTGTGTAAAGTTTTTTAAATTTCTTAGCAATACACACTATTTTTGAATAAGTATTCTCCCGTCAAAATACAAAATATTTAGACATTTTATCAGAGTAAACGATATTTTAATGGACGTCTGAACAAAAAAACCCGCTCCCATCCAAGTGCTGGGCTCTAATTACCGTTTTACAACTTTAAACGATTCTCACAAAAATTTTGCGGGCTAGAATAATTTCTTGAAGAAATTTAACGTTTTTTCTGTCCATAATGGTTCTTTGCATTCGTAATAGTACTGTCAATTTATTTTTACTTTTGTAGTACCTTTAGTAGTAGTAAAAATGTAAATTTCTTTGAATGTTCTTAAATTAAAACCAAGATTAACTCTTGGTTTACTATCTGTATGATCATACAACTGGCTTGTAAAAGTTAAATATGAAAACCATTTTCTTTATTCAACATATATCCCGTATTGAAATTTTATCCTGTGCTGTAATTTTTTCTTTAAAATATACGTATATTAAATAACATTTTTTATGTTAGTGTCGGTACAATAAACGTAAGGATATCACCTTATTGCTACTTATTCCAACTCATTTATGAACATAATATATAAAATATAATAAGGGTATAAGAAGAGTTGTGATTAAAACATTTTCTAGACTTACGATTAAAGATGTTTGACTGTGTGCCATGTCGATATATCAGTTAATATAGGTAATCTGATCCAATGAAATACCTGATGTCCCTAACGGTATAGTCAGGGAAACCATAACATCGAATTTAATAATTATTAATTATGTTCTAAATAAATAACAAAATGTCATACAACTCAACAGCTGCTGTTATGCTGATAAATATATACTCTGCATGATAACTCTCATACATTTTGATGTAAATTTGCTAATCAATTTTTTAGCCATTTTGTAAGTTATGTAACGACGTTTGCAGTACATATTTTAATTGCAATGCCTGACGATAGTTTTAATAGTTTTAGCATTAAAGTTAATATGTATATATTTTAACACAAAAAGATTAAAACAAATTCACTGTTTGATATTTTTCTAACGTCCTGTTAATTCTGTCTTCAAATTTAATGTTATGTGTCAAATTTGAGTTAAAATTATTATAAATAATAATTTTAATAATTTTAAATATTAATTTTAATAATATTAATATATAAAAATCAATTGCTGTTTGTTAATCTCTCTAAAACTCTTTGGCTAATTTTGGTCGTGAATTATTTGTTGAAATCCAGGGGAAACCTATCGGGGATTGAACACAATAAACCTATTTCTATGAATTATTGTTATAAAAATAGTAAATATAATACCTTTTATTTATAAAATAGAATACCTTTTATCAAGAGGGTTTTAAGTTGAAGCAAAACTTTGCTCAAAAATGTGCTGCAAATATTGCCGCTATATTGGAAATTCCTGAAATGTAAAGTATTAAATTTGACAAATCGCCTCCCAAGACACATTAAAGTGTTAAATATGGGGCAAGTGTTAAATGCCCCATACTATAATTTCCTTCCAAAAGAACTAATAAGCTTTAATAAGCTTTTAATATGCCTCATGGAATTTTAACTACATTCACGTTAAAATGGTAACTGTTGGTTATTCCTAACATTGAACTTGTCTTAGATCGACCTTAACCGATTTCCCAAAAGAAGGAGGTATTCAAATTTGTATGTTTTATTTTATTTAAAAATATGTTCCCTCGTTGTTACGTTCCTTATGCTCCGATTATTTTATTTTATTCTTCTTTTTAATGATAGGTATTACCTGTCATTAGGTGCCACTATTCAAATTTTGTAATTAGTAGTTTATTGGATATTTAATAAATTAATAAAATTATGGCATCAAAAATCACAACCTCGTGCGATTAAACTGCAAAGGCAGCCTTAACCTTAAGAGAAAGACAAACTATGCTCTCCATTATTGTTCTACTTAAAATGGCCTGCAATAAAAGGTACAAGAGCATACTATATTTGTCTCCAAAACATAGATAATGTTTTGATAGACGATATATTGGATTAAATTAATACTTTAGAAAGAGATTTTAAGTGCAGTGGTGGAAATCGAAAGGTAGTTTCTTGCATAGGACACGTTTTCAACGTCTTATATTGCGAAATGGTTATTTACTGTTTGTTGTTTTTAATATATCACAAACAACCAATATTAAATCATTTCCTCATCATTATGATCATTACACTTCTGACTAACGTCTATCCGCACACTGTGCTTGTTTGGTCTTGCATTGCTTGACAATCCGTGGAAGTAAAGTTAACACGAAACCATTTGCCTCAGACACGCTTCTCTCACGTTACACTATATAATTTATTCTTTATTTAATACTAATTCCTTAAATAATCTTACCTATTGCTATTTTAGTGCTCAGGTGGTTTGAAAATTGCTTTCAGTAAATAATATACATAATCTCTTAAAAATGCGACCCGCAAGGCCTCTGCATGCGATCAAGAAGCTAAAATGAAAACATAGCGATAGCGACGTAGAAGTCTAAATTATAATAAGTTAAATAATGCGCCAATAACAGAGTTAGCAAACATTCACGTCCAGTACATGGATACTGTAGCCCAAAATGAAAAGCTACAGGTAACAAAATTAAAAAATAATTATTTTTACTTAAAATAAAAAACTCGAAGTAAACAAAAAAATATCACTCAAACAAGTAATATCGTAACGTTGTACCTTAGGGCCCAAGTCAATATTTGTATTTGAGGGGTTTCAATATAGCGGGATTTTGCAATTAAATAAGGGCTCCATCATTGCATGCTATGTTACTAAGAAAGCGAAAGTTATATTAAATTTTGATCCCGAGTTGTATTTAGGACTACAATTTTATGCTGAGATGCTTTTATCATTTTAACCGACTTTCCGAAAGAAGGAACTATTTAAGAAATAATAAAAATTACAGCAAGAAAAATCACAACCTCAAGTGATTACAGTGCAAACGCTACTTAAACAGCGTATGCACCGTGTTAATCTTAAACGGAAGCTGGGGAAATAACATGGTGCCTATTTTTCCCGAAAATCACTAATCCCATGTTTTAGAGCGGTGAGCGGACCTGTGGCGTCTTATGCTATATTTTAATGGACAACCATGTCCATAAATAAAACCAAATAAAATGATCGTTCAATATAACCCAAAAGTTTATTACCCTTTTTACAATGGGGACCAATTAGTAAGTGCATTATTACACATTTGCGGTGTCGTTGCTCATGGAGTCCTTACAAGATATAATATGATAAGAAAATTTTATTTATTATATCAAATATTACCTAAGTTCTTTAATGAGACACAGTAACCTTAGCAAATTAATATAATGTAGTACGCATTAAATCTACTTAGCTTTATTTTATTTATATATTTGTTTTAATCCTAATCCCAATGGCATTATCTACTAGTCAACCTTTGGGTGGTGCAGAGATTATATTGTAGGTGCACAGGGATAGGTAAAAAAAAGGAAAAGTGCCGAACGTATTTATTTATATATATAATGCCAAATTAAATATAATACCATAAATCAAAACAAATGTAGACACACGTACAAGAAAATAACATGTACATTTATACATAAATAAACATATAACATACATACACCTACCATATATTGATTCACTATTCAGTAGACAGTCAGCTTTCTCTCAAATTTGTATTTCTGTATTTATTTTACTTTTGCAGATATAGATTGAATATAAGTCATCAAGGGCTATAATTAGCCTACTTAAGTGTCTGATCAAAAGTATTAGTTGACGTACGTGACTTAATGATTTAAAGTCAAAGTCAAAATTATTTATTCAATTTAGGCTCTACTGAGCACTTATGAATGTCAAAAAATTTCTATTTACCACCGGTTCACAAACTCAGACCCGTCCAGAGTAGAACCAGCAAGAAACTCTGCAGTCATTTTTTTAATATTGGTATTTACAAAATTTGACCCATACATAATTTATTTTTAAGTTACCAGGAGATTTGCAAGTGCAGAATATAAACAACTTCCACACATGTTGGTCCGCAATATAATTCATAATAGAATAGAAGGCTTATTTTTTATGAGCGTTGTTTTGACTTTACTAAAGCTCGAATCATTCAATTGCGTTTGGCAGTCGTTTTATTTATTATACTTTCTTATACTATTATACATGAAAAATTGTTTGGTTCGGGTCAGTCTAAATCTGGGTAGATCTAGGGGCTCAATTCGACCCCTGCGCGGCCTAGGTCATTCCCTGTTTTGTGTTTCTTCCTGTTTCCGTATTTATAACCTGCCAGGTAGTCTTGATTTTATTAGAGGACGACTTTAATTTATTATTTAAATAAATTGCCTTAGCCATCAAACAAACTTCTTTGAACATTTTTGAGTATGTTCTCACATATTTATGACACTTTACAATAAATGTTAATGATTTTTGATCGTATATTAGATATAAACAATCCCTGCTACGCCTTATTTTCATAGAAGTAATAACTTTCTTCGTAAAAACAGCATTGATTTAAGTTGAAAACGTCTCCAAGCGAATGAGCAAGAGCCGATAACCGAATTGTTAATGATTTGTCTAGTTCTCCAAAAAAAATGTTAATAATCAGATGACATACCTTTTAAACAACTGTTGATTATTTTTACGCTAAAATTAATTAATAAAGCTAAAAATTCACACAGGAAAAATCTCTAGCTTCACTCGACAAGTTAGTTTTTATTCTAGTCATTAAGTTACGGTTTTACAAAGATAAAAACTCTGAATGCGGAGGAATTCGTCGCTGACTTTGTTGCTATATTTATACTACTATTTTATTTTGCGGATATAAATCTTGTTTTTAAAGTCAGTTATATATAAGCGATAATCGTTAACGCTCTTTATATTTCTAACAGTTGGTTCGTGTGTTGTAATGTAAAGTTAAGTGTAATGTTAAGTGTTTAAGTTTAACTAACAACTAAAGTTGTATTAAACTTAAAATGATATAAAGAGTTAGTATCATATATAATTTTACTAAGTTCTACAGAAATTTTTAAAAATTAATACCACAAAGGAATAAATAAAGCTTTAAGAAGAACACTGTATTACTATTTTATAAAATCATCCATTTAAAGTAATTCATACATTTTTAGATAATATTAAATTTAACAAAAAGTCCACAAAGATTTATCATAATACTAAAGTTTATCTAATACATATATTAATATTTGTAGGAATATTGAGGCATACTTTGTTATACTGGAATACGAATTGAATAAAAAATACTGCACAAACATATAAATAATATTTTTGGATAATATATTCATTTTGTAACCTGAAAAGTTACTTTTTACATTTGATTTGAAGCATATTGACGATAAAACATATACAATATTAATACTTAATGATTAAAATTTTGTAACACACATATAGTAACATCAAATTTATCTTTATTCGTCCTATTCATAATTCTTTATCTTTATGTACTAAAAAATTTAAAGTAAGAATGGATTAAAAGTATTAACTATTTGGTCATAATTCCATTGCTCTCAGAATCAATATTTTAACGATGCACAATGTATTTCTGTAGTGTGTTAAACATTACAATGATAAGAAAAGAAAACTGATTAAACATCCGATTCAATCTGTTAACATTTATGTTTCGTTGCTGTTTAAAAAGACTACACATATGGACACATATTAAATCTCTTAAATGATTTTTTAATAAATACGTTTACCGACGTATTATGAATTGGAATACTTTTGAATGCTTTTAATTTCATAATTAACAATGAATTTGCTTAACATCGTTTTTATGAATAACTTAAAGTAAAATTTTAAAACGTTTATAATAAATCGGTTAGTAAAAATATTCAATACAATATTTTTACTTATCATCAGCATCTCTTACTTCCTCCTCGTCTTTTTAAAATGGTATATTTTTTTATATGTCACCTCGTTACTTTGTTCCTGATTATTTGACTTCTAACATGTAAAAAAATCCGATAATATCTATCGATATAAAGGATATTATCGATAGCTTTTGAATTTTAAAAGAAAAGTTAAATAATTCAAATATATCTGAAATCACAACCTCGTGTGAGTTCCATTACACTTAAAGTAAGACTACTAGAACTCGGAGTAATAAAGTACAGTTTCTTAGAATGATTTGCGCAAAACGTGAGGAAATTTTCCCGCCGTTGAAGCACAACTGCTCCGAATTCCCGTAAGAGTTCTATTTCAAATAGTTATATAATGCTGTACATTCAAACTTAACAGATAGGGAGGGAAAGAACTATGTCGGACTGATTTCCAAAAAGGAGGTCCACGATTCTGAACTGGTTTTTTTATGTGTTACTTCGTTGTTTAGCTTCTAGTAAACATATTATTTTTTTATAGAAATTGACGGCTTGTATTATATCATGGGCTAAATCTTAGCAAGTAGACAATAGCAATTTCGCACACAAGTTTTAATCTACATCAATTAAAAAGCATATTGGTAACGGCTTTTATTGCTAACGAAGGAAATTTATAGGACAAATAGATTAAAATAATGTCATACAGAATGGTACATCTTGCGTGGTTAGACTAGTTTGCGGTAGAATCTGAGAAGACGATTGGTTTAAACCCTGGGGCTATATATATCTATAGACGACCTTTAGCAGATTATGACAATTACAAATGATAATAAAAAAAAGAAGTATATTTACAGCATTCATAAATCTAGCAAGTTTCAATATGTGAGCAGGTAATAAATTTAACACGATTATGTGTAGTAAATTATGAGACATAAGATGGCAATAAATTGGTGCCAAACGGTTCGGTTAATAATAATCATGTCAAGCGCGCCAGTTTCTTAACTTTAACTTATCCGGACTCACTACCGCGTGTCTGAATTATATTAGGCAATTATATTACAAAAGCAAAAATCCAAGTCATGTAAAACGTTTTAAATGTTCAAAATACAGTTTTTATGTTCTTCGAAAGTTTAACTCTAAGTTTAGTTCCATAAGATTAGAGAAAATTATTTTTTTTTTAATTGAAATCTGTTATTTCTTAAATAATATAACAAAATTTATGATGATGATGACGTTTTTGTTTACTACTGCTTACTACCACTTTTCTACTAAGTTTTCTCTACCACTTTTCTTCTAAGGTATTTTAAAGAGCAAAACAGTATTGTTTTGCCAGACCAAATAAAATACAAACAGTCTCAGCTGAGGATTGACAAATTTCTTTCTTCAATTCATAAACAAAGAACTTCTAGTGCTAGGCAACTATATTTCTCCTATAAAAACGTTTATTTACTAAATGCCAAATACTTTACTGCCTAGTGCCGTATTATATGTATAAATTTTACGACTCTTATTTCCGTTGTGTTGTCTAACTGTTTTAGTATTTATGGCTTTTCATTGACGTCTTCTATCTGCTACTGGTCTCTAAGACATGAAACATATCCATGTTACTTAACTTTCTATAAGAACTATATATTCGTCTTTATAAATAGCTGTCTACTATTTATTTTTATTGAATTTGACTTGCGATGTAATAGAGGTATCACATAAACGTAGATTAAACAGTGTAATAATGAACAACAATCACTTGCCAAAGAAGCGTGGAGAGGAATATTCTAAACATAAGGAAGATTCAAAGAAATTTGATAAATTTAACAGATGCTGCTTTTATAATTGCCTCCTAGCCGACGCCCTTGCCACTAGCAAGGGCGTCTGCTAGAAACCGGAGGTCGTGGGTTCGAATCCTGCGGGGACTCAACAAATTTTCATTGTGGTTTCCTAGTTGGTTAGGCAATTTGGGCCGATCACCAATTGTCTGAAAAAGTAAGATGATCCATGCGTCGGATGGGCATGTAAAGTCGTTCCACCAGCCAACCCGCATTGGACCAGCGTGGTGGATACGGTCCGAAACCCTCTAATGGATAGGGTGTGTTAGGGAGAGCCTAATGTCCAGCAGTGGACTTACATTTTTCATTTTTTTTTCATTTATTCAATTTATTCAATTTAGGCTCCTACTGAGCACTTATGAACGTCAAACATTATCCATTTACCATTTACCACCGGTTCACAAACTCAGACCGTCCAGAGAAGAACTGCAGAAACTCTATGGCCTTTTTTTTAAATATTAGTATTTACAAAATTTGACCAATACATTTTTTTTTAAGTTACCAGGATTTCATATGCGCAGAATATAAACTTTTTCTACACATCTTGAGTCCTCAATATAATTTATTACAGAATAGTAAAGCTTTTCTATAAGCGTTGTTTTGACAACTTTCACGGTAGCTCGATTACAGGCTGATGATGAGTAACAGATGCTTTGCACTACCGTAAAAAGTAAAAGTGGCTTTGGGCAGGACACATAGCCCGACTCACAGGTCATCTTTGGACTCTTAAATCGCTATTTTTAAAAGATTGATGAAATATACATATATCTTTATAATTAATATATCTTCATTCTTAATCTTTGATCAGTAAATTTTGTTATGTTTCATAAAGGCAAAAGTACAAAAACAATGCAAAAACCTCGTTTATTCACGTATATTTTTTTATTTTGTCTACGATATTATTTTGGAATAGTTTCAAATATTATTTATATATACAGTTAACAGAGGGAGTCAGAAAAAAACAAAAGGAACTTGCTTTTACTGCGCCACTGTACGCAAACATTTTTTTTTACATATATTCCCATATTTTGGTTTACTTGATGTTGTTGAATCTTATTTTATCATATGATATACTCGTTCGACCGTTCGTTCGATAAACATCGTTTAAGTTGTGAGGTTCATAAAAAGCAAATAAACTATTTGCTATCAAAGACTAATGCGCTAAACGTGTACCAAACTCCTTAAATTTAGTGTTCGTCTAGATTCACCCTAACCCACTAAGCTTAAAGTAGTTTGAAAGTAAATTAAAGGCCGAAGTGATGAATAAACTCAAGTCAAAAGCTATTGCAGTTTGATCCTTCATTTGTGAATCTAATTTTCCTATTAAGTACCATCATAACGTAGTAATTTTACAGATTTATTTTAGTTTTGAGTATAAGCTAAAGAAAGTCAGATTCTGATCTGATCAGTGTTTAGCAGTACCTAATATGACTACTACTTCTCTACTGTCACTCCTTTTAAAAAAAATCAGGAACGGTATAGAATTTGTATCAGCGATCAATAGATACTAAATGTCAAATCGACATTGAGCTTATTTTGAACAAACAGGTGAAAAAGCTGCTGGAAGAGTAGTCTTTATTGTTGGCATCATATCTATAGACGGTGCTAGAAAAAAAAGGTGGGATTGTTCAATAATGTATCGTGACCGTCCTGCCCTGGCTCGCTGTGTAAGTACACAACCAATAGGTTTTACTTTTAGATCACTGAGATATCTAGTTTACGTTTTCTGTTCTTCTTAAACAGTGTCAACCAAGGTAAGCCCCATAAAGGGTGATTTTTTGGCGCTACAAGAGACTTAACCTGTATTGTCTCCTAACCTGCATTTTTTTTACAATATATTTAGGAATAATGAATATTTTTATGTGTACCCTGAATATATATAAACATTAATTACGTACATAAAAGACAAAAAACAGAATTAATATAATTTAAATTAATTAAAAAACGTTACAAATAGTAGCCACTATTATGTAACATATTTTATTACTGAGTGGTGCAGAAAGGCTCAAGTGCTAAAGATACCGCTGCGCTACCACCAATACTAGTCCCAAGCACTTAACATACATATAAGACCAATGTGGAACTCAGGGAAAGAAATAATTTTTTGATTGCGTATAATTTTCAACCGAGTATAAAACAACCCACCTTGTAATTGGAGTTACATTACCATACGTTACACGTTTGTAATATATTAATTAGTTGTTTTTCTTCGCCATTACTATAGATATTGAATCACCTTTATGGATTTTCCGTTTATTTTTTATATTTTATACTTTCTTTAATTCTTTCTAAATTCCGACGTCTTGAATTCTTTCTAACAACAACCGACAGTTATTCCAAATACAATAAATGCAGACACATCCCATCTTAGTGTGCCCTCAATGGATGCTAGAAAGAGTTCGATCGTAGAGAATAAAATATAAAAGTGTACTAAAGTTGTTCTAAATAATTTTCCATCAACTCTTAATAGATGCATTTATATATTATGGCCAATATGGATAGACTTAGAATTTAAATTTATTTCCATGTGATAAGCCCAACCAGTCCAGTTTTCTTTTTATTTATTTTATTAAATTCCTTCACTATCTATAGGGCTAACATTACAAAAATTAAAATCAGGGAAAGATACTCTATCCAATTGTTTTAAGTGTGATAAGGCTGAATCAGAACTAGAATTTAAGTGTTTCGTAGTTACATGTTTTTAAAGTAATTTTGGAACTCATTAGGTACCTCAGCCTCTTGCTTACAGTTTTATCACCTATATTTAGTTTTAGGTCATTCCTCTGTTTCGTGTTTCTTTCTGTTTCCGTATTTAAAACCTGCCAGGTAGTCTTGATTTTATTAGAGGACGACTTTGTTTATAGATTTAAATAATTGCCTCTAGCCATCAAACGAACTTGTCTTAAACATTTTTGAGTATGTTCTCACATAGTTATGATACTTTACATTAAATTTAATGATTTTGGTCGATATTAGATATAAATAATCGCTCTATGCTCTTATTCCATGGAAGCTCACGTCATTAAAATTCAGTTTTATATTACTTGTAATAACTTTTTAGGAAAAACTAGCATTGTATTAATTATATTTAAGATTTAAGTTGAATATGTACAAGCAAATGAGCAAAAGCAATAACCTGAATTGTTAATGATTTTCTAGTTCTCCAAAAAAATGTTAATAATCAGAATGGTTTGTTACTTTCAAACAACTGTTAATAATTTTTTCGTTAAAAATTAATTAATAAAGCTAAAAATTTATTTAGGAAAAATTTTTAGTTTTATTGGATAAGTTAGTTTTTTATTCTTGTGATTGAGTTTACGGTTTTATAAATGATAAAACTCTTTGCAATGTGGAGGAATCTTCGCCTTGATTTTGTGTTATACTTTATATTTCGGATATAAATCTTTGTTTTTAAAGTCAATATAACTAAATTTATAAACGATAACTGTTATTAACGCTCTTTATATTTGTAACAGTTGGTTTAGTGTTCGTAATTTTAGTTTTAAAGTTAAACTTAAAATGATATAAAGTTAGGTATCTATATAATTTACTAGGTTTACAAAATTTGTTAAAATGAATACCACAAAGGAAAATAAACTTTTATGAAAGAACACTGTATTTTTTTAAAATCACTATTTAATAATCCATATATTTTTAATAATTTTAAAATTTAATATATTTTGAAAAAGTAGTTTTCTGTTTACTAATAACTGAGTTTTGGGTTACCATGAAGTTGCCAATTATACCCGAAAAAGGTAAAAAGATAAATCGAAAGCTAATCATAGGAACTGTTTATGCCACCTTGAGAATCCTGCTCGTATTATCACGTCAATAAAAAATAGTATATACAATTAAAAGTCTGTAAAGTCTGTAGATTGGTTTACAAATTGTGCTCCACAGGAGTTGAGTGCGCCATAATAACAAGTTTCTTTGTCTGGATGAAACTTTTAAGATTTATCAATAAAAGACTGAAGTCACCACGGCAAAGATTAGCTCGTTGAATTAGCATGTAGTTGATTGCATCAAGATTCTGGAATGACGCAACCTTTTGAAGTGAACATGTGGGATGCCGATCTTCATGTAGTAACTGATTTAGGTAAGCAGCGAGTAACAAAGAATCGGCCGTCTTGGCGTTCATTTAAACAAAACCTGAATATCCGTATGGACTGGATTAAGGCTCAAGATGATGATGATAAAAAAGTTCTAAATTTATTGGCCCAATTAATAGGTAATAAAGAGCCAGTTTGCACCTTACCAGTTTTTTTTGGAAAATATATTAAAGAATTCCCAAAAAGGTGACAGTTGCCGTAAGGTAGTAAACATATTATAGCTTACTCAAAAAATTCAAATAAATAGAAGAAAAAGACGTATTGTACCGAACACAAGGAATAAGAATAAAAAATGCGGGATGATGACTAATGATGACCTTTAAATTATTTTATCTACTTGTATTTATTATTTTTAAAATCGCTTTCTTGTCTAGTGCACATGATATTTTCGTTATAAAGTAGAGATCTCATAATTTTAGTGTCTTAAACTTGCCACTTTATACTGATAAAAAAAATATGGCCCGTGTTTAGACATTGTGATATTTGTACATCGTCATTTAATATATAATTTATGATTTTGACGAAAAATATAAAGCAGTCATGATCGATTAATTAGATCCTTCCATCTTTCTTATCTTACTAGTTTATGAAGGTCAATAATGTGTCTAGAAGTAAAGGACAAAGCATGTTTTTTAAGTCAGTACCGTTTTGGAATTTAAAAAACACACTCAAAGATATCGCAAGAATTTTATCTTTACATGAAACTGGCCTGTACCTTAATCTACTTTTCTACTATAATTATTTCCGTGAATATTGAGGCACTTGTCAAACTTGATACGTATTGTAATAAAACACAAACACATATATATAATATTTTTTGGTAATATATTCATTTTGTTACTGAAAAAAGAGAGTGAGTTTGAGAGCATGATGTAAAACATAAAAATTAAACATGTGAACATTTTGTAACACACAATAAGTACTTCTAATTACTTATTTACGTTACCTGTTCTAATCTTATCTTATGTGCCTAAAAAAATAAGACGCAAAGGTTAAGTGTATTAACTATTTGGTATATTCCATTGCTTCTGAACTATTTTAACAATGCACAATGTATTAAATTATAAGAAAAGAAAAGAAACCATCCGATTCGATCTGTAAACATTTATGTTTTATTGCCGTTTAAAAAGACTACACATATGCGCACATATTAAATATCTTAAATGATTTTTTAATAAATACGTTTACCGCAATTATGAATTGGAATACTTTTGAATGCTTTTAATTTCATAATTAACAATGAATTTTCTTTACATCGTTTTTATGAATAACTTAAAGTAAAATTTTAAAACGTAATAAATCGGTTAGTAAAAATATTCAATACAATATTTTTACTTATCATCAGCACCTCTTACTTCCTCCTCGTCTTTTCAAAATGGTATATTTTTTATATGTCACCTTTTACTTTGTTCCTGATTTTTGACTCTAACATTTAAAAATCGATAGCTTTTAAATATAAAAATAAAAGTTAAATAATTCAAATATATCTGAAATCACAACCTTGTGTGAGTTAATACACTTAAAGTAAAGACTACTAGAACTCGGAGTAATAAAGTACAGTTTTCTGTTTGAATAGACCACATAACCAATTAATGTTACTGACAAATTAAATTGTTTAAAAAAATATTGGATAAAAAGGTAAATTTTTCTATTAAATATCGTTACAAAAAATGTTTCCTTACTTTAATCAGTGACTTTTATAATAAAAATCATAACGTAATATGGCTCGTGATACTCAAAATGTCGAATACTTTTAATGCCAATGTAATGTAAATGGGGTAAATGGATGGTAACATGACCAAAACTGCTGTAAAAATCACGTCAGGGTTTATTTACAAAAAAATATGAAATGCAAAAGTTGCTTTCAATATCGTAGAAATAGAAGAACAATAGAAGAGGTTAGTATAAACAGTAATAGGTACATCTATTTAAAATTAATTAAATTAAAAATAAATTAAATTTAGGTAGCAAATGTGCATTAAATGAGCATTACGAAGAGTTTCCTGGTTGGTTAGAACAATTTGGGACAATCACAGATTAAGAAAATTGACTCTGAAAAGTAAGATGATCCATACGTCAGATGAGCATTTAAAAGTCGGTCTACCCACTAACCCGCATTGGACCAGCGTGGTGGCATACGGTCCAAAAACACTTTAATGGAGAAGGCGTGCATCAGGAGGCACAGTGCTAATGACCGAATCTCGCTGCTCATGCGCTCACAAGACATGTCAAAGTGTCGTCGAGGCCTCTCGAAGCAAGTCGTGGAGGAAAAACCCGCTGGGCCTTGCCAAACGACATCAAGGACCTCTTGCGACGCAAGAGGGCTGCGATTCGTACCTACGATTGGCATCCAACCGGAACGGAACCAGAGACAGTTACGCGCCCTGAGACATCAGTCCAGACGCGCATAGCTGAATTCAGGACCGATCGATGGGATAGATCTAAGCAATATGCACCCATCCCATCAAGCCTTCTGGCAACTTCCCAAAAGCCTAAAGGGCGGAATCGGAACCCCTCCGATGCCGCCTTTATCCATCCTAACCTTCCTGATGCTCCTCTAGCGTTTCTCGATGAAGAAAAAGCCGAATTGCAAGCCGACAGTCTCGAGGCACAATGCACGCAAGCTCTCAACCGATGACGCGCTCACCGCCAAACGGTGGAGAGCTGGTCGAGTGATTGACTCAACTCCTCCTCGCGATTTAACTTCACCGGAACTGACCGGAAGCGAAGTCAGTCGATAATCAAAATCTCAAACCTGGGAACACCCGGCACCTGACGGAATAAACACTTGTACATCCACATCATCAGCCTTAGTTAGTCCACTGCTGGACTTAGGCCTCCTAATACACCTATCCCATTAGGGTTTGGACTATCCACCACGCTGGTCGAAATGCGGGTTGGTGGTGGACGATTTTACATGCCCATCCGACGCATGGATCATCTTACTTTTCAGACAATTGGGTGATCGGCCCAAATTGCCCTAACCAACCAGGGAAACAACAATGAAAATTTGTTGCGTCCCGCAGATTCGAACCACGACCTCCGTTTCTAAGCACACCACCATACCACTAGGCTACGGAGGCAGTTAGGCTACGGAGGCAGTTAGCCTCGAGGCAGTAAAAACAACGCGTCATTAAAATCCTACCGGAACATTTAATTAATATCCTAGTCCTAATTTATAACGCAGCTCTTTCCAAGGGTATTTTCCCAAACACTTGGAAGGATGCTGAGTATAGGGTTCCTCAAACCACCTGCACTCCCAGTTCTTATCGTCCCATTAGCCTCCTCAAGGGTTTCCGGAAAAATATTTGAACGTCTTTGTCCTAGCCCGCTTATTAGATTTTATGAAATCTAAAGGGCTCCCTACCCCATTCAATTCGGCTTCCAGGCCAAACACTCTTCACTCATCAAATTCACCCGCATCACGGGAAAATTAAAGTCAGCTTAATACAGAGGCTATCACACAGGGCGCTTTTCCTCGACGTGGCGAAGGCGTTCGATAAAGTATGGCACGAAGGGCTTATATACGAAGTTATATAAGCTCGGCGTGCCAGACCTCATCGTACTCATCACTGAGACTTCCTCAGGAATCGAACGTTCCGATACCGCATAGAGGAACCAAATCCACCTCGACCGGTCCATGCCGGCATACTGCAAGGCTCCGTATTGGGTCCAATCCTTTTTACCTTATTACTAATGACATCCACGACACCGTCTTGTAGACACCGCCTTATTCGCAGACGACACCTGCATATACTCAACCAGTAGATGTCTTGTCCTAGTTAGTCAAGACTCCAATCCGCAGCCAATATCCTGGGGAATGGTTCAGGAAATGGAGAATAGAAATCAATCACTCAAAAGCAGGACCATTTTGTTCACGCGACGAAGACATGCCTTCCTTCCAATGTCCGACTCCCTGGGTTGCCCTATCCTTAGGTCAAACAGACCAAATACCTCAGGGTAATCTTAGATAAATCCTTGACATTTGGCCCGCACATTACGCGGGTCAGAAACAGAGCAACCTACGTCTTAGATCGACTCTTTCCACTAATAAATCCTAAAAAGCAAGTTATCTCTCTGCGCAATAGGTGCTGTTATACAAGACAGTCTTACGTCCAATTTTAACATATCAGTCCCGTCTTTGCACATGCAAAGCAATCACACATGACAAGCTTCAAGTCCTCAAAACAGATTCATGCGCAGGGGCCACTGGTGCGCCGTATTTCCTGCGCAACATTGACCTGCACCTGGATCTGAGAAGTTGCCCTACAATCAAACAGTACCTAAAACAAGCTTCTATCCGATATTTCGACTCAGCCGAACACCCAAACGATCTAGTTCAGGCGCCGCCCTTACGAACCAACAATTTCACTCGCTAAAACAGACATCCATCGAAGGCGCGAAACGCGATTACAGATCCGGACGATGAGACTACAAT
The DNA here is from genome assembly GCA_029286875.1 of Lamproptera curius. Classification (NCBI taxonomy): domain Eukaryota; kingdom Metazoa; phylum Arthropoda; class Insecta; order Lepidoptera; family Papilionidae; genus Lamproptera; species Lamproptera curius. The sequence goes on along the minus strand of JAGSMT010000271.1, from coordinate 1,848 downwards.
CGTGCAAGCACGTTTTAACTCACTACGCACACAACTTGTCCTCGCCGCCGAGGACAAACTAAAGTACACTGTAACGGATATCGGCACTGTACCAGGCGATTCTCACCAACCAGATAGGGCGGTAAATACTTTCCACTAATAAGTCCTAAAAGCAAATTATCAGGCCGAGGTTCGCGCCACCGGGCGCCCTCGATAAATGTTGCTAACGGTATAGCATGGACCTGACCAGCGGCTGATCGAGCCGAGGCTCGCCCTCTTGGGCACCCTCGATTAAGCCCTTGCGGGATAAAAAGTGGCAGCGACCGGAGGTCCCCTTCAGGGTCCCTCGGAGCTAAAGCCACAGAATAGAGGTGAAGTCTGTGCACACTTAAGTTGCCAGCCCTCACCCCCAGGTTGTGCGGTAAACTCCAGCAACGTAGTCATCCGTAAAAAAAAAATCGGGAGGCCTATGTTCTAGCAGGTGGACTCGAGGCTGATGATGAAACGAAATCGTTATGGCCGACATATAATTTTGAAATACAATTTTTCAACAATATGTTTAACTACTACTTTATTTATTTATTTTTGGAAGTTGGTTGAAAATATGAGATGTTGAAAATTAAATAGTAGTAATTTATCGCCAATGTTCAGTGTTATATAAATATCTTAATAAAAAATTTAAATACCGTACTTATGAATCGTTTCTATTGCTTAAATTTCCGTATAGCTGAATTTTATATTATTGATGTTTGTACTGTTCTGCTACAGCGAATTTACAAGCAACGAAATTTCCATTTCGTGAGCTTAAGATTGCATTTATAGATCTCAACAAATTAGAGGCATAGTCGTAGAACGCGTGCAATAAAATAAAATTCACAAAACCGCAAAATTAAATTGTTTCACATAAAGTCATATTTCGCTATTTTATGACAAAGTGACGCCATTTTGCCTTTTTTATGTCTGTGTTGATATAAAAAAAAATAAAAATAAAAAAAGAAATAATTGGCCAATAAAGTATTTTCAATAATGGCTTAATTATGGTAACATCGGTACAGGTGACGACTTTTTATTCTGTTGATTAAATATAGGACACATATACGTAATAGATAATTTTTATTACTTTCAGCCGTAAAATTAACGGGCTTAGATGGGTATAACTCTACATGATAAAGTACGAAATGCTAACATCTGCCACAGAACTACGGACAACTGTAGGGGAACCCAAGCGGGAATTTCGGGATTTATTAAATCGCGGCAAATTAAGAACCTCCACAAAAAATGAGACCCATAAATAAGGCCGCCTGTGAAGAATTCACATCAGATTATTAAAAAAAATTACCATCAGAAATTCTTGAGCGCGTCAGATTAACGTAGGGTAATTACATCCTAAAAAGTGTAATTCCACTAATCTGACAATTTGAGATTGACGTAAAAAAAGGGGAGGGCAACAAAGTTTAAAAAAAAATCATCTCAACATTCTGGAGCGTAGCAAAGTTTTTTTTATTATGAAGGAAATAATTCAAGAATAATGAAAAATTATCATTTATTTTGCATGATGATTTCCGCAAGCCGAAATAACAAAAATTTATCGATAAGGTTAAACACGTTCAACTGCGTGATGCCTACATTTCCTCTCCGCATTTCTATTCCTCTTTCTCTATCACTCTCAGTATTATTAGTTAAGTTAAATAATTTAAAAAAATGACTTTCCTCTAAGAAAAATCAAAAAATTTAAACAATTCCAGAAGTTATTGATTTAACCCCGTTTTGCGAAAATCGAGTTTTTATTAGATATTGCCGTTTTAGGCTTCCCTGACTACCCCCTTGATGTTGTCACTATGTCTGTATGTATATGTGTGTGACTCGCTT